>BTPG01000004.1:7620812-7723312 GCA_036245525.1 Semisulcospira habei
GGATGATTTATACCTGCGCAAGGGGTATAATTTTCATGAGCTCATGAGCGTCTATGGTTCTTGCAGATGACAAGGCTTTGTACGCCACTGATCCTCCTAACATAAAACACAAATGAACCTCCATTTTCAGGAACACCTGGCGCCAATCTTTGATGGGCTATGAAGCGTGGATTTTAAATATGGCGTCAGTGCAGCTGTGAGGTGGATGGGACGTGGGGGTAGATGGTGGAGAGAGGTGGATGCAATCCTATTAACCCTTCGCCGGTCGGTGGCGGTTTTTTTTTTTTTGCGTTGCCCGGATTTCTACAAAAATCATCGCGACAAAAACCCGCTACCGACAGCCACAGGGTTAAAGGACTTGACCTGGCAGATACTTAACTTCTTCACTGCCGAGTAAAACTAAACACAATCCAACTGCAAGCGGCATGGATCCTATTTGTCTTTAAATTTCCAGTATCCATGTTCCTTTGACCTCTGCATGGGTATCGCTGACTTTGAATTTCCAGTATCCATGTTCCTTTGACCTCTGCATGGGTATCGCTGACTTTGAATTTCCAGTATCTATGTTTTGTTAACGGCTGGGGATATTTGGCTTGTTATTTTTAGTATCCATGTTCTTTTGACCTCTGCATGGGTATCGTTGACTTCGAATTTCCAGTGTCCATGTTCTGTTAACGGCTGGGGATATTTGGCTTAAAATTTTAAATATCCATGTTCCTTTGACGACTGGGCATCATTGACTGAATTTTCTGTGACTGCTGGGGATGTCCTTTGAGTTTAAATTTCTAGTGATTTCAAAAACACAACATGCGCCTTCTGGCAATGAAGGGATTACTAGACATTATTCTAGACATTATTGAGTTATTCAGTCAGACTGACATTATGTTTCATTGAAATGTATGCTGATTTACTGTTGTAGTCCAAAAGGCCACCGGGCCGACGTCGGCCGCCGTTGGTCCGTGGACGGCCGCGCACGGGCCAACGGCGGCCGACGACGGCCCGATGGCCTTTTGTGCATTTGGTTATGAGTCGGTCATTCTGTTTTTTACGTGCATTCTTATTTTCATCATTCCACAGTTCCGCGTGGTGTTGAGCTAATGAGTTTAATGTATGAACAGCACCGAACAACATTAACACACGAAAGGTTTCTCTGTATCTTGTTTCAAGGTAAATATTTTAGTTCTGGGTTATTTTGGTAGCATACGTCAGAACCGGAATAATACTCGTTTAGAAGATTGAGCGAAGTCCTGAAAGTCTCACATTGATGGGTTCACGCTGGTTTTCAGTCGTTCGCTATAGCGAGCACATTGCTTAGTGGCTAGCGCAAGACTAAGCTCACTCATTTAAATGACCGCACAGCCTTTTAGACCGACATAGCAAATCCCTGTGTCTGCAAGTCTAGATCCTCGTGCCCCTATGGCTGCCTGTATGCCTATCGCTAAAAAACCCAGCGACCTCATTTACCCATGCGTGTTTCTTTTTCGCAGAAGAGAAGAATGTAATGGGTTTTACGCACCTAGACAGACAGACAGACAGACAGACAGACAGACAGACAGACAGACAGACAGACAGACAGAGATGGACAACTAAGAGTTTTTCTGAGCTGGTAAAAGCAACACCTCAAGCCTGTCAAAATCTTCTTGTTGTTGGCCAAAATGAAATGAAAACAAAACACTGCAAGTGTTCAACCAACGAAAGAAATCGTAACGGCACAGTAGAATATAAAAAGCTTATTTCAGAGGAAGAGAAAAGAAACACAACTTGTCGGATCTGCGATCTATAGGGCCCGATGGCTTGTCTGATTCTGCTTCCCACTTCCTTGTTCGTGATGTGATCTCTGTATGACTAAATGTCAAGCAGCCTTCGAAAACATCTCATTTCAGTGGCTTGTATCCTCCTTTCAAAGTCTGCTGTGAGGGTCCATGACTCACAGGCATATAAGAACACTCAGATGACTGGTCTTCAATCTTGTCAGTGCTGTTGTTGTCTGCGCAATCCTGGACAATATTTCTGGTTTTGATCCCTCAGCTGTCACAATAGCTCCTAAGTATTTGAATGTATTAACTGTTTCCAGTTTTTGACTTCCAATCATGATGTCAGTGCCAATGCCACTGTTGTTATTGGTCATCAGTTTGGTCTTCTCTGCACTGATTTCCATCCCAAACGCAATGGCTGTACTGTCCAGCTTTTCCGCCAGCTGAGCTAGCTCCTTCTCTGTTCCTGCAAGGCCATCAATGTCGTCCGCAAAGCACAAGTTCGTGGTTGTTCTGCCTTCAATACTGACAGTTCCTTCACGGTCTTTCAGAGCGTCTGTCATGATTCTTTCCAGGAAGATGTTGAAAAGAGTAGGTGAGAGCAAGCAGCCTTGTCTGACTCCGACTGCAGTCCCCGCTAAACCAGTTTCCTATTTTGCCGTTGAAGCAGACTGCGCTAGTGGCCTTGTTGTAAAGGTTTGATATGACCTTAATCAGGTTGGCATTGATGTTGTATACCTTCATGGTGGACCAAAGGGCTGCATGCCACACCCTGTCAAACGCTTTCTTAAAATCCACAAAGACATGATAGAGGTTTTGCTGGTGCCGGAGGAACCTCTCACATAGAACTCGCGACATGAATAAAGTTATTGAATTGAATTAAATTTGTTAATTCAACACCAAAAACACTCTAGCTCTGTAGCTGTTCAAGGAACATAAATTCAAAGTGGTGGCAGCAAGAGGCATAGATCCTCACGAGCCCCCGCAACTGCGGGGGCCCATGACTGAGAATCTATACCTCTTGCAGTTGGATGATGTTCAGATTTTCTCGGCACTGAAAGGTACATGTGAACCGCAGTTTTCTAGCGTATTATTTTGAAATATTGGTGATTTGATTGGCGAGTGGGGCAGCTGTTTTCGTCCTAGCGTATCGCAGTCGATCACGCATTGAGAGTGAGGAGCGAAATGGAAACTGTAAACTGAATGGTGCTGCTGGTCATGTTCACCTCATGACTGGCCGTAAAAGGGTGAGTGCTTGTTGTTACACAGACAGTAGATGGACGCGGCGAGTGGTAACAATCCAGTATTGATGAGCCGTGTGTTTGTTTAAGTGATGGCGGTTTGTGTACGTACCATCACTGGCACCAGACACTGCCGGACAGCCGAACAATAGACTACATTTCCATAAACCTCCTCTCTTTGGGGAGCTCTGGTAATTGGCATGCACTGAGCTAGTAAGAAGCATACGAAGGTTAACCCTTTTAGTCCCAAGGTCCCATTTCTCAAATTTGGGAGGTGTTGCCTAACGACTATGTACCAGTTGCAGGAGATGGCTTGACCATGATAATTCAAGGGTAGTGCCAGATTAGCTTGACGCCTTCATGTGGCACTACTCTTGAATTATCATGGTCAAGCCATCTCCTGCTGTAATGATCCGGGGCTTAAAGGGTTAACTCTTAATCAGAAGTAGGTCAAACATTGCACGGACATTAATCATTTCCTGGATTCATCCACCTGGAAGAAACACTTTGGAGTGAGCTGCATGAATGAGCGGCTTAGTCCTGTGCAAGCCACTAAGCAAGGTGCCACTAAACGGAGCACCTTGTGGCTCGCGCAGGACTCACACTCGCGCAGCTGAGCCATGGGATGAGTTGCACTGACGAGACCGGCTGCCTGCGCACGGAGCACCTTGCTTAGTGGCTTGCGCAGTGTTTTCGCCCTCTCATGTAATTCAACTGGCTGTCTTTATGACGGAGAAATCAGCTGCATGCGTGAGCTTAGTCATGCGCAAACCACTAAGCAAAGTACTCTGTTATAGCGGAGCATCTTGCTTAGTGGCATGCGCAGGACTAAGCTCACGCATGCAACTGAACCCCGTCCCTTATCCGCACCGTCCACCGGCACTGATTTTCATGAGCTCCAGCATCCGCAGGGGCTCACTAGAACGTGTGTCACTTGCTGCCGATCAAGATCGGTTAAGCTTTTCCGCCTCGAATTGAGGGTTTGACTTGGGATTGACTGAGCGATGAACTTGACCGCTGCACCCGCGGCTGAATCGAAGCCCTGACGGAGTCTGGCACAGAGACAGCAGACGCAATCAAAGACAACGGGTCAGTTCTGCAGCAGCAACACTAGATGTGTGGTGAAAACACTCATCGCACGTGTCAGCTAGCCCCCTCAGTCTTGCCTTGATTGCGAGTGCAGTTGATCCTTTGCACACCCTCAGCAAGGGACATCGCTGAGTCCCTTCAGTTCAAGAGGCATAGATTCTCATGAGTCTCTGCAATCCGGCAGGGGCTCAAGACAATCTATGTCTAATTTGGTCGAGACTATTGGTCGCGATTGTCTCAAAGGATTCCAGGATATTATTGCTTCTCATCCACAAGGGGCATTCAGTAACCCGTTCAGTGCCGAGACAATTTGAACACACCCAACTGCCAGAGGCATAGATTCTCATGAGCCCCCGCAGGTGCGGGGGCTCATGAGGATCTATGCCTCTTGCTGACACCACTTTGAATCCATGTTCCTAGGACAGCTAAGGCTTGATGATGAATTGAGGAAGACTGCACTTAAAACAGTTTTCGTCAACGGGCACTGAACGAGTTTAGGGCATGAATTCAATACAACATAGGCAGTATATTACATCAAAGAATCTAAAGTGTCGCTAGTTGTTGTAGTGTCCTTCACAGTCAGGGTCGTGGCGGTTGTGGTTTTGTTTTACGTTATTGTTTACCACGCGATTGGCTGCATCTCGTCGCAATGACAGCGATGCACCCCCAAACACACTTCACCGCCGATCGTTGCGATTATCGAACCTTCGTTTTTGCTTAAGAACCGCCTTCCCTCCCGGCTTCCCTTCCCCGAAAAAAGGCTGACATTTTTCTCTTCGTACCTTTCTGAACGTCGACGCGAGTGTTTGACGCCAGAGGCAATTAAGTGGAAGGCCTGTTTTTCCCCGTTTAATGCTATCTCGTTGGGAGACTTGAGACTGAGTAATTCCCAACGGAAACGGCTCTAACTACCTTCGCGACTCGGTGGCGACATGAGTAAACGCGCACGGCCAGGCCAAAGTTCCGCAACTGCTCTCAACCAGGCGTTGCCTGCCTCCTCAGAGGCGCATCGCGTGCAAGGAATCCAGTAAAATCTGGCGCGTGCGCGCGCGTGCGTGCGTGTTCCATGCTTTAGAGATTGTTTCATGCACATGTGCTAGTTGAATTTCCTCCTAGCTGCAAGAGGCATAGATCCTCATGAGCCCCTGAGCACGTAGGGGCTCATGAGGATCCATGCTTCTTGTAGAGTCAGATACACTGTAGAATTTCAAACCTTGCAATGTCTGTGGTCATCAGAATAAAATACGTCATTCGGTTTTCATTGTCTCCAATGTGTCTTGCGGATAGGACAGAGTCTTCAGGTGCGCACATAGACTTGCACTTCGTGCTGGCAATGGTCGGTCCCATTTATGTATGTATTTCTAAGGTTACATAGGTGACTGGTCTTTCAGTCTAGGACTCTCCCGTGCTACTGGCCACAGGAGGACCGCGCGCGCTTTTCACACATGGAGAGCCACCCCTTCTTGACTGTCTCAAACCGATTTTGTCAGCTGACGAAGGTGTGTGGCGCGCCGGTGCTCAATTAAGATTTTTTCTTTAAAGAATTTGACATATGTCGTATCTAAAACATATTGACGGGCTATATTTTTGTTGGTAAAACATTTGCTATATCTACTTTGAGTTGTTGAAAGAAAGTATTCTTAGTTTTTGTTAAAACTATTTACGAAAAAAAAACAACACTATATCGTTTGGAAAGTAGTCAGCTTTAACATGGACATGTTGACAACTGTGTGCAAAGCTTAAAACTGTCATGTATATTTCAAGCTGTTGAAACTTCCTAACGTTGATAAGGCACAGTTCTTTTTTAACCCTTTGCGTGTCGGTAGCGGGTTTAGTCGCGATGATTCCTACAGGAATCATCGCGACTAAAACCGCTACCGGACACGCAAAGGGTTAAGTCCAAAAACAAAAACGAGAGAAACGTCGACTGGCGGCTGGAATTTTCTTAGGCCCGGGGAGTTTCATTTTCTTGCTGGGGCTGATTGTCAGAAAAGGCGTTGATTATATGTATTAACCACACGAAGACTGTTCACGTAAGGCTTGTAATAAACTGTACATTGCTGAGATACTGAGGAAGGATAAACCACTGCTATAATTGCAGGGCGTGCGAAGACTTTCATGTGAACTTGTGACCAAATGTGACTGAAGGTGAGTGTTGTATTACGTTTATACGGACATATTCTTGCAACTAGTTTGTTAGTTTATGAAGCTATTCCGTTAAATGTTTGTGGCTGGTAATATGCTACGGAATCTGTCAATTAGTCAAGCAGGTCAGCACTTCGTCTGCAAGCAAACATTAGTCAGAACACCCGATTAACTCATTCGCGGCCAGCTGCATCCGGATGCGGCTGGCCGCGAATGAGTTAAGAAACCAACTAATGACGGATACATTAACCCCTTGTCTGCTACTGACGATATCATTTCGACGACTAAGACACTCAAAGTACCATGACGTATTGAATATGAAGACACATTTCAGCACCATTTGTGTTTCTTATGCCTTGTCGACACACCTAATGAACTTTAACAGCAGTTTGGACTCGCAGCAAAAACACACGCGGAATCGCACTTGTTTATTCTGCGCAGGCGTTAGCGTGACAGTCTATTTTTAGCCTGTTTCTCGTACTGAAAGCGTTGTATTTCTAGAACGGAGTCGAGTGATTGGCAGGGTTACTTGATATTAAGATGACGTGCGCTGAACTGGATTGTTCTGTGTCTAAATGAACCATAGCTAAACCTGTATGTAGCGTTTCGTAACCATCTGTAACATCTGTTCTTTGAACATTTACGGCGGTAGTGGGACTTTAACTACTGATCCACCGAGCGGTATCGCCATTAGCAGATGATCAACATTTATACCGTTTATACTTTTTTTTTTTTTTACCCATTTAACCCCTCTGCCGCATTTATACCACGAAGTACCAGTTGCAGGAGATGGATCGACCATGACAATTCAAGGGTAGTGCCAGATTAGCTTGGCGCCTTCGGTTCAAGGCGCCAAGCTAATCTTTCACTACCCATGAATTGTCATGGTCGATCCATCTCCTGCTGTAGGGCGTCGGGGCTAAATGAGTAAAATACGAGTGTTAATAATCGGTCAATAAATGATCAGTCAGCGTACATCAATCAATGGCCATAGTTTATATCATGAAACTAGTCTGTTACAGTATGTGGTTACAGATACAGGCCTGTTTGTTACGGAATCGGTCAGTTAGCTCAATCTTGAATGGCCATAGTTTATATCATGAAACTAGTCTGTTACAGTATGTGGTTACAGATACAGGCCTGTTTGTTACGGAATCGGTCAGTTAGCTCAATCTTGAATGGCCATAGTTTATATCATGAAATTAGTCTGTTACAGTATGTGGTTACAAATACAGGCCTGTTTGTTACGGAATCGGTCAGTTAACCCATTTAACCCCGGGTAAGGACTATGCCAGTTGCAGGAGATGTATCGTCCATGATAATTCAAGGGTAATGCCAGATCAGCTTGGCACTACCTATGAATTATCATGGTAGATCCATCTTCTGTTGAGGTGCGTCGGGACTAAATGGGTTCATAATCAAGCAGGTAAGCACGTCACCAGCGAGCATGCAAGTAGTCGCAGCAACCGACAAAGGAGGATACCAATTAATGACGACCAATGAACCCCTTGTCATTTACTGAGGGTATCTTTCGTCGGAAATGACGCGTAATTACGAGTCATTTCCATCGAGCGGTATCGCCAGTAGATCAACATTAATGCCGTTTCTTTAAGCCCCATTACCGCCGCATTTTGGAATGTACTACCTAATCACTGTGCACCAGTTGCAGGAGACTGATCAACCATGATGATTCAAGGGCAGTGCCAGATTAGCTTGGCGCCTTCAGGCGCCAAGCTAATCTGACACTGCCCTTGAATTATCATGGTCGATCCATCTCATGCTGTAGGGCGTTGGGGCTAAATTTGTTCATTACGTGCGTTAATTATCGGTCAATAAATGGTCAGTCAGGATATTTTAGGATAGTGTCCCTAAAAGAATAGCATCGAAGCATTTTTTTTGTTGTAATTATTTTGGTTTGATTTTTTGATTAAGATGCTCATTGGTGAGAAAATGGCCGTTTCACAAAAAACTGGTTGATCCACACTGGAGTCCGTAATTTTTCTTATTTTTTTACTAGATATCTTGTATATAGCTAGATAAAAGGACGAAACTGAATGAGTTTGTTAACCAGCATTGTACCTCTTGAAGTTTTTGAGTGATAATTAAATAATTTTTGAAAAACATAGTTTCGCGTTTTTTTAATTAATTTTTACGAATTATTTGGGATTAATCTTAAAACAATTGCATTTCTTTTACAAACAAAACAATCTTCTAATTAATACTCGCATGATTTTTATATATACGGTATTTACATAAGCCTACAGTTTGTCTCGGCTGTCGGGTACGATTAGGTCAATTTTGACCTGTAAGCACTAGGTGTGAAAATCAGATAATTTTCTGCACCACTTTTTCGGAGTTATTTTTAAAACAGCTAAGAAATCTTTGATTTTTCTTTTACGAAAAAAAACAACAAAAAACTACCTTCTCATTAATACCCGCATGATTTTTCATAAACACTGTTTGCATAAGCCTGCTGTTTGTCCCGGCTCTGGGTTAGGATTAGGTCAAATTGTGACCTATAAGCCCTAGGTATGAAAATCAGCACACAAAAAAATGCCAAGTTTGATTCTCTAATACGTAAAATGTTAGTACTGCGATGAGTGTCGTATAACATCGAGTCGTCATTATGAACACGGCATCGTGGAACTAATCATGCCATGACGCTGAGCTTGAAGTGACGTCATTTCGCTGCTCGTGCTATCATTCTTCTTCAAAATAGATATCGCTACGCCAGACCACAGAGCTTACAAATGGCGGGAATTGCCGTGTGTCCGTCTTTATTTCTCTGTGCCAGCGTGTGTTGATCAGAGGGTGGGTTAGAGTAAAAGGAGATGGATCAGAAGGATAAGCTTAAACATGGGAACAACTTTGGACTGGGGTCCCATCTTGTTGATCATTTAAAGAGGCGGGCGTTGATACCTCGCGTCGTGAAACTCGCTTTGGCAGCCCCTGTTACCGACTGAATTATTCGGTTGAGAGCGATCATACCTCGCGTCCTGAAACTCTCTCTGGTACTCCCTTCAATTAACCCTTTCTCTGCCAGTGGAAGCAGATCCTATTTTTGGAGTCATGATAAACTCAACGTCAAAAATCCACCAGCCGACAAAGTAACGTAAATTCAGTCAGTGGTTTCGGCAAGAGGTATAGATCCTCATGAGCCCCCGCAACTGCGGGGGCTCATGAGGATCTATACCTCTTGCAGTTGGGTGGTACTCAGTTTGTCTTGGCAGTGAAGGGGTTGGTCGTTTGAGAGCGGCGAGGGAACACCAGAGGAAGTATCAGGGCGCGAGATATCTTCGCTCTCAAACGATTCACCCTAGATTACCTCAGTTATCTTTGCTGCATTGACTAAAACATACCTGTCGTGTGCGTCAGTCACTGCAGGTTACCGCGCGAACGGCCGGATTGACTTTCCCTAACACGACACGATTACAGGTAATTGCCAGCAGCGAAGCCTTGCCGATTTTTTTTTTTTATATTGCGAACTGACTGGTGATTACAGTGGGATTGATCCACGGATATACAATATAGACAAAGATGACAAATTACAGCCTAGTGCATTCGTTCGCTCGTCCATCCATCCATCCATCTGTTCATACGCCTTATACGTCTTTCCGTCCGTCAGTTATTCGTTAGTACCCACCTTCTATCCGTTCAGTGTTTCTTACTTCAAACTGTTAAGATTGGATAAATACTTTGGCTTTGAAGACACTTTTAAAAAAATATAACCAAGGTTGTTGCTTTTAAAACTAGTATCTCATTTCGTGGCACGCTCTGCATTTTTAGTTAGTCATGTATTGCTAGAAATTGACGTAACAAGCGAATCGTCCATATTACAAAACACCACCAACAACAACAACAAAAACCCCACGTAGGATCAGAAAGCTTGGAGGAAAATGTTTGTGTATGGGTAATACACACGTCATGTGCTGTAAACCTAGAACAATAGCGCTGTTTTAATCGATTGCATTAGTCCTAACGGAGCTTGCACACTCAGTTTTTCCTGCACAAAGCAGTGGACCGCAACCTTTCTCTTCTCAGTCAACCGGCTCACATATTATAGCCATCTGAAAATAACACTGCTTTAAATCATTGAAGCCGGAGGCAACGCTATGCGGCACTTTTGCAGCTATTGATGCGGGGCGACTTCAATGAGTTGAACACATTTTCAGGATTTCCATAGCGTACAGCCGATGCTGGCCTCACGACTGACACGAGCTTGTCCGTTGACATGATTGAAATGCATACGCGTATCCGACAGTTTTGCGTATTCAGTCTCTCTGGCAGGCCTTTCCTTGTGCGAGAATAATAGATTCACATGAGCCTGTTCGTCCTCAAGGGTGATTAATAAATAACTAAGATCAAGATAGGCTCCCTGCTTTCCTCAGTCGTAGGGTCCAGCGTTGGACGGCACGGGTTATTAACCCCGGTCGGGGCCTGAGCTATGTTTGGGTGCTCTAGAACCCAGGCCCCGAATCCAACCGTTTAGATTTGTTGACGCATAGACTTACCGGATGATCTAGTGGTGATCATATAAGATATAATAAGATTTTGGATCCTCACGCTCTAGGAACACTAACTTCGCAGTAACTATCATGGCGCACAACGTAAGTTGAGCGGATCCGTTGCTTGGGGTAAATCTCTTTCGTCGTTAGACCGAAACAAAAAATCCATTTTCAACACGTGATGCTTTCATCTCCGCCGCAGATTTGTCTTGGTAAAAATATTTAGCTGGTGGTGCAGAATTACTTAGTATTTTCTTTTTCCCCGGGTAAAGAGCCTTCTCAATGAGTGCAGTGTTTTCCAAAAAATATGCAAGAATGAGGCGTCAAAGAAGTTATGAACTACAATAATATGACGTCATCTTGCTGTCAGGTAATGTAAGTGTTTTCTTGTTGCCATCATTATGTACTATTCAACCTTCAAAATAAGTTTTGGTGGCATAGGAGCTCCAGGTAGGTAGCTTTTCTGCTTCCTTCCTTTCTTTTTAAATATTTGTCGTTTAGCGCCGCGTCATGTCTCCTACGCGTTTTTAACATAGCAGGGACTCCAAGTGCTGTTGCATGGTATGCGCTTGGTCTACGCCGAGCTAATGGGTTATACACGCCTAAGTACTACGAAATATCGTCGTAACACACGGGCGTTTTAGAGTTCCCTTCAACTGCGAACGACACACGTTTGAATGAGGCATAGACCCTCATGAGCACCCGCAGTTGCGGGGCTAATGAGAGTCTATGTCTCTTGCAGTTGGATGATGTTCGCCATTGAGGAAAGTAATCGCTGAGACAGCTTCAGAATTCAGTCCTGTCTATATATCTGTATAATATTGAGCCACATTTTGCTTGATATAGTGCCGATAACCAGCAGATGTGATTATGAGACCCGAATCAAAATGACCGAGTCGTCTCTTGGCTTGACTTCGCAAACGAAGATTTTATAGGAGTTGCCCACGACGTCTGCAGGCTTGTTCGTGGCTGCGGAGGCCAATCCGAGACAGGCAGGTTCGACCGCAGTGGCTGCAGGGGAAGGTCTGGTCAGGGTTCTGAGCTGCGGCATCTCTGTTTTTTCTCCTGAGCCTCTTGTCCTTAAGGCTAGCTCTGTGAGAGTCCTCAAAGGAGACAGCTGCCTTGTAAACGGTGGAGCGCCAGGTGTCACGGTCCGCAGCAAGCGAAGACCACTGGTGGTGGTCGATTTGGCAGGCACTAAGTGACTTCTTGAGACAGTCTTTGTATCTCTTCTTTGGTGCCCCTCTGTCACGGTGTCCAGTAGCAAGCTCGCCGAACAGGGTGATCTTTGGTAGGCGATGATCCTCCATCCTGGAGACATGCCCCGCCCAGCGGAGCTGTGTCCGCAGCAGCAAAGCCTCGATGCTCACAGTTTCAGCCTGTTCAAGGACCTCGACGTTGGTGACATAGTCACTCCAGTGAATGCCCAGGATGGTGCGCAGGCAGCGCTGGTGGAAGCGTTCGAGGAGTCGTAGTTGGCTGCGGTAGAGGGCCCAGGACTCGGAACCATACAGCAGGGTGGTGAGGACCACAGCTCTGTACACGCTGATCTTGGTGCCTGTTTTCAGCTGTTGATTGTGCCACACCCGCTTGAAAAGTCGCCCGAAAGCGCTGTTCGCTTTTGCCAGCCTGCTGTCAAGCTCCTTGTCCAGCTTGGCGTCCGACGTGATAATGCAGCCAAGGTAAGTAAACTGGTGCACTGACTTTAGTTCAGACTCGCCAATGGTGATGTGAGGAGGGCGATACACTGTCTTGGGTGCCGGCTGATGGAGGACCTCTGTCTTTTTCAGACTGACCTCGAGTCCAAAGAGCTGGGCAGCATCTGCGAAGCAAGACGTGATGCGCTGCAGGGCTTTCTCTGTGTGTGCAACGAGGGCAGCATCATCAGCAAAAAGCAGCTCACGAATCAGTTGGTCTAGGGTTTTCGTGTGGGCCTGCAGTCGTCTGAGGTTGAACAGGCTGCCATCGAGACGATACCTGATGTACACTGCATCGTCATCATCGAGGTCCACTGTGGCCTGCTTCAACATCATGCTAAAAAAGATGGTGAAGAGGGTCGGTGCCAGCACGCAGCCCTGCTTTACGCCGTTGAGAATGGGGAATGGTTCTGAGAGGTCATTGTTGAGTCTGACCTGGCCTTGCTGGTCCTCGTGTAGCTGGACAATCATGTTGAGGAACTTTGGGGGACAGCCAAGTCGCTCCAGGATCTGCCACATGCCTTGCCTGCATGAAACAGCGCTACCGACAGCCATTGCGTAGAAAAGTGTCTTGCGATTTCGATTAAGAGAAGAGCGCTGCGTGCACAGGCGCCGTAAATTAGCGGCTGCTCCACTGTTCTGACAGGAAGTGGGGAAACATCCGGTGTGTCTGGCGAGCAGATGCATTAGGCAATATCAGGACGCAGGCAATCGGTGTTTATAGATACAGACTTGCTCCAGCTTTTTCTATCGTTTTAAACCGTCCTTTGTCGCACAGGGAAACACCAACATGCAAGAGGTATAGACCCTCATGAGCCCCCGCATACGCGGGGGCTCATGGGGATCTATACTTCTTGGTGGTCTTATTCATATCCGTCTGCTTGCGATAGGCGAGGTTATTCGACCGTGAATGGATTTACGTGGAGTGCTGAAGCCATGCTATAGTTTGTCCGAATCGGATGTCGTTTTAAAGTCTCTTCTATTTATAGAAAAGAGACTTTTTAGGATGGGTCGCGGTGGAGCGAAGTCAAATGCATGCCCATGACGACATAGGCAGGCAGATCTAAAAATCTGACCACTAAAGTAACCAGATTAAAATTACCTCATGTCTAGTTACGTTAACCTCACTGCTTAACCTACTTTTGGCGGCCGGAAGCGCCGTGTGTGTGTGTGTGTGTGTGTGTGTGTGTGTGTGTGTGTGTGTGTGTGTGTGTGTGTGTGTGTGTGTGTGTGTATGTTTGGTGTGTGTGTGTGTGTGTGTGTGTTTGTGTTGTGTTGTGTGTGTGTGTGTGTGTGTGTGTGTGTGTGTGTGTGTGTGTGTGTGTGTGTGTGTGTGTTTGCTTGCGTGTGTCTGTATGTAAACACGAGAGTCTCCGACATTTGTGTACGTACAAGCTTGAAACTTGGGGAAGTGCTTTGTTCAAGGGGTGCATAGGAGAGCTTCCGAGCATATTCAACTTGGGTGTCTCATCGAGGGGTTAATGGACACACACACACACACACACACACACACACACACACACACACACACACACACACACACACACACACACACACACACACACACACACACACACCACACACACACACACACACACACACACACACACACACACACACGCACACACACACACACACACATACACACATACACACACACATCGACGCGCCGTCAGAAGAGCATGCGCGTGTACAGTAGAATATCATGTAGGTAACGTCGACCTTACTTCTCACGAATACTAGCAAGACTTCAATTCTAGTTTTATCCCAATTTTTCTAAAGTCTAGAAGGCAAAGTGAAACTCATATCACGTAAAATATAAAATTATAATTAAAATTATAAAACTAAAATTAGCCATGACAAATGACGTTTTTCAAACCAATGACGCATTTTCACTGTGCCCCTTATAGAGCTAATCTGGGAGTTTTTTTTTTTTCAATGAGATATTTCAAAATCAGAATCAGGTCAAAGACAGCAGGTAGAGACCCTTGACAGTGAGGACAGCTCGGATATAGAAAGGACTTTGTGGGTTATGGCTCACATATAGAAGAGACTTCGTGGGTTAAAGTTCATCCCAATTTGTTCGCCGTTAGAATGCTCACAGTTTATTAATGTGTAAGGCCTAGTCGAGCCCTATGAAACTGGAATATTTAAAGAGCTTAACTGTTATCGTGAATGGTCCGCCAATGTTAACGGGCATTTGATACTTAATATTAAATCATAAATAATCATTATCATACGCTGGAAAAATACATTCCTGGCCACTCTGATGTATCTGAACAATACCTTTCCAATTAGAAAGATAGAAATCGTAGCACTGAGCGACAGTTATGCTTTATGCTTCAGGTATAATTTATTAATTTCCTGTTTCAACGGTAAAAGCCGTGTTGCACTGTATACACGCGATTGCCGCTTATACTGATTCGGTAAACAACGGGCTTAAATTGAACCCGTATTGATATTTGTATTTTGTTGCGAGACATCACGCAAGCTGCTAATATACTGAAGAGCAAAAGAAATGCGACATTTTTGGAATGATCGGAAACACTACAGACCAGATCCGTGGCGCAGTGGTTAAGGCGCCTGCCACCAATGCCAAAGGTGCGAGATTCGAAAACGGGTTCCGGCGTCGGACTTTTCTCCTCTGGTAAGTGTCACCGTTAATTCGGGCGGACCGTAGGGGGTTCTTTCTCCGGGTACTCCGGTTCTTCCACCCCCCCACCCACCCCTCACCCCCCCCCAACCCCCCACACTTTGGTACCGGTTTCAGGCCACTTTACAAATTTCAAATACAAGCGATCAAAAATCTCTGTAACTTCAGTAGCTGAACTGGCCCTTCGTCTGCCTTGTCAGTACTGTGTTTGTCTTAAATGGCGTAAATCCGTGTCTGTTACGTGAGTGTGCGTGTTGGGTTTCAGTTCGCGGCGCTTTGAGTCGATTCGCCCAAAAATTGAGAAAAAGCGCCTATATAATAACGGTATTATTATTATTATTATTATTATTATTATTATTTCTTGTGCTCGTCCGTATATAATCTACTTTGTTTACCACTGTTTTGATGAGGTTTTTAAAAAATTAAAACCCTTGCAGTGGAAACAACATATTGTGGGTGCTCATGAGGGGCTCGTAAAGCTGGAGAATTCAGTGGATTAATCCAACCTGCTCCATCCGCAAGAGGCGTATATTCTCATGAGCCCCTGCATCCTCATCGTGAGGATATTTATGCCTCTCGCTCGCAAGGAGTTGTCACCTCACGGACAGCTGCAGTGTGAGGTACCCATCCGGCATTATCCCATATCATACTGAGGCTAAACATATCAAATTTGTACACTGCCATATGCAGGCTACATTATAGTGCTTACAGATAAGGATAGAGACCAATGGCTTTAGTTCACAGTTGCTACATTCCTTCTGCCAATGAAGATAAGTAGCGGCTAATCTCTCTGTTTGTTTGTTTGTCTATTTTGACAAAGGGTATTTACCCGAAATATTAATAACTTGTGTTGTACCCGTCTTTTCTAAGCGTGTTTCTTTCTCCGTTGGGTACTTCTTTAGTTCAAGGGTGGTGCCAGAATAGCTTGGCGCCTAGAGGCGCCAAGCCATTCTGGCACCACCCTTGAACTATTTTTGTCAAACTTATTTTACACACTGGTGTATTTCGAATGATAAGGGTTAACAGTGCGGCTACAACGAGGACTTTTGCCGCAGTGATCTGCACGATCGAGCGAAGCGATCCATTTGGTCCTTACTATAAAGGGACGCGACCTACTGTCTATCCTTGCGGTAAAGGGCCTCGGGATACTGTCTTTGAATTAGAATAACTCTTCTCGATATATTAGACCTCACGCTGCGTTTACTGTGTTCCGAAAGACATTTACCCTTTGGCTGTCGGTAGCGATTTGTGTTGCGATGATTCCTCCAAGGAATCATCGCGACAAAAGTCGCTGCCGACAGTCAAAGGGTTAACCCACTGTTTTGCAGTAGTAGATAATAGAGTGATTTTCAGTCCGAAGTGTGGGATACATTTACGTGCAACACCCGGCCAGTGAACAACAACAGCTTGCAAACAGTTTGATCATTGGAAGGTTGATCGATTTACGTCTCTCGAACTGAAGGTGCAACGCACTACTCATAAAAAGGGAAATCACTCAGCCATTAGGGAAGGGAAATCACTCAGCCATTAGGGAAGGGAAATCACTCAGCCATTAGGGAAGGGAAATCTAGACCATTCTGGTAACTGCAAAGCGTGTAATACGCGAAGAAGATCCCAAAGGAAGAAAGAAACGCGCTTAGAAAAGACAATTACACACACGTAAGTGTGTGTAATTGTCTTTTCGGCATGTTTATTTCTTTGGGATCTTCTTTGCGCAAAGAAAAGTGACTATTCCTCAACTATCATGGCCAAACTGTGTCCCAAAATATGTACATAGTCTTTATACAGCACTCAGTCTTTACGAGTGACTGTGTTCCTTAATGTTAATTTCGTGGTTACAAATCCTCCAACGCTTCCGTCCATTGTACAAGGGACGTCCTACTCAGCGAACTTCCTGTTGAATGTTTAGCTTGAGTCCGTGCGATGAGAAAACGTGGACAACTGCTGTATGCGTGCGCCGCGGAACAGTCCAGCGAGTCAAGAAAACGATATACAGTCTACATCGCTTATAACAAGATCGGATTAAAAAAAACAACTATAGTCGGGTATAACAATACTTTTTAAGGGGTCCTGACGCCACTTTTCTATGCAAATTACTTCTTTTATAACATACTTCGGATATAACCGTACAAGAAAAATTGCGTCCCTTTGTGATTTGTTATAATGTGGAGTTTACTTTGTAATCTGCTATGAAAAAGTATAAAACAGAAAATCGTCTTTATGTTTCACGCGCATGGTTGTCTATGGTCGCATGCATGCAATAATAATAAAAAAAAAGAGCCAAACTAATGTTTTCTCCCATTTAGATCCGAGTCCCTACATCAGGAGGTGGATTGACCATGATAATTCAAGGATAGTGCCAGATTAGCTTGGCGCCTGAAGGCGCCAAGCTAATCTGGCACTACCCTTGAATTATCATGGTCAATCCGTCTCCTACAACTGGTACATAGTCATTAAGCAACACCTCCAAAATTTGAGAAATGGGACCTTGGGGCTGAAAGGGTTAAGGACTAGTTTCAAAACACGACAGATGCATCGACCGTGACTGCCTGCAGACGCTAACTTTTCAGCTATCACGGTTGGTCCACGGTCCAGCTCCTGGCGATGGGAAGGGAGGGCTGAGGGAGTGCACTGCGTTGACTTCCGAGTGGTTTTATAACCTCTGCACGTTGTGCGTTAATTGACAAAAAACGGTGACCTTTTGATTTATACATGGTATTGGCATTCTGCAAGCGGCGCATGGAGTAGACGTTGAAATATGGACGGAGAAGGAAAGTATTGATGGTGTTGCTCGACAATTGCGCAATGCTTTCCAAGTAGGCCGACTATTTTAACTTTTAACTCGTTGTGTCCTAAGGCCGACTTCCCCAAATTTTGTAGTTGGTCATCTGAAGACAGCAGTACAATCCAGGAGACCGACCGACCATGACAGTTCAAGGGTGGTGCCAGAATACCTTGGCGCCCCATAGGCGCCAAGCTATTCTGGCACCACGCTTGAGCTATCACGGTCGATCAATTATCTTGTATCTGGGCTTAATGAGTTAACCCGTCGGCTGTCGGTAGTGCGTTTTGTGATTACTGCCGAAGTCACCTGGACGAAGCGATGCCGACACCCGAAAAGATTAACCCGATCAGTGCCGAGCAAGTTTGAACTTCACCCGACCGTGAGAGGTATATATCCTTACGAGCCCCCGCAGTTGCGGAGGCTCGTGAGGATCTGTACCTCTTGGTGACACAGATCCATGTTTCTGGGACTTTTTGGTGTTGAATTAGCGCAGAAAAGCATTCTGCGTCAGCAGGCACTGAACGAGTTAAGGTCGTGAGTATGATCTGGCCAGTAGCCTGAACCTGTTTCGAGAACCCACTTTCTTTGCAAGGAAAGAGAGAGGTGTTCGCTCAGCAGAGTTCTTGAGGGGGAAAGTGTCACATGCCATTAACACATTTAACCCCAAGGCCTAATTTTGCAAATTTCAGATATATCATTTAAGAACTATGTACCAGTTACAGGACATGGGTCGACCATGATAATTCAAGGCTAGTGCCAGATTAGCTTGGCGCCATTAGGCGCCAAGCTAATCTGACACTACCCTTAAAATATCATGGTCGACCCATCGCCTTCTGCATGACGTTGGGGCTAAATGGGTTAAAGGGTCTCATCTAAGTGGCTGCATCACCTAAATGATGATCTTTTGCTGACAGATGGCCCCTCATTATGGTAAGTCGCTCAGAACAGGTTCTGCTGTGTATCTGTCTCCACCTCCCTCCTCTCTTTCCACAGTCCCTCCCCCACCCCCCACCCCTCCCGCTTAGTTAGCTAACAAACTGTTGAACATTGATTTGTGTCGCGTGCATGTCATTTGGCGAGTTGTAAACCGTACTAGGCGTGCGTCGTGCTCATACATGTCAGTTGAGTGACATTTATCTAAACAGTTAGTCACCTTTTTGGTCTGGATTTATCTAAACAGTTAAACATCTGACATCAACCCGGATTGTAAATTTAACTTTTTCATGAAAGTCAAGGATCGGATCGAATTACGGAGAGAGAGAGAGAGAGAGAGAGAGAGAGAGAGAGGAGAGAGAGAGAGAGAGAGAGAGAGAGGGATGATTAGCAATGCCTATCTTCCAAACTGAAACATATAAGTAAACAGACCCATCCCCCCCCCCACCCTCAGAAAAAAAGAAAGAAAAAAAAAAGAGAAAGAAATTATATATATATATATATATATATATATATATATATATATATATATATATATATATATATATATATATATATATATATATATATATATATATATATATATATATATACATACATACATACATACATACATACATACATACATACATACATACATACATACATACATACATACATACATACATACATACATATATATATAAGGGAATTAATTTTTTTCAAATGAATGTCTCCACAGCCGGCCTAGATAATTATTGATGTGCGTTAAAGAATAGTTTTCGAGCATCAATGTCAACTATACGACTTAATTTGGATAATAAAAAGAGATTCTTCGAAATACTTTTGCAGGCACTAGTTTCTATGTGAGGCTCCCAGCTAGGCTGCTCGTCGACTGTCACTCCTAACAAACGATGTTTTGACACTTGCTCTATGGGCTGAGAGTGAAAGGACAGCTTAAGGAGTTGCAAACCACGTTGATGCTTTTGGCGTGTCGTCACCAACATACTTTTCGTTTTAGGAATACTAATAATCATATGATTTTCTTCACACCAAGTTGACACTTCATCTAAACTATGTTGGAGGACAACGCTCACGGTTGAAACATTTTTATCAGATACATGTAATGATGTATCATCAGCAAATAGTTCACAGTTTGTGTCGGGGTGTGATATTGACAGTGGAAGGTCATTTATAAAGATGTTGAATAATAACGGTCCTAGGGTAGATCCCTGAGGAACACCATGGTTCACCAGTCCTTCCGCTGAGTATTTACCATTCAAGAAGGCTTTCTGCGTTCTGTCTAAGAGATAGGACGAGAGAAAAGCGACTGCAATTGAATCAATGTGATATAAAGGCAACTTCTTTAGTAAGATTGGGTGGTTAATTAGATCGAAGGCTTTTTTAAGATCTAGAAATACTACACCTGAAAGTTTGGACTCATTTGTGGCAGTAAGCCATTTGTGGGTTATGAGAGTTAAGGCTGTCTGATACGAATGTTTAGGCCGAAAAGCTGATTCTGTTGTACTAATAAGGCGGTTTTCCTCCAGGAATTGAAGTAAATGATTATGTATATGCTTTTCAAGTGGTTTGGACACTGCTGATAAGATTGAAATAGGTCTGTACTTACTTGGGTCGCTCAAATCTTTGCTTTTTGGTAGAGGAGTAACTTTTGCTATTTTCAATTCATCGGGAAACATGCTCTTTTGAATCGAAAGGTTATTTAGAAAGGTCAACGATTCAACAATATAAGGGAGCGCAATTTTCAGGATTTTACTGCTAATACCGTCACCACCACAAGATGTTTTACTTTTCATGTTGGTTATAGATTTTCCTACATCAAGGACGGTCATTAAGGGAACTGAGAAAGTATTGCCAGCCAGAGAGAGAGAGAGAGATGATGATGATGAAACGTTTTTATTCAGGATAAAAAGTTTTAGGCATAGCAATGCCTATCTTCCAAACTGTCCTGCTACTCTACACATATAAAAATACATCAGACGATACAGCAAAAGATAAAATATATATAAGTACCCTTACCACCACCCCCCCCACCCCCACCATCAGAAAGAATAAAAAGTAATAATAAAAAATAAAATACAAAAAGAATTAAAACAATATATATACGTGTATGAACCTGACATGTTAATGCAGACAGTCGAACTATTACATAATCTGCAGCAATCTGCTGTGCTGGAGCAACATACTAAGCAGAAAAATAGAACATTCACATCGACAGCAGATATTTTTGGACGCGAGCTCTGAAGATAGATAACTTTGAAATAGACTTTAAATGAGAGGGTAAGTTATTCCATGATTTAGCACCGGAAAATGATATACTAGATTTGAAGATGTCGATTCTCGGTTTTGGGAGATGGAGTAAGCTGTTCCTCGCGTTCTCTCTATTCATATGGGAAAACAGCTCACGGAGATAGGGAGGGGTGGCATCGTTTAGAATTTTTTGCACTAATAAGCATCTATTAAGTTCCAATTGTTTACTGAGTGGTAGGATATTAAGGGCCTTCAGTCTTTCATCAGTAGGGGACGAACCAGGAAGAATAAGCTTAATACCTCGCCGGTAAAGGGAATTCATTTTTTTCAAATGAATGTCTCCACAGCCGTCCCAAATATTGGAAGCATAATTACAATGAGTCTTGATGTGTGCGTTAAAGAATAGTTTTCGAGCATCAATGTCAAATATACGACTTAATTTGGATAATAAAAAGAGATTCTTCGAAATAGTTTTACATGCAGTTTCTATGTGAGGCTCCCAGTTGAGCTGTTCGTCGACTGTCACTCCTAACAAACGATGTTTTGACACTTGCTCTATGGGCTGAGAGTGAAGGGACAGCACAAGGGGTTGCAAACCACGTTGATGCTTTTGGCGTGTTGTCACCAACATACTTTTCGTTTTAGGAATACTAATAATCATATGATTTTCTTCACACCAAGTTGACACTTCATCTAAACTATGTTGGAGGACAGCGCTCACGGTTGAAACATTTTTATCAGATACATGTAATGATGTATCGTCAGCAAATAGTTCACAGTTTGTGTCGGGGTGTGATATTGACAGTGGAAGGTCATTTATAAAGATGTTGAATAATAACGGTCCTAGGGTGGATCCCTGAGGAACACCATGGGTCACCAGTCCTTTCGCTGAGTATTTACCATTCAAGAAGGCTTTCTGCGTTCTGTCTAAGAGATAGGACGAGAGAAAAGCGACTGCATTTGAGTCAATGTGATATAAAGGTAACTTCTTTAGTAAGATTGAGTGGTTAATGAGATCGAAGGCTTTTTTAAGATCTAGAAATACTACACCTGAAAGTTTGGACTCATTTATGGCAGTAAGCCATTTGTGGGTTATGAGAGTTAAGGCTGTCTGACACGAATGTTTAGGCCGAAAAGCTGATTGTGCAGTACTAATAAGGCGGTTTTTCTCCAGGAATTGAAGTAAATGATTATGTATATGCTTTTCAAGTGGTTTGGACACTGCTGATAAGATTGAAATTGGTCTGTACTCACTTGGGTCGCTCAGATCTTTGCTTTTTGGTAGAGGAATAACTTTTGCTATTTTCAATTCATCGGGAAACATGTTCTTTTGAGAGAGAGAGAGAGAGAGAGAGAGAGAGAGAGAGAGAGAGAGAGAGAGAGAGAGAGAGAGAGAGAGAGAGAGAGAGAGAGAGAGAACAATGAACAATGAACAATGAACCTTTATTTTCCAACGGTAGAAGTTATTGGTAACAGGACCAGTTTTCAAACTTGCCGTTGCTACATCTACTACATAAATGACATAGACGTGTAAACATACACATACCACACACTGACGCATGTATGCACTCGCTCACGCACGCACGCCCGCACATACGCACGCACACGCACGCTCACACACACACACAAACACAAACTTGCACACGCACGCACTTAGACACACACGCACACATACACACACATGCTCTCGGACACGCACTCCAGACATACGTACGCGCATACCGCGTACGCACAAAAATATAAAATGAGTAAAAATGCAAAGTAAAACAATACACAGAAATCATTAAGTACATTAGAATTCATACAGCAAAGGCAAATATGTATATATGTGCTCTCTCTCTCTCTCTCTCTCTCTCTCTCTCTCTCTCTCTCTCTCTCTCTGTGTCTCACACACCCACACACACACAGCATGCACACACACACAGCATGCACACACACACACACTCACACACACACACACACACACACACACACACACACACACACACACACACACACACACACACACACACACACACACACGTGAACGCGCGCCCAAAAATATCGCGTACACACATATGAAGGCAAAAACATTATACATAGAACATGCAGTATTCAATGTACTCTTGACACTGAGATATTATGGTCCACTGTATATTATATATATATAAAAAAAAGAAAAAAAAAAAAAAAAAGAGAGACGCTCTCTCTCTCTCTGTCTCTCTCACTCTCGCACACACACACAAACATTCTCACACACACGCACATTCACACATCTGAACACAGCGCAAGTTATCTCTGTACTGTACTGATTAGATTACGTCAGAGATTCTAGGTGTTTGAAGAGGCTGACCCTGAATGAGGTGAGCGTCTTTGCGTTTCTGATTTCTGCAGGAATAGAATTCCAGAATGAACTTCCCGAGAATGACAAACTGGTTTTGAATAAATCAATACGCGGCAGGGGTACTTTGAAATGGTGTCCATGTCTAGAAGCTACAGATATCCGTTCTGAGAAAAAAGAACTCAAGTACAGTGGACACGATTGCTTGTACAGCTTGTACATCAATACACCTTTATTGAACTGAAAGTGATGGGATAGAGGGAGCATTTTTAAAGTTTTAAGCTTTTCGTCAGTTGAGAGTTCGGGATCGGGAAATAATTATAAGCTTAGCTGCTCTCCTATGTAGGGAGTTCAGCCTCTTCAAATGTACATCACTAGAACCATCCCACACTGTTGATGCATAGTCTATGTGCGATTTGACATGAGCATTGTAGAAAAGAAGACGCGCATCTGTGTCAGTAATTGTTTTCAATTTTGACAACATATACAGGCCGCTGGAAACCCTTTTGCACACATTATTAATATGCAGTTGCCATTTAAGCTGATCATCTATAGTGACCCCCAAGAGGCGGTGGTGTGATACTTGCTCAATTGGGCTGCCGAGAGAGAGAGAGAGAGAGAGAGAGAGAGAGAGAGAGAGAGAGAGAGAGAGAGAGAGAGAGAGAGAGAGAGAGAGAGAGAGAGAGAGAGAGAGAGAGAGAGAGAGAGAGAGAGACCCTGTTACCTATCCCCTTCCATTTTTCTTAACCAGGAAGCGTTAGTAAGTTATCTGGGTTCACTTAACGCCGAGCAGGCGACTAAGGCCATCTCACGGCGGGAAGGGTAAAACAGGAGAGGGGAAGGGGGTGGAGTGGGTGGGTTTTGGAACCTTTCCTTTCCCAGACCCACCCCTGGCGATGTATTTCACAACCTCATATGAGACCCGGCTCTGCAATTTGCAGAACATCGCACGTTTAGGAAACGGGATTCACCGAGATATTAGCAGTGATTGGACGGCGCTTGACGTTTTGAAGGGAAACACTTGCTTCTTCAACTCGTTCAAACAACTTACTCAGGCTGTGTTTCCGCAATTTTTAATTCAACACCAACAAATCACAAGACACCCCAGGGACGCAGATTGAAAGTGGCGTCAGCAAGAGGCATAGATCCCCATGAGCCCCCGCAACTGCAGGGGCTCATGAGGATCTATACCTCTTGCAATTGGGTGGTATTAAATTTTTCTTGGCACTGAACGGGCAAAATGAAAATTAATGCGCTCACTAAGTGGCGGAATACTGAACAGCGCGGGCCAACTAAACCCGACATCGTCCCGAGGACAGTTTGTCCATCAGGATGGATCTCGTTCGGTGTGCGCTGGACCTTTCAGAGTTGTCATAACCCTTCCGCTGGACACTGCGCATTGTTGGTTTTATTGCTTCCCTCACGCGCCGGGAATATCGTATCATCATGCTGTACACAGCAGACTTGATGGCCAATGAGCTGTCCAGTCCGGGGAATACAGGGACATATAATAATGACAGGCGGGTGTGCCCTGGGGGACTTGGGTGGGGCTAACTACTTTTAAGTTTCCAGGGTCACCCTGGTGGGCCCCACAGGGTGAGTTTTACCCTCTATTCTGGGGCATGTGTTTCTGTCTACCCTTGGTCCATTCACCTGTATTTTCCTTTTTTAAACTACCCCTACTGTCTGCGCTGCCTGTAGCTCTTGATATTGGATGTGTGTTGCTAAATGGTCTTAGGTTTATTTAGCGTATTAGACCGGCTGGCGACAGACATTCAATATTCTGTTTAGTTTTTTTTTTTTTACAAGCAGTGCAGGCACGTCAACTCCTGAGAAAGTCTTGTTGCTGTCAGGACGTTAAGCAATGTACAACCAACCAATATAATAATGACATCAGGAGGGCTTGCAAGAAATGTAAATCATCACTAGCAACAGGCATGGCTCTTCATGAGCCCCCGCAACGCGGGGGCTCATGAAGATCTATGCCTCTTGGAGATGGATTGAGTTGGCAGCAAAACTGAGTAGATACTATTCAGCGGACATGAATAGGACCGAAAAGAAGCGTAAATCGCCAAGAACAAGATTGCGTAGATCCTCATGAGCCCCCGCGAGCTGCGGGGGCCCGTGAGGATCTATGCCTCTTGCAGATGGATTGGCAGAAGTGCTGCAGGAATTATTGATGGTGATGTTTGTTTTCGCTGGACGTGGGCTGTGTGCGCCGATTTCTCTGGTCACATCGGCCAGATGTATCATGGGAGTGTTCGCATGGTCAGTCTGAGTGCATTCAGCCATGAAGATTCAAGGGCAGTGCCAGTGTAGTATGTCGTCCTCCTCAAGGTGGTGGACTAGTCTGGATTTCAGACTTGTGCTTGTCAGATGATATTTGCTGATACAATCTTTCATATTAATGACAGAATGACTCCTCTGGGTGTCCCGGATTATTATTTTACTATTTTAATATTGAAAGTGTGATACAATTATATCAACAATATTACGAAAGTTTTAATATGAATAATGTATGGCATGATTTGAATTTTTATCAAATTTTTATTATACAAAAACGCAAGAACAACATACTGGGTAGAAATTCCACAACTGACTGCAGTAGACCTTGCGGAATACCGTTTATTTGGCAATATTTTCACAATATTATTCATTATATTCCACCGTAGGTAAGTGGAAGGTTAAAGTAGAATCCACAAACGTGGCACTCAAGATTTAAGCTGGCAGGTCATACATCACGAGCATTCAATTCAAAACAATGCTTGGGATGACGCCTCGTCAAACGCCCTTCCAACATCAACAAAGCGCGGCGGGGTATGTTGTGTTCGTATAATTTGTTTTACTTTTTTTTTAAACAGTCCCCTAACCATCTTCATCCATCTGCAAGAGGGCTAGATCCTCATGAGCCCCTGCAGTCGCAGGGGCTTATGCGGATCTAGGCCTCTTGCTCGCTGTTCCTTGTGACTATGAGGGGGTCAGCAGGGTTTAGATGCAAGCCTGTTGGGTTACGTGCCAAGCCCTTGAGATGGTTGCATGCCCGGTTTGAGAGGCTGTCGAAAACCAATTACACCTTCGGCTTCCTGTGGAGTAGCATCCACGGGAGAGGAGGACTTATTACCGATGATTTAAGCTCGGGATAATTTGAATAAACAGAGCGAAGCGCGCAGTATGCACTTCTAAGCACTTTACCAAGCCGGCACGACTAAATAACGAAACATGGCACGTGTTTCTAAGTCATTAAGCACATAAGGCCTTGATCTTAGAAATTGATTGAATCAACATGAACATATCATTTGATCAGCGCATGGTGATGAAATGAGTCGTTCAAAAAAAGAATGTTCATTTCGGCGGTTTAAAATAAGTCATTAATTGCTACTTTTCATTTGTTCATTTCGGAGGTTTTCAAATAAGTCATTGTTATTTATCATTTGTGTGATTGCAGTTGTTTAAAGTATGAAACCGCCCTGCAGACAATCAATCAGTCAATCACTGCGGAAACAGGAACGAATTAACAACCGTGAAAGATTACTAAATTACATAGTAACACTAACATCATTTTTGCTGTAGTCACACGTACGATTTGGTTTTTCGTCGATCCGTTTCTCACGGCGAACAGTAAAACTGTAAACACCTCAAACATACCAGTTAATGCCACCGGCCAGAGCATTATGAAAATATACCAGACGCACTAAAAACAAGGTTATCAGTGATACCAGCAAGAGGCATACATCGTCATTAGGCAAGAGGTATACATCTTCATGAGCCCCCGCAATGCGGGGGCTCATGAAGATCGATGCCTCTTGCACGTGGGTGTAAATTAATTACTGTGATTAATGTAGGCCTCTCAGATTTTGTTGTGATTTCACTGTGTTCCGGCAGTGGAGACGGTTATATACTTTGACATTCTGCTATCCTACTTGTACATTCATCACAAGTACGTCAGCGTGATTCAGCGCCCCATCGAAGATCGTGTTTTATTTAGCTGGGCAGAAACAGTGATATATGCGTGTCATCATTGCATGCAGGAAATAAAAGATAAACATCTTCTCTCGTTGGTTTAACGAGGCAGTAAATTAGCGGCTTAATGAGAACATAATTAGTTCAGCATTTGTCAGAAGAAGTGATGCGTGTGACGAACATGTCTGGCAAAACGAACGACATAATTATAGTGTGTGGTGGACATCCACCTTTGTGTGTGCCCCCCATCTCCCCTCCCCTCCCTCCCCCCTCCCTCCCCCTCCCCACCCGCCAGCCGTTTAAAGATTAAGCATCCCAACACTGTTCTAAAAATGTCCCACCACCCGGGTCTGCCCTGGGCGACTTGGGTGGGGTTAACTACTTTTTAGTTCCCAGAGTAACCCTGGTCAGCCCCACAGGGTGGGTTTCCCCCTCTATTCTAGGGCATGTGTTTATGTCTCACCCTTGTTCATTCACCTGTATTTTCCTTTTTTAAACTCTTCCTACTGTCAGCGCTGCCTGTAGCTCTTGATATTGGATGTGTGTTGCAAAATGGTCTTAGGTTTATTTAGCGTATTAGACTGGCTGGCGACATAATTCAATATTCTGTTTAGTTTTTTTTACCACAAGCAGTGCAGGCACGTCCTGAGAAAGTCTTGTTGCTGTCGGGACGTTAACCAATCTAAAAATGTTTAGAACAGACAGTCTTGTAGATATTTTAGAGCCGTGGAATTGCAAGTTTACAAGAGTCGTTAAACAAACGCGCAGGCTAGTAGAAGACATCGAATTCAATTACGGCGTGGACTCCGAAAAATCGCTGCAATATTTAAAATGTTCGCGTCTGGTGGGCACCTGAACCATGTTTGTAGGCATGTCTGCTCCGCGTTTCTGTAAGTTTGGTGCCGCTTTTACCAAGAACAAAGAGCTTAGTGAACCTAAAGTCTCTAGAGACGGTATCTCTCAGATGGCCACTTTTCCAGGCCGCTTAACAGAAATTTGTGTCCAGATTCTCTGCGTTGAGCTGCGAATATATTTATAGTCCTCAATCATGCACCATCTCCAACGGACATCTTTCTCCATTGTAAGGCAGGAACTGCCCGGACGCCACACACGCTTCCCAATCAGCATTCTTGATCAGGACACTCACACCGCGTCCCGCTACCCAGTATGCAGAATTAGGTCCTCGGGGCCCACGTCCGCACCCTTTAGAAGAATATCGCCTGCACAGAGAGCAAAAGGTCCTCGGGTCGATGTCGGCCGCGGCCGACAACGACCCTAGGACCTTTTGCTCGCTGGGCCGGTGCTCCCTCTTAAGGGTTTGGCGGCCAGGGCACAAAAGCATCTCCTCTAAAGGGTCCATGAGTTTAGACCGTACTGTCCAGCTCATCGTGCATTTTCCGCCCGATCATCCTCCCTGCTGGTAGGAAAAAGGTGGTAAACTTGCACCAGCAAGATGCATAGATCCTCATGAGCCCATGCTGCTGCAGGGGTTGATTAGGTTCTGTGCCCCTTCAACGTGGATGAGGGATTGGTATGGGATCGACTGATCTCACAGGCCTGTGCTCATGAGAACGTATGTCGTGCAGAACTTTAGGTGGCCCTCGTTGCAGAATAAGAGAACGCTTCCCGGGCTCGGCGCGGGTCAGCTTAGATCGTCGTCGAGGGCCCGAGGAGATTTAGCTCACAGGTCAGGGACGTACCAACAATGGTTGTCTCCTTCGACTTGCTGTATCGGTAGCGAATCGAGGGGGACAACCAGTGTGGGACGTACCGGCGACGCTCTCCGGAGCATATTCCCGAGGGAGTGTCTTCTTTTGGCTGTCATTTGATTTAGCTCAGTCCACTGTTCATGAGCCTGTCTTCTCTATCAGTCTTCCTCGCTTCTAGGCGCACAGAGTAAAAATACAGGATATCTTTGATAGCTGACTCGTTTCATGTGCATCAGTGCAGTGTATGACTGTTTCTCTAAGTGCACTGTTTCAGTTCGTTCCTGGACTGTCCGTATCTTTTTACCTTTTCATCAGAGCAATTTGGCAAAGTGATAGTAAAACAAAGCTGCAATAGTTTTATCGGTATTGCTAGAAGCAATGAACGTGTCATGGGTGCATAAAAGGGTCAAAGACCTTTACGTAATGTTTTGGATGCCCGGGCCTGTAACTTTGCACCAAACATCTTCTGGAGAAAATGGCTGATGGATAGTGTCTGAATGGTCCGGCACTCCGGATCTGATAACCTGCTTTTCAGTACTGCCTTGTGCAGTAGTACAATGTGTAGTACAATGAAAATCTTGCTTTTCACAGAAACAGACTTACTGCCTTTTGCCTTCAGATGGCAGGATACTCTCCTGCAATCACATTGGTCACCCTTTCTGACATTTTAAAACCCTTCGGGTGTCGGTAGTGGTACTAGTCGCGATGATTCCTACAGGAATCATCGCGACTAGAACCGCTGCCGACACCTCAACGGTTATCAAAACCATAAACAGAGATTTTCGCTCTCATCTTCTATGATTTCATCGCGGTTTTACATGGGAAATCATTCCTGATCAGATTACTATCTACCGGTCTGCTCCCACCCACCCGGTAGTGTGGCGTCTCAGAATGTCTTTATGGGATTTCGTTACATCAGTTCGATCTGTTGTGAGCTTTCTCTTTATTATTCCTCTGTGTCCATGCAGCCAGCGGTGCTGTGAACGGAACCAGTCACTGCACGCACTCGAGGGTCAACTCATTGGAGACGTGCCGCCTCCGGATACGCGGCTTAAGCCGCGTATCCGGAGGCGGCACGTCTCGAATGTTAATGTTTCGTGAAGACCACGTGAACTATTAAGCGGATTATTTATGAGGGACTGGTTCTAGTCCCTCATTTAACATCTGCAAGAAACATAGATTCACATGAGCCCCTGTGACTTCAGGGGCCCATGTTTATCTATGGCTCTTGCACATAAAAAGCATTGAGTGGAGAAACCCGTTCAGTGCCGGTTGAAGCGACTGTGTTTCCGCATTCTTGGTTAACTCATTCTACCCCAGACACACCACAGCAAGATAAGGATCGACCATGAATAGCTTGGCGCCTATGGGCGCCAAGCTATTCTGGCATCACCCTTGAACTATCATGGTCGATCTGTGTCCTGCACTGCAATGCAGTCTTCAGAGGACAACGGCAAAATTTGGGGATTTCGGTGTTGGGGTAGAATGAGTTAACTGAATTCAACATCAAAATGCCCTAGCTTTCCCAGGACCATGGATTCGAAGTGGTGTCAGCAAGAGGCATAGATCTTCATGAGCCCCCGCAACTGCGGGGGCTCTTGAAGATCTATATACCTCTTGCAGTTGGGCAGTGATCAGATTTTCTCGGCACTGAACGAGTAAAATGAATTTATGCGGCCGCAGGCGGTCTTGTTAATATATGCCTCTTGCACATGAAGGGTGTTGAGCGAGAAAATGTGACTTTTAAAAGTCAGTCTATGCTGCAGCAGGGGTTCTTGTTAATACATTCCTCTTGCACATGAAGGGTGTTGAGCGAGAAAATGTGACTTTTAAAAGTCAGTCTATGCTGCAGCAGGGGTTCTTGTTAATACATTCCTCTTGCACATGAAGGGTGTTGAGCGAGAAAATGTGACTTTTAAAAGTCAGTCTATGCTGCAGCAGGGGTTCTTGTTAATACATTCCTCTTGCACATGAAGGGTGTTGAGCGAGAAAATGTGACTTTTAAAAGTCAGTCTATGCTGCAGCAGGGGTTCTTGTTAATACATTCCTCTTGCACATGAAGGGTGTTGAGCGAGAAAATGTGACTTTTAAAAGTCAGTCTATGCTGCAGCAGGGGTTCTTGTTAATACATTCCTCTTGCACATGAAGGGTGTTGAGCGAGAAAATGTGACTTTTAAAAGTCAGTCTATGCTGCAGCAGGGGTTCTTGTTAATACATTCCTCTTGCACATGAAGGGTGTTGAGCGAGAAAATGTGACTTTTAAAAGTCAGTCTTGCTGCAGCAGGGGTTCTTGTTAATACATTCCTCTTGCACATGAAGGGTGTTGAGCGAGAAAATGTGACTTTTAAAAGTCAGTCTATGCTGCAGCTAATCTGTGTGTCTAGCAGCTGAAAGTTTTGTGTAAGGAACTTTAAAACATGTGAATCTATGTCTCACTCTGACCGCGGTCGGCTCCATGTGTTCCTCACACTGAAGGTGTTACGTTGGGTTACGCGTCAGTCTGTAGTATATAGTCATGAAATTGAATATTTTTTTCGGCTAATGATCAGAAAATTGAACAGTATTGATATCCCAACATGTGCTGCTTGGTATGCATTTTTCGTCACAGACTGAACGGATTGAAACTTTGCACACTGGTTGTCTCCCTCGATTCTCTACCGCTGTACGGCGGTAGCGAGTCGAGGGAGACAACTAGTGTAGAAACGTTGTTTACGAAACAGCTGCTTGCGGCCATATGAAGTAGCTATTAGCGGAGCAAAATATACCATCCGAAAAAAAGTGACAAAGTTTGAGGGCTATATGATTTGACTCGTCGTGCAAGCTAATTTCAGCTGAGGCAATGTTTGTGTGATTTAACCCCTTCCCTGCCAAAGGACGTACATTTTGTTTCTGCAGTCCCTGTTCACTTAACTCATTCTACCCCAACACCGAAATCCCCCAAATTTTGCCGTTGTTCTCTGAAGACTGCATTGCAGTGCAGGACACAGATCGACCACGATAGTTCAAGGGTGATGCCAGAATAGCTTGGCGCCCATAGGCGCCAAGCTATTCTGGCATCACCCTTGAACTATCATGGTCGATCCTTATCTTGCTGTGGTGTGTCTGGGGTAGAATGAGTTAACGACCAAAAGCCACTGGACACAATGTTGTCTCAGCAAGAGGCATAGATCTTCTTGACCATAAGGATCTATGCCTCTTGCAGTTCGCTGTTTTTCGGCAGTGAAGGGGTTAAACGGATTATCCTGCACGCTAATTTCAGCTACGTCAATGCAAATTTATTTTTTCTAATCTTTTTTTTTATGTAGTTGCCTAAAGGCATTCTTTTAACTTTGGTGTGACGATTTCGCATCAGAGGACCAGCCTCCCATGACAAAATGACTTACACCAGATCGACCCAAACCCAGTGTGCAAAAGGCCGTCGGTCCGACGTCGGCCGATGTTATCCCGCGCACAAATATGAATATGAATATATAGATTATCTAGATATAATGTGCTCTGAACTTTCTTGTCGGGATATGGGGCGGTCTGTGGCGCAGTGGTAAAGGCGCCTGCCACCAATGCTAAAGGTGTGAGGTTCGATACCGGGTTCCGGCGTCGGAATTTTCTCCTCTAGTAAGTGTCATCGTTAATTCGGGCGGATCGTCGGGGGTTCTTTCTCCGGATACTCCGGCTCTTCCTCCCCCTCCACTTTGGAACCGGTTTCAGACCACTTTATAAATTTCACATACAAGCGATCAAAATTTCCGAAACCTCATTAGCTGAGCTGACCCTTCGCACCACGTGAATGTCCTGTGTTTGTCTTGTACTGTGTTTGTCTTCAGAGTGAATGCGTGTGTGTCACGTGAGCGTGCGTGTTGGGCTCAGTTCGCGGCGCTTTGAGCCGATTCGCAGAATTGGGTAAAGCGCTTATATAATAACCGGTATTATTATTATATTGCGCTATATTATAGAGTTATATTATTATTATTATTATTAGTATTATTATTATTATTATTATTGTTAGTATTAGTATTCGGCTTGGTGAATGATTGAAGCAACATGCATATTTGCACCATCGCCTAATTACCATTTAGAACTGGTTTGTTGATGGCTCTGGTTGTCATGGCTAGATAAGACGCCATTGATTTTCTCGCATGGTGTTGACTACTTTTGTCACTTTTGTCGCTGTATGTATATTCTCAGACGTGTAGGTACCATTTCCCCGGCCATCACAGTTGATGATGGTGGCTCCAGTTGTCACGGCCAGATTAGACACCACTGGCGAGACCAGATACTGCAAATGAGGCATGTTTCTCGTCATCTCCTGAGTGGATGTAATCTGGCCAGCCGATTGTCTGCATGTGACACCCCTCGCAGTAGCCAAGTGAGTAAGGTACTGTGGAAGATTTGGTCTTCAGTGACGCACTCCTCCTCCTACTCTCATGGTAACCCCTTCTGCGCCAGGAACACGGTTGTGAAAGTCTGATCAGTAACCCATTTAGCCCCAACGCCCTACAGCAGGAGATGGATTGACCATGATAATTCAAGGGTAGTGCCAGATGAGCTCGGCGCCTTATCATGGTCGATCCACCTCCTGCAACTGGCACATAGCCTTCAGGTTATACCTCAAAGATTTGGAAAATACGTCCTTGGGGTTAAATGGGTTAACAGCGAAGTCGTATCGACCCAAACTCCTTCACACCGCACATCTGCAAGAGGTATAGATCCTCATGAGCCGCCGCACTTGCGGGGGCCCATGACGATCTATGTCTCGTGCTTAAACGCCTTTGTATCCACGTTCCTCTGAGGGCTCGGGAACTTTGTCGTTGAATTTTGAAAGATTTCACAGAGAACGCAATCTGCGTCCACTGTCGGTAAACGGATGAACGTTAGTTAGTTAGTTATTTGGGTTTAACGCCGAGCAGGAACGAACGTGGTAAACAGGAGGCGTAGATTCTTCTGAGCACACCGCACCCTGCTGGGATCATGAGGATCTATGGCTCGTGTAGAGTTGGTTGGTTTTCTTTTCAGGAAAGAGTAAAAAGTAATCTAAATTTACTAGTTTGGTTTTATCGCATCCGTCAGTGCTGGACCGTTAGGTCTCCAACACTCGATACTCGGGGTCAGTACCTGGCCGGTTTGAATGTTTTTTTTTTTATCAGTTATTCCTCGGCCAGATCCACCCATTGCAGGAGGCAATGATTTCCTAGACGCTCCGGGGTCATTTGCAGGGGTGAGCTTAGTCCTGCGCAAGCCGCTAAGCAAGGTGCTCCGCTGTAGCGGAGCACCTTGCTTAGCGGCTTGCGCAGGACTGAGTTCACTCGTGTTAGCGGAACACCTTGCTTAGTGGCAGGCGCAGGACTAAGCTCACTCATGCAACTAGCCCCCGGAGATTATGTGCCTTATGCTGCCCGGGATTGCTCTCACTAATACTTAACGCCTACAGGCGCCAAACTATTCTGACAGCAACTTTGAACTATCATGGTCGATCCGCATCCTGTCAGTTAGTTAGTTAGTTAGTTCGGGTTTAACGTCCACAGCACCGAGGTGATCATGGACGGCCCTGACGGGCGGGTTATGGGGGACAGGGAAATCTATTGCCTATGGAGTACGACCTGAACACTGATCAACTCAGGCGCACTCCAACTGTGCCACTTTGATTTACCAGGACCTTTCAACGGACATGCTATTGAACAAATCCGTTTTTCCCCCTGGATTGTGAGTCCATCTACCGGGGCCGGGACGGGATTCGAACCCACGACCCGGCGATTCCCTTCGCTATCCTGCACCGACGTTTAACCGCCTGAGCTATTTCGGACTCCCGCATCCTGTGTGTCAGGGCTTTATGGGTAGTCCTTTACTGCCTGATGTAGGTCGCATTGAGGATCAGTGTTTCAAGTTTGATCATTTTTTAGTCCTTTACTGCCTGGTGTAGGTCGCATTGAGGATGTTTCAAGTTTGATCATTTTTTAGTCCTTTACTGCCTGGTGTAGGTCGCATTGAGGATGTTTCAATTTTGATCATTAATTTTGGTATTGACACACGAATTACTCGCACCTCAGCCTCTGCGACGGAGAACATCAACAGCTTTGAAGTCAGCGCACGTGACTAATGATGAACCATCTCTGGCGACCAATGATTGGCCGTAAAGCTGCGGCCGGTTCCGGTCCACTGCCCGCGGCCCCTGGAGTCGAGTTACACGTCGATCGTGTAACGATTGACTCGCGCCTCGCGACAGGACGGACACGCGGGATCATTACTTGTCGAAGAGAACACGCCCAGGAACGCTAGGTCAAGATCTCACCCGTCTGCAATAAGCATGGATTCTCGTGGGCCCCTGCATTTGCAGGGGCTCATGAGAATCTATGCCTCTTGAGAACAGAGTTGGGCTTCAGTTAGAAAACACTTCCAGGTATGCGAGACACGTGGGTCCCTTTGCCAATCCATCCTCCTCGTGCAAAGGGAATAGAACCTCATGGACCGCTGCATTAGCAGAAACTCATTAGAATCTATGCATTTTACTAAGCTCGGTTTCAGCTGTTCCTCGGGTTGAGGGTGTCTTAACCCATTTACACCTGACACTGAACTAGGAGATGGATCGACCATGATAAAGATAGTGCCAGATTAGACTGGCGCCTAATGGCGCCAATCTAATCTGGCACTACCTTTATCATGGTCGATCTATCGCCCGCAACTGGTACATAGTCGCTTGGTGACACCTCCAAAATTTAGGACATGCGGCTTTGGGTAAAAATAATTTTTAAAAAGCCCATCGCTTCATTTTTGCGTTCGTAGGCCAACTAGATCTCTGATCATTGGTCAAAAATGCACAATTCTTCCCATATCAGTGCTTTTCCGACCTGCTTGGTACGTTTTTGCTTCTCCTAATATGTTTTTAGTTGCATTTGTTAATTTAAAAAAATTATATCCTAGTGATAGAAGATGACAGGTGTTTTTTTAATTTAATTTTATTATTATTATTATTATTATTATTATTATTATTATTATTATTATTATTATTATTATTTATATATATATATATATATATATATATATATATATATATATATATTTTACCACACTTTACCGTACCTCAACGTAAAGGCCCCGCCACAAATGCCGGCTGTGCCCCGATTTTGAAGCCGATTCCGATCCGATTGCGATCGGATGTCGTCATATATCCGATCCGATCCCAATCGGCTGGGAATCGGGTGTTAAAAACCTGCTCTATTTTTCCGATCCGAATCGACCCCGATTGTAAACTTCAACCAATCAGAGCGCGTCTAGCAAAGCACATCGTTTCAGTTTGAAAATGGCGGAAGATCAGTACCACCTTCGTTGCCGATGTTTCGCCCGCCTCAGTCATCCCGAATATGATGCAAAACTGCTGATAATGCAAGCACATCATCATCACTGTCAAAACTAGCAGCCATTCCGCTGAACAGGTACGACCTTGATCTTCGATTCAAACCGGTCGGCTAAAAAAAAAGTCGGGGAATGTGTGGCAGTGCACACGTTTTTGTAGTCCGGTCCGATCACACTCCGATTCGAAACTGATCGAGAATCGGCCTCAAAATCGGGCATGTGTGGCGGGGCCTTAATGTAATCTACATACTTTGCATTTAAAGGCCCACTACCGCCGTAACTGTTCAACGATACACTTCTGCAACAGATAGTTACGAAACGCTACACACAGGTCTAGTTATGGTTCATTTAGACACAGGACAATCCAGTTCAGCACACGTCTTTATATCAAGTAACCTGACGGTGACTCCACTCCGTTCTAGAAATACAACGCTATCGGTACAAGAAACAGATAAAAGTAGATTGACACGCTAACGGCAGCACAGAATAAATAAGTGCGATTACGCGTGTGCTTTTGCTGCGTGTCCAAACTGCTGTTAAAGTTCATTAGGTGTGTGGGCAAGGCATACCAAACACAAGTGGTGCTGGAATGTGTCTTCAGATTCATGCATATTGGTACTTTAGGATAATCCTTCAGTATTACAGTGGGACAGAACCCCTGCCTGGCGTTTACAAGCAAACTCTGCAGCTTTGTAGGATAAAACTTACGTTAGGTATCAGATGAAACCGTGCCCTTTGTCCTTATTACGTTGATCGAAGTTTTCTGTTCAAGTAATCGACGAATTTCATCGAAAGAAACAATCACACAGACATTAACAGATTTTAGTTGGAATTTCAAGATGTTTTTATTTTGCATTGACATTAATGTCAGCATGAAACAGTTGAAAGGCGTATTTTGTTACACTTTTACTTATTGTGAAATGCCACGAGAACTTGATAGTTAACGTCTGGTTAACCGAGTAAGCCCCGACGCACTGCAGCAAAAGAGGGATCAACCGTGATAATTCAGTGGCAGTGCCAGATTAGCTTAGCGTCATCCGGCACCAAGCTAGTCTAGCACTGCCCTTGACTTATTACGTTCGATCCATGTCCAGCAGCTGGTGTCGTTTGGTAACACCTGCAAAATATGGGAAATGGGGCCTTGGGATTAAATGGGTTAAGCTTACTCCCAGATCATTTTACTCCGGTCCTTTTCCTCTATGGCACTGAAATTGAAGATGAAATGCTGGATGGGGGTGGGGGTGGGGGGGTGGTGGTTGAGAGAGACAGAGAATGTAAAGTTCTCGGACCAACGTTAACTCTTTCGAGACGTGCCGCATCTGGATTCGCGGCCTAAGGCCGCGAATCCGGATGCGGCACGTCTCGAAAGTGTTAATCTAAGCCAAAGCTACTATATAGGCTACGTAGTCTACAGTATTTTTGTCTAACCCTTTGTAGGCTTTGGCTGTCGGTAGCTTTTTTTGTCGCGATGATTACCGCAGGAAAGGATAACGGTTGTGCGCAGGCGGGCTTAGGCCAAATTCGGCCCGAGGAACACTACTAAGGCAAGGTGCTTCCTAGTGCCTTGCGCAGGACTAAACTCAATCATGCAGCTAACCCCAGTATCTTATCACGTGCAATAATCAGCAAACTGCCAGACAGCCTGTAAATAAAGAACCCCAGCCTGAGTTGTCCCGTGCGCGGCTGTCGGCTGCGCCCGAGTTAGCTTCGATAAACTGAAGTCAACGTAGTCGGCCGCCCGAGAAGCCTTACTCATTTGCGACACAACAACCCCGGCGCACTTGCAGGTGCCGGTTGTCTGTCTCATGCTGCTCTTGAAGCCAAACTCCCACTAATGTCACCTCGCCATAGCTCATGGTGGATGTGCCATTAGTTCTTTGCCACACACGGTCAACTTGATCTCGCACACTTAAAAAAAAATAAAAATACTGAGCTAGATAGTGGCCTGTCAGCAAGAGAGGAGCTACCTATAACAGTGGCCGCTCACCTGTCGGCAAGAAGCGTACATTCTCATGGCCCCCTGCTTCGCAGTGGCTCGTGAGAATGTGCGCCTCTTGCAGATAGCATGGACAAGCTTGACGATGACATGGGCACTATAGTCACGTCATCGCCATCTACAGAGACTGGTGACGCACATGCTTCAATTTGCCACAGATTACTGTCTTTGTCTGGGTGCTGAATATAGTAATGCTCAGATCTGACAGCAAGAGGCACAGACTCTCATGGCTATTAACCCTTTTACCCCCGGATCCCTAAAGCAGGAGATGGCTTGACCATGATAATTCAAGGGTAGTGCCAGATTAGCTTGGCGCCTTCAGGCGCCAAGCTAATCTGGCACTACCCTTGAATTATCATGGTCAAGCCATCTCCTGCAATTGGTACATAGGCAACACCTCCAAGATTTGAGAAATGGGACCTTGGCCCTAAAAGGTTAACCGCATTGTGCGTGCAGCCACGGGTACTGTGTACAGTACCGGTGGCTGCGTGCACACGACTTCATCTGCATCCTTCACGCATGTCCCTAGACAGGAAATGGCGCAGACCTCTCAACAATCAGATGCTGTGGTGTCTGATCACACGCAACCATTTGTCTCCGCTAGGGGCTGAAACTGGATCGCACTTCCGGTCTGTCGTTTTGCCGCAGATAGCTCACAGTATTTAGCGTTCGATTTTCCCTAATCTGTCATTGCTCTGTCCATTAACGAAAAGCCTAACCTGTCACGATGCCGCAGTGGCCTGTGAAAAAGCGCGCCTCTGTCGGCAGTGATTCACCTCATTTGACTCGTGGACTGAGAAAGTCGGTGATTATGCTCTAGTGAAGTCTGTGACCGGCCTGCGAAGTCAAAACACAGCAAGTCCATTTTTTTAAAACGCGATATTATCTTCGTATTACAATGACAATTTCGCTTTTGGAAAATGTAGAATTACAGTCTTTTGCCTTTGCAGGACAGACTTACCCTTCTACGTGTCCCCAAGAGACTTGGGATCTTATGAGCCCATATTCAGCTGCAGGGGCACATAGAAATATATTTGGCCGCTCGATGGCATTGTTCCGTCAGTTTAGCACAGGCCTCATACAGTGCGCAAAAGGCCAACTGGCTGACGTCGGCCGCCGTTGACCCGCGCACGGCCGTGCGCGGGCCAACGGCGGCAGACGTCGGCTAGATGTCCTTTGCGCACTGGGGAAATCCATTCTCATTGAACACTGTCCTTGGACACTGATGACCTGCGGATGTCCCTGACGTCTGCAAGAGGCAAAGATTGTCACGAGCTCCTGCGGCTGCATGGTCTGTCACGTAGGAATCTGTGCCTCTTGCTGGCACGTCTGAGCATTACAGTTAGCACCCAGATAAAGTCAGTAATTTGTGGTAACTTGAAGCATGTGCGTCACTTTTCTCTGTAGATAGCAGTGACGTGATTGCCCATGTGATCGTCACGCTTGTCCATTCTATCTGCAAGAGGCATAGATTCTCATGAGCCTATTCGAAGCAGGGGCTCATGAGAATGTATGCCTCTTGCTAGATGTGAACGGCCACTATCTAGTTTCTCTCACGGCTACAGCCAGTCACTGAAGTAATACTGAAATTTAATCTTGTAACTGCACTTTCGCTACTCAAACTGTGTCTGTCCCTTAGATATGAAGGACACAAGGCATACATTCACATGAGCTTCCGCCTCGGTATTAAGAACCCATGAGAAATATAGCATACTCTCGCGGGAATCGGCCCCTTTCTGTACCTCTGATGGAAGAAAGGCGTCGGGCATAGAATCTGCTGATCAGAGATCGCCTAGGTTTCCACCTGCTCAGTACTTCTGAAGGTGAAAACTGAACTCGCGCCGGGGCCGACCGTCTGTAATTTGGAAGTCGTCGGGTTTCTCTGTTGCTTCCGATCAAAAATTCATGAGAGCCTGTCTGAAGGGGATCTCACTTAATAACACGATGTTAGGACAAATTTGAGAAGACATTTCTGCATTTTGACAGCACGACATAATTATGCTCTTTTTTTTTTTTTTTTTTTTTTTTTGGGGGGGGGGGGGGGGGGGGGGGACCGCAAGAAGCCTTTTCCTAGATCTTTGACAGCAAACTCGAGTTCAAAGTACAGATATAGACTGGTCCTGGAGTCGTTCCCCCCTCATTGTATGAAAAACAGAAACCTGAAGAGTGGTGACTCATTGAGTACAAGGTCATCGGGCCGACGATGCTGTCGCGGGCCAACTACGGCCGACGACGGCCCGAGGGCCGTGCGCTCACTTGATATCAGCTGCTTTGCTGGATTGCATGGTGTGACGAACGTGTGATGGATTGGTTTCTTTAATTGCTGTAGGTGTCGCTGCAATACCACAAAATAAGACTCGCATGCAATATCAGCATCATCCGCTGTAAACAGTTTTGAGACCATGTGAGGATGCGTCATAGAAAAGACGTCTGACCGAATTTATTTATTTTTTTGGTGAGTATGCGTAGAGAGAGGTCAGACCGATCTATTGATTTGTGAGGATGCGTTATGGAGAAATCTGACCGATATATTGCTTTTGTGAGGATGCGTCATGGAGAGGTCTGACATATATTGCTTTCGCGAGGATGCGTCATGGAGAAGACTGGCCGATCTATTGCTTTTTGGGAAAATGCATCAGACCTATCTGTTGCTTTTGTGAGGATGTGTCATGGAGAAGACTGGGCGATCCATTGCTTTTGGGCAGATGTGTCAGGGAGAGGTCTGACCTATCTGTTGCTTTTTTATGATTCGTCATTGAGGGGTCTGACCAATATATTGCTTTTGTGAGGATGCGCCATTGAGAGGTCTGACCAATATATTGCGTTTGTGAGGATGCGTCATGGAGAAGTCTGACCAATATTGCTTTTGTGAGGATGCGTCATGGAAAGGTCTGACTAATATATTGCTTTTGTGTGGATGCGTCATGGATAGGTCTGACCAATTATTGCGTTTGTGAGGATGCGTCATGGAGAAGTCTGACCAATATTGCTTTTGTGAGGATGCGTCATGGAGAGGTCTGCCTAATATATTGCTTTTGTGTGTGGATGCGTCATGGATAGGTCTGACCAATATATTGCTTTTGTGAGGATGCGTGTTGGAGATATCAATATATTGGTCAGACCTCTCCATGACGAATCCGCACACAAACATAAAAAGGCCAGTCCTCTCTTAGCGATAATGCGTCACGGAGAAGTCTGACCGATCTTTTGCTTGCTTGGCGGATTGCTGATGATGATGTGTTTCCATGCGTACTAACCATCGTCTTTTCGAACGTTCAGTCCACCAAGGGAAGTAAATTCGGGGGGGCGGGGGGGGGGGGGGGGGGGGGGGGGGGGGGGGGGGGGGGCGGGGCGCATGCACACTTCGTCTGAAGCACGCGGCCAACCCCTTGACACGATTCGTGTCAAGCGTTTATTGTAGTTCAAGCAGGATGACGATTATTGATGCTCCTTATCGACAGCCGCGGCGGTTATTGAAATCCTAAAAATTGATGGCTGTATGTGTGTGATACATCTGTGTACTAGTCATAGACTGATTTACTTTCGTCTGCTGGGGTAGCAGACGTGTAAACAGCGTCCCAAAGAGGCATGGATCCTCATGAGCCCCCGCAATTGCGGGGGCCTATGAGGATCCATACCCTTTGCAGACGGACGTCATTCGCTGACGTGACATCCCTGACCACAGATTACGCATTCTGTGTTTTGTTTTGCTGTTGTTGTGAAGCGTTAAGCTCCATCTGCTAGTTCAGCCGATAGTGTAACGAGGCGTGAAACGTGTAGTGGATTTGCCCAGGCCTTTTTCGAGGCGCGTATTAATCTCGACAATTAATAGAGAATTTGATCCTGTGCAAGCCGGTCATTTATCACACGGAAACAGGCTCTCCGCACGATACCCGCTGCTTGTGTGCGGACAACTTAATCAACCGATAGCGGAAGAGGTGTTGGTTTAGTCTGTTTTGTTTCTGTTTTTGGCTTATTTTTTTTTCTTTTCTCCCGGATCGTGGCTACAGTTTTGTTTTGTGAGTATTCCCATGCAGAGCAACGCGCTATTTGGTTTTAAATCACGGGCGGCTAGTTCATTTCTTTTGACTTAAAGCGACCTGCTATAGGCAATATAGGGTTAATAATTCGCAAAACTAATATAATCCTGTAAATGAGTTCACAATAACTCGTTGAATTTGTTCTAAGTTAACCCTTTCGCGCCCAGTGATCACGAATTTCGCGCCTGACATCACTTGACGGTAACCGCTGTTCTCGCGAAGAAACAGATGTCATCGGGACCAGAAACAGGAGTAAAGAAACTTAAGGCTTCCCTACACGGATAAACGAAATGCACAAGAAACGAAACATTTTCAATGCATCGAAATGCCTTCTCCGCACACGCAGAAACGCGGTGAAAAGTCATTTCGATTGGTACAGGGGAAGAAAGTCTTCACTGACGCATGCTCTGGTTTAAGTCGGTGGATATCGGGTCATATTTCTGACTATTGACGTTTAAAAACTAAACATATAAGACATGTGTGCCTTCACTTACACAATTAAAGTGAAATTACGCCCATATCGAATAAACGTTAGCGCTTTTGAATGTGTAAACAGGGCTTGTTCAAGTGAATCGAGGATGCCGCGGTCTCGAAGCGATAGCCGCCATATTGTAGGCGGATTAGCAGAGCAGCCGATGAAAGTGGGGCCGTTCAGAAAACTGACGGCCTAAAATCATATTTTGGTGGTACTTTAGTGATGATACTTGATAGATTCCATTTCAAAAATGATTTCTCCGCTTCAAGTTAAATCTTCCAGAATCGTTCGTCACATCACGCAATTCTAGCCATAATAGACCTGACTCAACGGCATAGTCGCTTTACCGTTGCTATCGTCAGTGTTTGGGCTTGAATGACGTCAGATTGGCAGCGGACGACGCTGATTGGGCAACGGTAGAAATGTTTCGGCGAAATGTTTCGCAAAATAGAGACAGGTTCTATTTCGTGAAATGTGTCGTTTCGCATTTCGTGAAACGGTGAAATGTTGGAGAAATGTCTGAAATGCGGACATTTCGACGAAATGTTTCGTTTCGTTTCTCCGTCTGAGGAAGCCTTAAGCTCAGGATGGTATGAATCGAAGCACCAAACATGTCTCCTCTTATCTAACCAGAAATTTCCAGCAAATTCCAACATTCAGCCCTACTACAAATTTTAAAACAAGGCAAAAAGTTATTTTTTAGAAACACTGGTCCTTGCACTGCCTGAACTGCCCAATTTGAATATGTTACATGACCTGTCAAGTTACACACAGCAAGGGACTCCTTCAACTCCGACACGCCACCGCAAGACATGGATCGAACGTGATAGTTCAAGGGTTGTGCCAGAATAGCTTGGCGCCCATAAGCGCCAAGCTATTCTGGCACAACCCTTGAACTATCACGCTCGATCTGTTTCCAGAAGTGTAATACAGTTGGGGCAACTAAAAAATTGCGGATTTCGGTCCTGGAGCAGAATGTGTTAAAGTCCTTGAAGGTTTTGTTCCGGGATGTTCCTCCGGATAAAATCTTCAGTTTTCTGAGAGCATGCAATATTTTAATAAGATTTGAGCATTCATAGACTATGTGAATTTTTATTATTTTGATCTTTTGGAGGGTCCGTCTGTAGACATTTCCTTAAAAGACTCGTGCGACATTTCAGCCTGAAATATTTTTAAGATATATTTTACCTCTTGTCTTAAGACCTTTCTTTTAGTCTGGCTGGCCAGATTTTTACCTATCCCGCCGTGAGATGGCCTTAGTCGCCTGCTCGGCGTTAAACCCAAATAACTAACTAACTGTATTTTAGTACCGTGAAAAAAAAATCCTACATGAAAACGCTCCTGCCCACAAGTACAAGCTGGTAAAAGAATGCCATCAACAGGAGAATGTCCAAACTTCGCCTTGACTTGCCCACTTCTATGATCCGACTCCTTGCAGTTTTATCTTGTTCCCACACTTCAAGAAATGCCTTACCGAAATCATTTTAAACACTCGCTCAACTCCGTTGGAACCGCCATTTTTCGGTGTCTGCCCTCTACCGCCAGAACCGCCGTGAGATGGCCTTAGTTGCCTGCTCGGCGTTAAACCCAAACAACTAACTCTACCGCCAAAAACGATTTAGCCTTCGGAGCGTTTCTGCAGTAGATAGAACGACAAAACTGGAGGGTTGCAGTAGAGGGGAAGTGGTTCTATCGGCTCCACCAGAACATACATCTAAGTTGTGAGAATACTTTCAAAAACTTATTGAATATCACAATATCTGAAAAGACCCTCAGTAGATGTGGCTGTGCAAACACGGAGCCTGTTAACTTATTCAGCCCCGACATACCACAGCAAGATGTGGTTCGACCATGATAGTTCAAGGGTGGTGCTAGAATAGCTTGGCACCTATAGGCACCAAGCTAATCTGGCACCACCCTTGAACTGTCATGGTCCAGCTCTCTCCTGAATTGTAATGCAGTCCTCAGAAGACAACTAAAAAAATGTGGGTATTTCGTACCTGGGACACAATGAGTTAAAGACAGCATGCAGGTGATAGTAGTGTATAGCAGCAGAGTTCTGTTTCATTTCCGGACTTTCGGAAATTGTGTGGGATTGCAGAGAGTGTGGGATATTCATTTCAGAGTGATTGCGTCGATACAAATGAGCCGTTAGACATTTGCATTTTTTTTTTAATTTCAAGACTGGAAATCAGACATGGCAGGTGTGAAACTGAAAGATAGTTGTTTTTTTCCCGCCGAACGGAAACGCCAGCAGTAAACAAGGGGTTAAGGACTCCATAGAGATATAACAAGCAGTGTCGCAAAAGATTTTCTGTAGCAAGTCACACATATGCAGGATTTCAGTAAGTAACATGCACCTTAAAAGCAATCCCGTCACATCTGCAAAAGGCATAGATTCTAACGAGCCCCCCGCAGTACCGAGGGGCTCATGAGAATCTATGTATCTTGCTGGTCCCAAACTAGAGAAGCGTTACTCATCAGACGAGGGACCACTGCGAATTTTTCAGGACTGCGGCAGTTGTATGCTAGCTAGACGAGAGTTGGAGATCCACTGATTTACTGAGTACCACAGTCATGTACAAGTTAGGGCAAAGCCCTCGGGCCGGCATCAGCCCAAGGGCCCATTGCTTGCTGATACCTGTATAGAGAGCTCCGCCGATCATCATTTGCAAATGTGTCTAGAAATCGCCCCAGACACCAGTACGACTATCAAGGGGACCACATCAACTCAGGGGAGACTATTGCAGCGATTCAGACTGAAACATTATCGTCAGCGAAAAACAGTTGCTGGTATTTTATGACCATCCTGCTTCTCAGAAAAACCGGTGACGCTGAATGGACTAAAATGTCCAGAACTAAAAAGGTCACCCATACTACATCGGCCGCAGTTGGACCGAGCAGGGGCCATGCATGGACCAAACCGCGACGACGGCCAGCTTCAGTGATGGCAATTTACGAAATCCGAGACAGATTAGAACCATGCATTTGATTAACCGGCTTGTGTTCGAGTATCTAGTATCTACACTAATGTAGGGTTGAAACAAACTTCAGTCCAGGCTCGAGCTACAAGAGACATAGATCCTCATGAGCACCTGGAGCCTGAAAATGTTTTAGCAAAACTAGTAGCCAGCAAGACAATTTTCTTTGCTTTTCAGTGGTTGGTAGTGCTTGTCAGGTATGCAATATCAGCAAAACCGATGTGGACATAGTCTACACCCGTATGACTCCTTTAACCCATTCAGCCCTGACGCACTACAGCAGGAGATGGGTCGACCATGATAAATCAAGGGTAGTGCCAGATTGGCACTGCCCTTGAATTATCATGGTAGATCCATATCCTGCAACTGGTGCGTAGTCATTAGATGACGCCTCCAAATTTTGGGAAATACGGCCGTCGGGCTGACTGAGTTAATATGAGTGTCTAATCTTGGCTAGACTTCGCGAACGAAGATTTTATAGGAGTTGCCCACGACGTCTGCAGGCTTGTTCGTGGCTGCGGAGGCCAATCCGAGACAGGCAGGTTCGACCGCAGTGGCTGCAGGGTTTTGAGCTGCGGCATCTCTGTTTTTTTCTCCTGAGCCGCTTGTCCTTAAGGCTAGCTCTGTGAGAGTCCTCAAAGGAGACAGCTGCCTTGTAAATGGTGGAGCGCCAGGTGTCACGGTCCGCAGCAAGCAAAGACCACTGGTGGTGGTCGATTTGGCAGGCACTAAGTGACTTCTTGAGACAGTCTTTGTATCTCTTCTTTGGTGCCCCTCTGTCACGGTGTCCAGTAGCAAGCTCGCCGAACAGGGTGATCTTTGGTAGGCGATGATCCTCCATCCTGGAGACATGCCCCGCCCAGCGGAGCTGTATCCGCAGCAGCAAAGCCTCGATGCTCACAGTTTCAGCCTGTTCAAGGACCTCGACGTTGGTGACATAGTCACTCCAGTGAATGCCCAGGATGGTACGCAGGCAGCGCTGGTGGAAGCGTTCGAGGAGTCGTAGTTGGCTGCGGTAGAGGGCCCAGGACTCGGAACCATACAGCAGGGTGGTGAGGACCACAGCTCTGTACACGCTGATCTTGGTGCCTGTTTTCAGCTGTTGATTGTGCCACACCCGCTTGAAAAGTCGCCCGAAAGCGCTGTTCGCTTTTGCCAGCCTGCTGTCAAGCTCCTTGTCCAGCTTGGCGTCCGACGTGATAATGCAGCCAAGGTAAGTAAACTGGTGCACTGACTTTAGTTCAGACTCGCCAATGGTGATGTGAGGAGGGCGATACACTGTCTTGGGTGCCGGCTGATGGAGGACCTCTGTCTTTTTCAGACTGACCTCGAGTCCAAAGAGCTGGGCAGCATCTGCGAAGCAAGACGTGATGCGCTGCAGGGCTCTCTCTGTGTGTGCAACGAGGGCAGCATCATCAGCAAAAAGCAGCTCACGAATCAGTTGGTCTAGTTGGTCATTAGATGACGCCTCCAAATTTTGGGAAATACGGCCGTCGGGCTGACTGAGTTAATTTGAGTGTCTAATCTTGGCTTGACTTCGCGAACGAAGATTTTATAGGAGTTGCCCACGACGTCTGCAGGCTTGTTCGTGGCTGCGGAGGCCAATCCGAGACAGGCAGGTTCGACCGCAGTGGCTGCAGGGGAAGGTATGGCCAGGGTTCTGAGCTGCGCAATTTACGAAATCCGAGACAGATTAGAACCATGCATTTGATTAACCGGCTTGTGTTCGAGTATCTAGTATCTACACTAATGTAGGGTTGAAACAAACGTCAGTCCAGGCTCGAACTACAAGAGACATAGATCCTCATGAGCACCTGGAGCCTGAAAATGTTTTAGCAAAACTAGTAGCCAGCAAGACAATTTTCTTTGCTTTTCAGTGGTTGGTAGTGCTTGTCAGGTATGCAATATCAGCAAAACCGATGTGGACATAGTCTACACCCGTATGACTCCTTTAACCCATTCAGCCCTGACGCACTACAGCAGGAGATGGGTCGACCATGATAAATCAAGGGTAGTGCCAGATTGGCACTGCCCTTGAATTATCATGGTAGATCCATATCCTGCAACTGGTGCGTAGTCATTAGATGACGCCTCCAAATTTTGGGAAATACGGCCGTCGGGCTGACTGAGTTAATTTGAGTGTAGTACACGTACTAAGGTACACAGATAAAGTACAAGACGATCATATATATATAATCGTCTTGTACTTTTTTTTGTGCATCTTTCTGTTGGCGGGCAATTAGGGATGTATATACTAATGGTAAAAAAAATAAGGGCCACTTTTTATCGCAGGCGCACCGACAACACCACACAAATAATGTAACGATACTTGGAGTCAGTACTTTGCTAATTTATTCAGTATCAATTTCATATAAGGTTGCACTGGCAGTCTCCCCTTTTCTTTTCAATTTCATATAAGTTTTGAGTAAATCAAGCAATTGTAACAATAGCAGTACGTTAGAATGTTCATCCACCCCTCATTTGAAATGTTACACAAGACTGGTCCAGTCAGTAGCGAGTGTACCCACCGTTTGCAGCCAAGCATTCAATGCAGCGTTGACGCATGGAGTTGACCAGGGTTTGGAGAACATGTTGTGGGATCGCTTCCCACTCGATGCAGGAACTGAGTCAGCTGGGGGACGCCTTGAGGTGGGGGGTGGTTGCTGACTACATGTTGCCCCAGCACGTCCCAGAGGTGCTCGATGGGAGCCAGATCAGGTGAACGAGCTGGCTACTCCATCATCATGATGCCTCGTTTCTCAAGGTACTCATCCACCACACGGGCGCGATAAGGTCGAGCGTTGTCGTCCTGCAGAACAGCATTGTCGCCTATGGCTTGGAGAGTTGGCTGGATGAGGGGCTGCACAATTTCGTCCCGATAGCGCAGTCCAGTCAGGGTGCCTCGGATGACGTGGAAGGGGGTCCTGTCTTCCCTGCTGAAGCCTGCCCAGACCATGACTGAACCTCCTCTATAGCGATCCACCTCTTGGACGCATCCATCCGTGAATCGCTCGCCCTGGCGTCTCCAGACCCTCACACTGCCGTCGTTGAAGGACACAGTGAACCGTGACTCATCAGTAAACAGACCCTGAGTCCACTGAAGTCTGTTCCACCTCACATGTTGACGACACCAGGCAACTCGGGCTTTGAGCTGGAGTAAGGGGTATTCTCACTGCTGCTCTGCATGAAGCCAGGCCAATTTCGCGCAGACGTCGGCAGACTGTGCTTCTGCTGACGTTAACGTTTGCAGCTTGCATCAGTTGACGTCGCAGAGTGGTTGACGTGACAGTTCGGTCGCGCAGAGCCACCACACAGGTATTTGTCCTCCCTTCTGTTGGTGCAGCGCGGGCGTCCTGAGCAGGGTCGTCGTTCTGCCCTTCCAGTTTCTTGGGATCGTGCCAGCAGCCTCTGAATCACTGAATGGGACACCCCAAGACGTCTCCCAACTTATCGTCCGGAAATTCCATCCTGCAGCCATGCTAGCGCCCGGCCTTGATCTACTGGCGTTAAGCTTCGTCGTGGTGGCATGGTTAGGAAAGTGACAATTATGCCCCTACTGTACCGGTATTTGTAGCGAAACACAAGTGCTCAGTGTTCACGACTGACCCCTTTAGCACGTGCATCACGACTTTACCGAGTTTGTCCACCTGCCTGCCTTTGGTACGCTTGCTAATATCGCACTCCTTTTCACAAAAACTGACGATGTTTCACGTGCATTTGACACGTTCGTGAATTGTTGTCTATTGTTCCCTGTACAGTCTAAGGTCAATTTTTAACACATTTGGATCGAAAGAACATTGTATTTTATTATCGTACTTGCGACGATAAACAATGACACAAAAAGTGGCGTGGCCCTTAAGTTTTGACCATTAGTATATATGATCGCATTGTACTTTGTCTGTGGGCTGGCAATTAGGGATGCATATGATCGCTTTGTATTTTATATGTGCATCTTTCTGTGGGCTGGTAATTAGGGATGTATATAATCGCTTTAGTACTTTATTTGTGCATCTGTCTGTGGGCGGGCAATTATTGGGGATATATATGAGGGCTTTGTACTTTGTGTAATTTTCTTTGCGATTGGGTACCCGATATAACCATTTGTCTGCCAGCGCTGAGTAATTCTCCTTGGTACGAGTACTGTTTCAGACGGCGCTTGCCTCTCCTACTTGGTTTGTGGGTTTCATCTGACCATATACCAATGAATTTCATGCCAGCACGAAGCATATATTCTCATGAGCCCCTGAAATTCAGAAACTCATTAGAATCTATACGCGTTTTGAAGGTGTCTGTCTTTAAAAAGGCTTATTTCATTCGGTAATTTTGCGCATGCGTACTACTGGGTGTCTTTGGACTTGTTTTCTCGCTGGACACTGAGGTCACTAAGTCTGCTGTTTCTCATTTAAAGGGATGCCATTTTGAATGGACGATTAGTTCAGGGAATTTGCCTCTCACAGATAACTTGTCACAAGAATCCTATTTGTGTGCAAGGGGTTACGACAGCTGAGTTAAAGCCCTGTAATTTTCCACTATATTGCGCCATTCCTTTATTGCTATTCACAGAAGTACTGATACGGTCGTGTGCATAGTCCTCCAAAAGTATACTTCCGCAGCAGGCGCACAGCCAGAGCCAGTCTTAGACAGTAAGATGCATAGATTTTTATCAGGCCCTGCAGTCGCAGAGCCTCATGAGAATCTATGCTTTGTGCAGACGGGTCTGGCTAGGGTGTGAGCTTTATAAAGAATCATCAGCGAAAATAGCCGATGGATTAATTTGTCCCCCGCGTTGTTGACCAGACGGCAATAAACGCAGCTTATCTTACGCGTTCTGCGAGCTCTTGCTTATCTGCATGGACACTGGATATCAACCATGCAGCTTTTATACATTACGGCTGAGCAGAAGGTGGATTGAAAGTGGTAGTTCAAGGGTGGTGCCAGAATAGCTTGGCGCCGGTAGGCGCCAAGCTATTCTGGCACCACCCTTGAACTACCTTAATTGATCAGTCTTTCTTTTAAATGAGTCTAACTCCCTCCCATATTTAGGAATTTCAGCATCAGGGCTCAGTGTGGCAAACCAAATGTGGAATCGAGTAAGCACGGGTTCGCCGACCGTTGCCTGGTATACTTTGACTGCATGAGACTGGATGGATTTACTGGGCAGATACGTCAAAGCTAGTGCACTCCAGACTAATCCAGTTTGATCCCGACCAGTCTTATCTTGTCCCGTCTTCTACCCAGTTCAATCCAGTCTAATTCACATCTAGTCCAATCAAGTTCAGTTGAATTGAATCCAAATATACATCCAAATGCCTAAACCCATATACCCAAGTTCAAACCACAGCCAGTCTAGTCTGATCAGTTCCGGTTCAATCCAATCTAGCCATGATACACAAAACAGTATATTGCACGTTGATTGCAACTCCATGTGGTATCCACGCCGTTGTTTACATAAATCGATCGTATACATTATGTTGGATAGTGACGAAGTCGGAGAAGTTTGTTTAGTTTATTTTCCACAGCAGGTCACCAACCCTGTTTGAAATTAGCCTGCAGCTTCCACAACATTTCCTGTCCTCGACATTCTTTACGCCTGAAAAATGGTGACAGGATAAAAGTTCGCATAGCAACAGCGGAGTTTAAAAATCGGGCAAACACCCCCTTTGGACCCCACCATCCGCAGTGACATTACAAACCTTAATAGCTCCCGATGCTGTCACTAATTAATACACGTCCTTACGTCAACCTACTGCATCTGCAAGAGGCATAGATTCTCATGAACCCCTGCGGCCGCAGGGGCTCATGAGAATCTATGCATCTTGCTTGCCATGATCATGGAAATTTATATCTTTGTAATAATACGTGCTGGAAAGTGCATGCTGACGTGGTGTCGTCTGCTCTGTCCCTATGTTAACGTACTACATCTTGAAGAGGCATAGATTCTCATGAGCCTCAGCAGCCGTAACGGCTCGTGAGAATCTATGCCTCAAGATCTTGCTGGCGTGATCATGGGAATTTGTGTCTCTGTCGGCAGAGATTGGTCCCTGAATGAGAAAAGCGAACATTTCTCATTTAAAAGCCAACAGAGTGAAAAACAACAATGAGAAATCATAACACTTCCTACAAATCAACTACCCACTTCAGTTATTTGAAAGTGCTATTATTATTTGACATTGCTATTGCTTGAAAATGACTAACGATTTAGAAATTTGATTCATTTCAGGGCCTCAGATCCACGTCGGACATCGGACAATTGTCCGATAAAAAATCCAAATGTCCTATTAAATTTGCCTTCAATCTGTCAAATGTCTTATTGCTTTTTAATGAAGGCGGTCATTGTCCGATCGAAGCTGCGTAAAGGCCGGACATCGTTCGTTCATTTTAATAACTGCGTTACCCGTTACTGGCCGTTAGGCCTACATCGCGACATTCAACTTGAAAAAGGACTAGCCTAGTGCACTCGCCCTTTCCTCTTTGTGAAACCGATCGATAAAGGATAGGCTTAGTTAGTGCGTCTGCACCAGCAGTCGTAACCATGCACTGGTTGGTTGTCATGCGCAGAGTGGTTTCCCTTACACAGCTTTCGTTTTCGATACTCGCGAATCCGACTGGCGATGCCTCCGAAAAAGAAAATAAAAGCTGATTCAAAGCAGCAACAGCTGAAAAACTTCGGTTTTGGTAAAACCGTTAAAGATGTGAGAGAAGAAACTAATGCATCCGACCAAACAAGCGCTTCTCAAGCGACAGAAGAAGAAAGAAGAGTCAAGAGAGGTGAGAGATGTGATAGATCTAGATATGACCCGCAACGCTCCCGATCCACAGCCATCTACATCGTGTGATAATGCACAAACAAAACAGGCAGAACCAGCCGAAAAAGAAGAATCCACTACTACTAGAAAGTTTGTGCAAGCGTGGACACTTTCTTTTAAATGGTTACGTTATGAGAACGAAAAGATGTTTTGCACTGCATGTAACAATGGAAACATGAAAAATGCCTTCACAAGCGGATGCATCAATTTTCGCAAGTCGGCGCTTTCAGACCATGAAGTAACAAAAGAACACAGGGACAGCTTGAAAGTTCCTGCCCTTCAGAAAAACACTGAAGAGATAGCGATCCGCCTTCTATATCAATAATGATTTGATCCTCCCCATGGAACATCATTAACATTTTGAATTGGACAGTATTATTTTTTGCTCCAATGTTATTTTTCAAAGGGAATTTGGGAAGAATTGATATTCAAGTTTGTATTTGTTAAATTTAATTTTTTTTTCGTGTGTGTGTGTGTGTGTGTGTGTGTGTGTGTGTGTGTGTGTGTGTGTGTGTGTGTGTGTGTGTCTGTCTGAAATAACCAATGCTTTTAAATTATTTATTTTTTCTCATATATTCAATAAACATAAAAAAATTTTGTGCACCAAAATGTCTTATTGATTCAATGGTTTGAGGACAAAAATGTCCTATTGGTTTTTCTCAGGCAGGACAAATGACCTATTGAACCAATGTTGTTCAGGACAAATGTCCTATTGAAGCCCTCATGGATCTGAGGCCCTGCATTTCATAAGCGATTTTCTTGTTTACTTGCGCTGATTTGCCCACCTTCACGTGAATGTCCCTGCACACAGAACAGTACCCACCCAGCTCTTAGATCACAACACAGAGTGAGCTGGTTGTCAATGATATAGTTTGTGTCAGAAGTCTATTTTGGTGTGATCGGCAGGCTCAGCGGGTTAGTTTGCATGAAAGTCTCTCAGACAGATCTCTGATCTCTGATGAGCTGGTAGTGAACACGGGTGCCCCCTATGGGTGCGTTCTCTCCCCTGTCTTGTTCTCCGGCCCTATACACTAACGATATTAGACGCAGCGATCCTATCCTATCCCTGTTGAAATATGCAGACGACATGGTACTCGTTGCTCGTCTAAAGGACATTTACTCACTCACGATATTTTTCCCAAATTGATTCTCTGCGTCTGTCTCAAATCAAATTACCTTGAGTTAAATATTGGTAAAACAAAAGAAATGGTCTTCAGAAACGGCAGGGGAGGGGACACACCCAGACCAGTCATCATAGATCAGACAGAACATAGTCGAGATAGTTGATCGTACTTCAAATATCTCGGGACTGTCATTGATGAGAGCTTGACCTATGCTGACCATGTTGACTTCGTCTACAAAAAAAAAAAAAAAAAAAAAAAGAAAAAAAAAAAGAAAGAAAGAAAAACAGCAAGCAACACAACGTTTGTTCTCACAGGAAGCTTAATCGACAACAGTGAGCACGTATTAGTTCTCGTCTACAAAAGTCTTGTTGAGAGCATTCTCTCCTTTAACATTTCTGCCTGCTATGGTAACCTCACAGTCAAACATAGAACAAAGTTAGGTCGCGTTGTCAACATGGCCACCAAAGCGATCGGTCAGAAGCTGAGAAGCAGTTGTCTGCGGTGTACGAGTCATTTATTTTTCATTTTTGACGACCCCCTCCACCCCCTTCACGTTTGTTTTGATAAACTTACATCAGGGAGGAGGTTTAAGGTTCCTTTGGCCCGGAAAAAATGTTTATACGAACTCTTGTATTCCTTCTGCTGGTGCTGTGTTGAATGCTGCTATGCAATGAAGTTGTGTGGGTGTCTGCGCGAGCGTGTGTGTACGAGTGGTAGGATTGTTTGTACACTGTCAGTATTGTAAGCTTGCTGTGATTGTATCATAACTTCTCAGTGCGGTGTGTTTAATAATTGATCAACTTTGGTTGTGTTTTATTTAGTGCAAATACTACCTTAGGACTTAATATGTGCAAGATGGTCGTATCCAGTGTCAAACACAGGTTTTCGTTTTACGATAAGGTTCCGAGTTTAATCCATTTAAATTTGTTTCTTACTGATTCACCAAATTTGATAGTGCACGCTGTGTGTGTGTGTGTATGTGTGTGTGTGTGTGTTTGTGTCTGTGTCTGTCTGTGTGTGTGTGTGTGTGTGTGTGTCTGTGTGTGTCGGTGTGTGTGTGTGTGTCTCTGTGTCTGTGTGTGTCAGTGTGTGTGTGTCAGTGCGTGTGTGTGTAAGGTCTTTTAGAAACAACAGAGCTTATGGAACCTAAAGACAATTTTCTGTTTTATTTATTGTAAAACAGACAATAAGTTTTCTTGAAACAAACAACGCCACCTAGGTTGGCTCGGTGCATATCAAACCATTCAGCTCTGACCTTCAGCCTTTTGGCGCCAAGCTGTTTTGGCACCACCCTTAAACTGTCACTACCGATCTGCCTCCTGAACTGGTATGTAGTATTCATTTGAGAATTCAGCCTCCCAAATCAATTTCAGCCTCAAGACTGGAATGGGTTGTATTTATGGGGAATCGCAGCGGAAACACGTTCCTGACTTTTTCAATATTATGAGCGACGATAACATTTTTGCACTAGTCGCTCGGATTAAAACTCATTAAAAAGTCTAAGGAAGACATTTGATTTATTTCGTGTCACGAAAACTGACTGTCCGTGACTAATCATAATTGGTTTATTGCGCATTCACTGGTCGCTTGACTGATTTTAACAACTAATTGGAAATATTATCTTAGCAGTCAACTATAATGTCACCTTCACGTGGCAGGACAACATATTGTGTAGCCTACAGATATTTTCTGTCATGCAGAGATGTCGCCGTGTACTCGTTTATTACTTATACCAACCTTCTGGGGGAAAAAAATCCATACCAGAAAGCGTGTAAAATGCAAAGACATTCACGCCAAAGAAAGAAACACGCCTAGAAAGGGTAACACAATTCATTGAATAAATTGTACTTGAATGCTACCCAAGTGCAAGAGGCATAGACCCTCATGAGCCACCGCAGTTGCGGGGGCTCATAAGGATCTATGCCTCTTGTTGAAACCGCTTTGTATCTATGTTTATTTGACGGCTGTAAGTCATTGACGTTGATTTCCAAAACACGGTCTGGGTCCACTGGCAGTTTGCAAGTCCTTTCGGAACAGAATGTGTGCTCGCGTGTGTGCATGCGCGCGTATGCGTGTGTGTCTGTGAACACCTCTTGCTGATCGCTGTTTCTGTTTTGTCCACAGTGTATCGCGCAGTTGTACACCACGAGATGATGACGGCAAATCACAGAGCTGCCTGGTGATGCAGTGACTCGTTCGTCTGCAGCGCGAGACATCTCTGTCAGTGGAGGTAATACAGTATGTCGAGTTTGGCCATGACCACGATGAACAGAACTAAAGATCCAATCAAGTGACTGAGGGGGCAGAGAAATTTCAGCGTATCACGCGGCGATAAAAAGAGTGTACTAGTGTGAGTCTCTGTTCTCAAGTTATTTAGCAGTGTACTCGGTCATCCATCAGCCAGGCAGTGTACACACCGAGCCAAGAGTTTTCTGGAGAGGAATCGTGCAAGCATCATGTCCGGCGAAGGCAGCATGGAGGTTGGTCTCGACAAGCCCGAGGACAACAACGTGTCAGAAGAGGGGATGCCTCTACTCGACACCAACATGTCGCACCTGAACTACCCCTTGCCCATCGAGAGCAAGCCGCTGTGGGAGATAGTGGTCAAGACCGTCTTCTACGTACCCGTCATCGCCCTAGCCATCATCGGCAACGTCCTCGTCATCCTCGTCGTCGCCCGCAACAAGCGCATGCGCACCACCACCAACTACTACATCGTCAACCTGGCGGTGGCGGACTGTCTGGTGGGTTTGACCTGCGCCTGGGTGCACCTGCTGATTGATCTGATGGGGGAAAACTGGGTGCTGGGCGCCTTCTTCTGCAAGTTCAACTCCTTCGCTCAAGGTCAGTGATGTCTCGTCAATAGTTTGCGTATGTTATGTCCTTCATCACTGCTTTAACACATTCTACGCCAGGACCGAAATCCCCAAATTTTCAAGTTGCCCTCTGAAAGACTGTATTACAATTCTAGAGACAGATCGAGCATGATAGTTCAAGGGTGGTGCCAGAATAGCTTGGCACCTATGGGCGCCAAGTTATTCTGGCACCACCCTTGAACTATCATGTTTGATCCATGTCTTGAGTTAAATCATATTTCATGTACACAGTGAAGGTTGCATACTGCTGCTGTCCTTGTCCGTAGCTAGTTAGTGAGTTATTTGGGTTTAACGCCGAGCAGGCGACTAAGGCCATCTCACGGCGGGATGGGTAAAAATCTGGTCAGCCAGACTAAAAGAAAGGTCTTAAGACATGATGTAAATATTCCTTAAAAATATGTCAGGCTAAAATGTCGCACGAGTCTTTAAAAGAAACGTCTACAGACTCTCAAAAAGGGCAAAATAAGGAAAGTCACATAGTCTATGAATGCTCAGATTTTGTTAAAAATAATGCATTCTCTCAAGAAATTGAAGATTTTGTCCGGGGGAACATCCCGGAACAAAACCTTCAAGGAGTCTGCCGTGAAGTGTTTATATCTTGTGTCAATTAGATCGGCACAAGACAGCAAAAAGTGTCGAACAGAAAACTGCTCGTCACAGGCAAAACACCATGGACGCATATCCTGTTTTAGTAAGTAAGAGTGCGTAACATACGTGTGCCCGATGTGGAGCCGAGTAAGAACAGTCTCCTCACGACGGCTGCCGCAGCGGTAAGGTAGACTGTCGGACACCGTAGGAAGAGCTTCATGCAGCTTGTTCGCTTCCTCTTTGTCCCACTCGGACTGCCACTCGCGGGCTATGTACGCACTAATCACAGGTTTAAAATCACTATGAACAGTCTGTGTGTCAGGGACAGGGTCATTGCGGGCATCGTTGGCAGCAGAATCTGCGATCCTGTTGCCTTCGAAACCCACATGCCCTGGGACCCAAATAAAAATGATGTCATAATATTCCTTCATCACGTCCGCGTAAAGCTCTCGAATCTGCACCAGCATCTGTCCGTAGCGTTAAATTATACATTTGTGTGCTCCGCTTTTGCGATTACGGAGTTTACCGCCTGGAACAAATATATATTGACGAACAAAAGAAGTGCGACATGTTAAAATCATCGGAAACACTTTAGCGTTTCCGATGATTCCAGAAATGTCGCACTTCTTTTGCCCGTCAGTATACATTAAATCTACTCTGTGAATTTGTCTTAACCCATTCAGCCCTGACGCACTACAGCAGGAGATGGGTCGGCCCTGATAATTCAATGGTAGTGCCAGATTAGCTTGGCGCCTGTCGGCGCCAAGCTAATCTGGCACTGCCCTTGAATTATTATGGTCAATCCATCTCCTGCAACTGGTGCATAGTCATTAAATGACGCCTCCAAACTTTGGGAAATACGGCCGTCTGGCTGAATGAGTTAAGGGGACTGAGAACCGCAAAAAAAAAAATAAAAAATACATGAATTGCACAAGATCGCTACTGCGCAGCAAGCGATGACCTTCTGCCAAACATCTACACCCCGAGAACACATATAGTAATGCACCTTCGTGTTTGTGTATGTATGTCTCTCCTGACTACTTCCTCAGTTCCGGAGAAAGACATGGGTTATAAGCGAGACCTGATGCATCCTTTTTAGGGATGTAGATGATCGTCTTGTTCTATACCTGCGTATTTCTCTGTGGGCTGGCGAATGGGTGCCTGATAGGCGGGGGCAGGGGATCTACTGTTTGTCTGTCCAGCGCTGAATGATTTCCCTTGGTTTGTGTACAACTGTGCCAGCGCTAGCCTCACCTGTCTGGTTTGTGAGTATCTATAACTCGAGGCAAATTTGTATCGTTACATTGTTGTGTTATGTTCTGTGCATCTACTTTGGGAAATCAGGGTATTTACCCGACCACATATAGTAATGCACCTTCGTGTTTGTGTATGTATGTCTCTCCTGCCTACTTCCTAAGTTCCGGAGAAAGACATGGGTTATAGGCTAGACCTGATGCATCCTTTTTAGGGATGTAGATGATCGTCTTGTTCTATACCTGCGTATTCTCTGTGGGCTGGCGAATGGGTGCCTGATAGGCGGGGGCAGGGGATCTAACTGTTTGTCTGTCCAGCGATGAGTGATTCCCCTTGGTTTGTGTACAACCCCGAGAACCCTGTAATAGTAAAGGTCGCAAAACTCCGTCGACAGAAGAAACAACAACCCGCTCGCCCATATAATAACTTGCAAGACGCATAGATCATCCTAATGGGACCAGCAAGGCACACAGATCACCATGAGCTCCCGCAGACAGCGGGAGCTCATGATGATCTGTGTTCCTTGCTGGTCCGATCTGCCACGTCCTCCTCTAGCGGACGGAGCCATCTGCCCTTCAGAGTGTCGTTGACGGGGCTAGTATAGCGGGGAAAACGACAACGCTCGGTAAAAGTCTTCTTTATTTTTTTTAATTTAATTTTATTTATTTATTTATTATTATTATTATTATTATTATTATTATTATTATTATTATTATTATTATTATTATTATTATTATTATTATTATTATTATTAGCATCTGCGTGGGCTCATGAGCATGTATGCCCTTGCTGCCGTATTCTCGGCGGTGAAGGGATGATCGTTATGTTCAGCTGTGAAGGGTGTTAAATCTCGCTGCGAAGACAGTAACATTAACCCTTTGACTGCCGTAAGGACAGACAGACACCACCCAAATGCAAGAGGCGTAGATCCTCATGAGCCCCCGCAGTCGCGGGGGCTCACGAGGATCTGCGGCTCTCGTTGGCCTTACTCGTGTCTGAAAACCTCAGCGAGAACAGTTATCGGGATTTCTTTCGTGTGCACAGGCATGCAAGGGGTTAAGCATAAGGACGACACTGACAGACACGGGGTAACGACGGTGCTGGTTAATGGCACTGCCGCGACAGAAATAGACCCAGAAGACAAAGTCAGGGTTTGGGACACGCAGACCCCGAGTCGAAAACGTCAAAATGAAGAAAATGTCAAAAGTCGAGCTAGAAACACTGATTAAGTGCCTACTTGGAAGCGCCGTTAATTTCTTAGTGTTGAAAAATTCATTCAGCTATCTAATTTGCCCAGCTGTGTTGCGTACCTGATTATCGCGTAACGCGGATGACACTGGCGTCTTTTAACTCGTTTTACCCCAACACCGAAATCCCCAAATTTTGCCGTCGTCCTCTGAAGACTGCGTTGCAGTACAGGACACAGATCGACCATGATAGTTCAAGGGTGATGCCAGAATAGATTGGCGCCCATAGGCGCCAAGCTATTCTGGCATCACCCTTGAACTGTCATGGTCGATCCATATCTTGCTGTGGTGTGTCTGGGGTATGATGGGCTAAGTCACCTACAGGAAGCACTGCTCAGTAACAGAGGACGTAACCTAACGCTCTGAGCAAATTGACTCCCGTCGTATAATAAAGAGCAAAAGAAATGCGACATTTTTTTAACCATCGGGAACACTAAATCTGTTTCCGGTGGTTCCGAAAATCTCTCATTTCTTTTGCTCGTCAGGGTAATTCAAAGGAAAGTTAGGACTATCCCAACGTGGGCCCGAGCACCTATTGCTCTGAGTATCACGCTCTCGATTAGGTGCTAGGAATCCTTTGGCTGTCGGTAGCTAGCGTTTTTTGTCGAGGTGATCCCTGCAGGAAATCACCTCGACAATGCTACCGACATCATCATCATCATCAGTCCCTTGCCCGAACTGGGCGTTGGGGGGACTGAGAGGCAGCAGCAACAGACAGTGCTCTCCACTGAGTTCTATTTTGGGCGGTGGCAAGCAAGTCTGGCATCTCGAGTTCGGTCCATTCTTTTATGTTTGCGACCCAACTCTTTCTCTGACGACCTCGCCGACGACTTCCTTCGAGAGTGCCTTGGAGGATAGTCTTGGACAAGGTGTTGTGTCGGGTCACGTGGCCAAACCAAGCAAGCTTGCGCCGTTTCACGGTTGCCAGAAGGGGTTCATGTGGGCCCACCAGGGAAGTGACGATGCTCCGTACATATTCGTTGGTCTTGTGCTCGCGGTACGAGATGCGGAGCAACTTCCTCAGGCACTTGTTCTCAAAGGCCTGGATTTTCTTTTCTGAGTCTGCAAGCAGTGTCCAAGTCTCACAGCCGTAGAGTAGAATAGACACTACGAGGGACTTGTAAAGCCTGTACTTGATGGTGAAGCTGATGGAGTTACTTCGCCATATCCTGTCCAGCCTGGCCATTGCGGATGTTGCTGTACCTATCCTGATACGGATCTCTGCTATGCAACTACCGTCTTTGGACAGGGTGGCTCCCAAGTACTTGAAGCTATTGACCTCTTCTAGCTTCTGGCCATTTATGTGAATATTGCTGCTACCGACAGCAAATGGATAAATAATGCAAGTTTCATTCCGGGCATGTCCACAGTCTTCACAGTAATTCAACGTTCCTGTCATACTAATTACTGCACGTGACGTCATGGACTTGAATCCTGTCAGTACTATTTGTGTGTGTGTGTGTGTGTGTGTGTGTGTGTGTGTGTGTGTGTGTGTATGTGTGTGTGTGTGTCCAGGGGAGGGGGGGGGGGGTACTGTTATTTGTTTTACTATTTCCTTACTGGGGTTTGCTTAACGCGATACCGATAGATGTTACGTAATTACTAGGACCCAACAGCTATGCATAGGTGTTGAATCCATGCGTAATTAGTAGGGTTTGTTTTAAGATTTCGTTAATTATTTCTTAGTTATTGGTGTTTAACGCCGTTTATAGCAACGGAGGTTATCTCGCGGTGACGCTTTCGTTTGCTGTTTGATGGCTGCAGTGAGCGTTAAGCTGCCCTGTGATGGATTGACTTTGCAGTTTCATAATGCTGGCGACGGAGAATATCACACATAGACTTGCGTGTTTTCTGTAAAATCTGCATATGAATCTGCGGCACGACTAGACCAAAGTGTGGCTGCCAAAAACTATTACCACCGTCACAGACTTCGGTCGATTTCTCGTTTCTAAAGTCTAATATTTTCCTTGGCGCTCTCCAAAGACTGCTGCGTTATCTGCGCATCACGTCCAATTATAGAACTAAATCAAGGTTGTCTGAGATGGATCGACCGTGACAACTCAAGGGCTAATCAGGCACTGTCTTTGAGTTGTCACGTTCGATCCGTCTCCCGCGGCGCCCACTGCATGTCTGTGGTCTGAATGGTTTGAGGATGTGCATGATTTCCTTGTAATAGCGTGTCATGTTAGAGGTCCACGCTGGTTGTCGTAGCGGGCCCGGCCTGAGGACTGGTCTGTTTTCGGAGCCAGCCGGACGCTGTTCGCAATGTCGCGAAACTCTCACGTAGTAGCGCAATCACAATAGTCCGGTTCCGATCGTATTGCGTGCAATGTTGCAGCGGTCCTTACACGCTCCATTTCAATCCATTTGTAGAAAGGCACAGTCTTGAGACCATGCAGCCGCAGAGGTTCCGGCATGTCTTACTGGCCAGCAGTAAATCGGCTTAAATTTTAAAAGAAATCACAAAAAAAGAAGAAGAAAAAGGAAAAAGAAACAGTTGATATATTGTTGCAATTGTCCTTTCCTAACAACTCATTTAACCCTGACACACCATACCCAATGCGCAAAAGGTTTTTGCGCAATGTGTAACAAGATATGGATCGACCATGACGTTCAAAGGTACTGCCAGAATAGACTGGGCGCCAAGCTAATCTGCCACGATTCTCGAACTATCACGGTCATTATCTCCTAGATTGTAATGCAGTCTTCAAAGGACAACAGCACAATTTTGGGATTTCGGCCTTGGGGTACAACTGGTTAAGTTTTTGGATTAAAACTCTTTGCCAAAATAGACAAACAAGTTCCCAACTATTCTATTTGCTTTGTTGTTGGTGAGATGACTTTGCACGTGGGATTTCCTGTGCATTTGACGCGGATTTTGGCAGTCACCTCTTTGGTCGAGGCTTTCATTTACGTTTTGAGCCGTAGACGCTCTTTACGCCCCGAAACGTGGTGGGTGCTGTTGAGCCTGCGCATCATACTAGCCGCAAATCGAAGTGGGCGCCATGAAAGCACCTCACGGACTGGTGAATTCGTTTGGGATCATCTGTAAATAAGTGATCAACTGGTCAGACTGAAGACAAGCCCTTTAACAACTTTCCTACTGTACGTACTGTTTCTGAAATCTTTCTTCATTTAGCGCGCAAAAGCCAAAACCGTCCAGGAAACACGGATGCAAATTGGTCTCGGCAAGAGTCATAGATTCTCATGAGCCCGCGCAGTCGCTTGTTTCTTAAAATCTTTCTTCATTCAGCGCCCAAAAGCCAAAACCACGGATACAAATTGGTCTCAGCAAGAGACATAGATCCTCATGAGCCCCCGCAGTCGCGGGGGCTCATGAGGATCTATGTCTCTTGCAGATGGATCGTGTTTTGCTTTTTCTCGGCAGTGAAGGGGTTATAGAGGTCAGGTCTGATCATAGCGTACTTGCAGACAACGCTGTTAACAAAATTGTCTTAGTGTGGAATGTGAATACCGGTTGAGGTTCTTATGTTTTATTTGAAGATCTTTGAACGGAAGTTGCCCCGGAAATCTCAGCCCGTCACAAGGAGTCGCTCGTGCCAGTGATACCATGTCCTGACAAGCTCTTGGCGAAACATGACCAAGAACACTTAACACGTGCGTAAATGGACTTCAAGGCGCCCTTTAGATGCGGACATGTTTTCGTTAATACTTCCCACAGTAAGCTAAAGCTCCCCGGGCTGTCGTCGGACGCAGTCCGCCTGCGCATAGCCGATCAGCCCGATGACCTTTTGCGTGCCGTGCAGTTCAGCTTGGGGATTCTATTACCTCAGTCAGTCCGTTTCAGGGGGAAAAAAAAGTCTGTATCTTCGCCTTCGCTCAACAGAGTCGAAACCTGCTGATGTAAGCGTGGCCGGCAGTTCGTAGAGGCCCCTTCATTGCCGAGAAAAAGCGAAACACGACGGATCCAGCTGCAAGAGACATAGATCCTCATGAGCCCCCGCGACTGCGGGGGCTCATGAGGATCTATGTCTCTTCCTGAGACCAATTTGTATCCATTTTTATTGGACGGTTATGACTTTTGGTAGTTGACTGAACAAAGATTTCAGAAAAAAAAAAGTACGTACAGTGGCAGGGAAGGGGTTAGGATGCATCAGCTTGATTCCCATGGGCCTCTGCGGTTATTCATCATCATCACCAGACACACTCTATGCCTTTTCTGTACTCACGTCTGACGGATGGCGGAATGTCGTGTTTTACCGAGGGACTGAATGTACACTGCTATATACATTACAGAGGCGACAATGTCGGCTAGAGAAACCCTTGCGCAACATTGTTTGCGATTCGTGTTTGCGAAGGTCATCGGAACTGAGAAGCGTTTAACTTCACGTGTAATGAAAGAGCACGCGAGCTGTCAGCTCTAGTATTTATGTAGTGCGGGCGCGGTTGTCGCCCTTCCATAGCCCCGGATATATGACGTTTACCCTCGCGTCTGGCTGACGTAGAAATCTGGTCGTTACCAAATTTAGTTAACTTCCCAGACGCCGGCATAGGGCGGGGAAAATTGACGCTGTGTTTCTGGGGACCTTAAATGCGACTCATTCCCCCCCCCCCCCAACCCCATCTTTTTGTCCCTTAGTCCCTGAATGACTGTTAACAAAACCGCAATTCCGAAATATTGATTTTTAAATCGAGCAACATCGGAACTTGGGTTTAATCCAAATACGCCATAACAGATGATTGATCAGCAATGATAGTTCAAGGGCGGTGCCAGAATCACTGGGCAGCTACAACCTTGTCGACTGTAGACACAATGAGAAATTACTTTTTGTTCATAAGCCGTGTCGGAAGGTACAATCCCTTCAAACCCTGTTGCAGTACAAGTACGACAGAGGATCGGTCGACCATGATAGTTCAAGGGCGTTGCCAGAACAGCTTGGCGCCTAAAGGCACAGCCCTTGAACTATCATTGCTGATCAATCATCTGTTATGGCGTATTTGGATTAAACCCAAGTTCCGATGTTGCTCGATTTAAAAATCAATATTTCGGAGTTGCGGTTTTAGTATTACAATCCTGTGTTTGTAGAGTAGCAACGGCAAGTATGAAAAATGGCACACGTGCTAATTACTTCATCCGTTGAGAAATAAAGTTCCATTTCATTTCATTTCATGGTCGATCTGTCGCCTGAACTGTATTCGTAGCTCCCAAGTCTGGTCATTCGGTACGTTTCGATCTTATGTCTCAAAGTTTCACAAGAGTTCATTTAAGGCTCGGCCGACTATGATAGTTGAAGGGCGGTGCCAGAATAGCTTGGTGCCTAAAGGCGCCAAGCTATTCTGACACCGCCCTTCAAGTATCATGGTAGATCTGTCTCCTGAACTGTATCCGTAACTCCCAAATTCGGTAAGAGTCGATCTTATGTCACAAGAGTCCATTTAAGGCTCGGTCGACTATGATATTGAAGGGCGGTGCCAGAATAGTTTGGCGCCTAAAGGCGCCAAGCTATTCTGGCACCGCCCTTCAACTATCATAGGCGATCAGTCTCCTGAACTGTATCCGTAGTTCCTAAGTCTGGTCATTCACTAACTTTCGATCTGAGGTCTCAGAGTTTCACAAGAGTCCATTTAAAGCTCGTTAGACGTCCCCAAGGTCCGCATACCTTTCGCCGACGAATGCCGGTATGCATGAATTATTTGATTGCCGAGTGAATTTTAATGATGACGAATTCTCAGACTCACTTGATTAATGCGCTGGTTTGGTGCAGAAAGGTAAAGTAGGTGATTATTAACATTTAAATAGTTGCGTTGTGCAGACAGAAGTACTGCAACAAAGGTATTTTCACTTCACACGAAAATTTACACGACCAGGTTTGGCTAGAAAGGTCAGAAAAACCATTGTGGTGACCAAAGGTGTATAGGGGTGTGGACGGGGAGGGGGGGGGGGGGGGGGGAGGGGGGGGGGGGTTTCTAAGATAACATTTTTAGGAGGTATTGAAGAGGGCTACACCTAGGAATCTCACAACAACTGGCAAAAACGTATCATGTCTCATCGAAGTTCAAAGCAACTATTGTAGAGTTGTAAAGCCGGAGTGGAAGTTTATTTTAGGTTGAGACGAGACACCGTTTAGATGCACATTAATAACTAATGTCATATATGCTATTCAAGGACAAACTCAACAGTCCCTCAACCAGTCTTCATTTTCAAGTGACACAGATTCATATAACCTCGAAAGCTGCCCGTCACTTGTTGACATCAATGGACAACAATTGACTCGTCAATACAGACGCCGGCTCCTTAATTATTTCTGTCAGTATTGGCGTTTTTGTCGGCTAGTCGGTTGATTTAGACGAAATTTTGTCAGATCTTCAGACTTCATGTTTTGGAAGACTTTTGATCAGAATTTCCAATAAGCTGAGGCAGCGAAGCATTTAACAACGTCGTTAATGGTCTGTCCGGACAAGACTTTTGAAGCAGACCTACTTTACCACTTCTACTTGGACTGTAAACCTTATGACGTCTTTGGACCACACGGACACAAGAGGCATAGATCTTCAATTGCGGGGGCTCTTGGGGATCTATGCCTCTTGTGGAAGGGTGCGGTTTTCTGCAGCTGTCTGATTGGTTTGACCCAATGACGACAATCCAGTGCAATCGTAGATTTCAGACGGCCAAGCTCCCCAAGGAAAGGGCGTAAAAATGGAACAGCATTAGGCATGGTCCACTTTCTTCGCATGAGCCCTAGCGTTCTCCGAAGGCTCGTGAGGCTCTTTGCGCTGACGTGGGTTTCGTTCACCGCAGGTGTGATGGCCGGGACCCGATGACACAAAATAATCGCCAACTTGTTTTCTAGACGCCCACGTTTCTAATCGTCTTCTTCTTTCCATTCGGGTTTCTCTGCACGACTCTTTCCGGCGCCTAGGTCCACCCAGACACCTGTAATGGAGGTATCTCCGGTACACCGCGGGACGCGAGTCCATTTCAGACCCACTCCCTTCCATCTGCAAGAGGCATAGATGCTCATGAGCGAGCGGGCTCATGAGCGTCTATGCCTCTTGTTTGACGTATACCTCACGAAGATCTGTACTTCTCGCTGGTTCAAATCTGCTTTCTCAGACGAAAAAATGTTCGTCAGACGTTTATACGGCCGTGGTGTCTGTTGCAGTTTTCATGGTGCTGCAGGGACAAAGGCTGCACACTCTGCTTTACGTCTTATGACATTGGAATTCATGATACAGTTTACATCTTTTGTGTTCCCAGTCTCTGGTGTATTTCAGACACTCTGCCTTTGGTCTGTGACATTGCAACGCATCTCTACGTTTACATCACTTCACTTTCTCCCGAACGCTCTTGTGTTTCGGTTGAACATTTAGTCGCACTTAAAGGAAAGGTTACGCGTTGCGACAAAGAGAGTGAAAACGGGAAGGAGGGTTAAAGACATGGGTAGATGACATTTATTTATGAAAGCTGACTGCTGGAAATCAGGAATTCCTGAAATTATGTAAGTTTTAGAAACTTTGACACATTTTTGGAAAAAAAAAACTTTGTTTCATTCACTTTAACACATTCTACCCTAGGACCAAAATCCCCAAAGTTTGAAGTTGCCCTCTGAAGGACTGTATTAAGATCGAGCATGATAGTTCAAGGGTGGTGCCAGAATTGCTTGGCGCCTATGGGCGCCAAACTATTCTGGTACCACCCTTGAACTATCATGTTTGATCGGGGCTGAATGAGTTATCATATTAAATTTCTCCTCTCAGGTAGCAGGAGTGTCGTCATGTATTATCCAAAATTGTTTAAAGCTTTAAACAGTTTAATTTTTCACGGGGGTCATTATGGGTACAGCTTTCCTGAAATCCCAAATTTCCAACTTTCAGGCACGGAAATATCGTATTTAGTACTTAATAAATAAATAAATCAGCGCATTAAATAGGCGCTTTATCCCAAATGAAAATCGTCTCAAAGCGCCGCCGCGAACTGAACCCAACAAGCACGCTCACGTGAATCACGCGCATTCACTCGCACAATGTACATAGACACAGAACATTCACGTGGTGATAAGGGCAAGCTCAAGCAAGCTACTGAAGTTTTTGGATATTCCAATCGTTTATATTTGAAATTTGATTTAGTGGGCTGAGATTGACTGGAGTTCCAGAGCTAAGCGTCCTGACTAGACTGAGTCGATCAGGGTTCTCCGTCGCCCGTAAATTGTAGATACAGGTGATTTGTTTGTTTAACCCTTTGAGTGCCGGGCAATAGCTATCAGCACACAACTGCAAGAGGCAAAGAAGCTCATGAGCCCCCGCGTCAGCGGGGGCTCATGAGGTTCTGTGCCTCTCGAGGTTTGGTGCTCGTTAATGTTCCGCCTTTGCCTCTTCAGTTCTGGCTCCACTCGTGTGATCCGAATTTCTTGGATGGGTGGGGTTTCTTTGCGTTTAATTTGCCCGCGCTTTCAAAAGCGTTTGTGTGAAGGGGTTAATGGGTTCAGGAACCAGCACTTATGCCTCTTACACTTCAGGTCGAGTGCTTCATTTATTCACGACTTCCGGTCAGCTTAGGTTAGACTGGAAAAAGCGGTAGATAGTCTTTTGATGTGTCATGAGCGCTCAAAGTGGACCTCGGTAAATAGGCGTCTGATTGCCGCCCTGTTCAGTATAGCGCTCTTTCCTTTGAGACAAGACAATGTAATATATGTGCGCCGGTCAGTGATTTTGGACCTTACGGTCTGGGGCCGTAAAGTCCAAAATCGCAGACCATCACACGCGTTTAGTCAGTCCTGACGAACTCCGCCGCAGAGTAATGAAGCAAGGATAAATGTATCGAGCTGATGCTGTTTTACTATGGTAAGGGGTCTTTGTGCGTGGTCTGGTGCGCAGAAAATCCGCAGTCGTGATGCAAAGTAAAGCGCAACAAAGAGAGAAACACGCTTAGAGAGGGAAAGTACAGCGCGATAAATGTCCTTTTAAAGCGTGTTTTTTTTTGTTTCTGAATTTCTTGGAAATTTCTTTTCTAGTGCGTAGAAAGATAATAGAAGAGTCCTCGGCCAGCTCTTTCTGTCTGCGCAGATGGTCATGAGTTCATGCAGATGAGGGGCTCATGAAAATGTGTACCTCTTTTTGACCGTGATGAGCTACATCTGTTCCTCTTACTTAGAGTACCATTACTCATAAATCTGAAGGCACATTTCAGCACCAATTGTGTTGGTATGCCTTGTCGACATACCGCCTAATAAACTTTAACAACAGTTTGGGCACGCAGCAAAAGCAGGCACGTAATCGCACTTATTTATTCTGCGCTGTCATTAGGTGTCAGTCTATTTTTAGCTGTTTCTCGCACTAATAGCGTTGTACTGCTACAATGGAGTGCAGTCATTGTCATGTTACTTGATATTAAGACATGTGCTGAACTGAATTGTCGTTTGTCTAAATGAACCATAGCTAGACCTGTGTGTAGCGTTTCGTAACCATCTGTTACATAAGTGTATTTTTCAGCCTACTCATACACACAAAGGTCATACACTCGACTGGGTCGTATATAGAGAGAAGGAATCCATCTTTAGGTCCGCCTCTGTGATCCACACCATGTCTTCTGACCATTTTCCAGTTCTGTGTCTTTTGGATATAACCAAACATCAGCTGGAGCCTGTTACCAAGACTTCGAGCAATCTCAAAGGGATCGACCATGACAAGTTCATAGCCGATGTTGCAGACTTTGTCGGCATCCGTCCGCACATCTCGGCCGAGCAACTCAACGCTGGTCTGCGGGCTGTCCTAGACCAGCATGCTCCCGCCACTCGCCGCCGGGTGTCGCAGCATCACTCCACGACCTGATACCCGTCTGTTGCCGCTGAACCTACTTGGCGCTAGCGATGAAGATCTAATCTCTGTTCTGACTCTGCTCGATCTGAGTGCAGCGTTTGATACCATTGACCATGACATTCTACTTGCCCGCCTTCGTGATGTGTTTGGCATTCAAAGCACTGCACTGAAATTTTTCCAATCCTACTTTGTTGGTCGCTTGCAGATGGTTTCAGTGGCAGGATTTGAGTCCTCCCTGTTGAGCTGCTGTGTGGCGTTCCACAGGGGTCGGTATTGGGGCCTGTTCTTTTTACTTTGTATACACAGCCCCTGTCGCATGTCATTGAGCGTCACTTTGTTTCTTATCATTTATATGCAGATGATACAGAATTGTACAAACACTCCCTTCGTGAACATGTTGATCAGATGGTGCAGTCTTTGGAGGCTTGTATTTGTGATGTTCAGAAGTGGACCACACAGAACAAGCTCCAGCTGAACAGTGATAAAACTGAGTCCCTCCGAATGACGTGCTCCTCTACGTGCAGTGCTGATCTTCCTGAGTCAATGATGGTGGGCGAGAGTGCCATCTCCTTTTCTAGCTCGGCCCTTAACTTGGGTGTCATTTTTGACAACAGGCTGACAATGAAGGAACAAGTGAATAACGTTTGCCAGCTTGCCTTCATTGAACACAGAAGGATCAGCACTGTTCGACATCTGCTGACTGTTGAAGTTACCAAAACACTTGTTACCTCCCTTGTGCTGTCCCAAATAGACTATTGCAATTCTCTTTTGTCCGGTGTTCCGCAAAATCTTCTTGACCAAATCCAGAGAGTCATGAACTGTGCTGCACGTCTGATTTTTTTGTGTACCGAAACGTGAACACATTATGCCGCTACTAGCTGATTTGCACTTGCTGCCAGTTTCATACAGAATTCAGTATAAAGTCTGTGTTATTTGTTTCAACATCATCTCTGGTTCTGTCCCTCCTTACTTATCTGATCTTGTCCAACTGTATACGCCGTCCCGCTCAATACGCTCTGCTTCAGACACTCGTGTTTTCCGTATCCCTAGACGTAATAAGGTCACTCAAGGTCATCGTGCATTTTCATATTTTGGTCCCATTACATGGAACGCCCTCCCAGCTGATGTGCGTCACTCATCATCTCTTTCCATTTTCAAATCCAAGCTTAAAACACACCTTTTTCTGTTGCGTATACGTAAAGACCATTTTGTCTGCCGGCTCATCATGTGTGTGTGTGTGTGTGTGTGTGTGTGTGTGTGTGTGTGTGTGTGTGTGTGTGTGTGTGTGTGTGTAAGTGTGTGTGTGTGTGTGTGTGTGTGTGTGTGTGTGTGTTTGTGAGTGTGTGTGAGTTTTCTGCTCCCTGTAAATCAATGCATTTTTTTGGGGGGTTGTATATGCTTGTTTTTGTATTTTGCTTCACTGTTTCATTACTGTGATTGTAAAGCGCCTAGAGCACCTTGGTGATTAGGCGCTATACAAATTACCTTTATTATTATTATTATTATTATTATTATTATTATTATTATTATTATTATTATTATTATTATATTTGAACAGTTACGGCGGTAGTGGGCCTTTAAGTGCTGTCTTGGTTTAGGCGCACGATTGAAAGTTTGGATGTATTCAGCTTTAATGCAGTAATTGACTTATTGGGTGCTAAGCCAAAAAGACATTGCAATTGACCTGAAAATAGACCCCTCTCTCTCTGTCTCTCTCTCTGTCTCTCTCTGTGTCTCTGTCTCTGTCTCTGTCTCTCTCTCTCTCTCTCTCTCTCTCTCTCTCTCTCTCTCCCTCCCTCCCTCCCTTCCTCCCTCCCTCCCTCTCTCTCTCTCTGTGTCTCTCTCTCTCTCTCGAGGCGGGGTGATCTCCCTTGAATAAACAGGGCAGCCTTTTCGAGCTCTCTCAATTCAGTTTTGATTTGGGGGCTCCAGTCAAAGCGACAATGCCTGTTGAAGGACTACCATCAGCAGTTGATGTCATCCTGAATGCCCTGCTAAAAGAAAACACCCTGTCATCCTACAAAATCGACGGTAAGGGCGATACAACCATAGTTGTGCTCCGGCTGACCGGCGGCCCTCTACCCGAGAAGATGTCAACATACCGTAGAAAACCACCCTCCCAGATACAGCGTGACCAGACAAGAGCAGCGACACGGAAGCAAGAGAAAGACAGTAAGGAAAACGAACTTTTCCCGTCTTACAACCCGTTGTTTATTCCAACACCACCAGAGAAGCAAATAAACAATGATACAATTGCTTTATGCGTTGACCTACAAACCGACAACACACCGTGTGGTATTGGTCGCCCCCCACGTGAAACTCGCGCGGAAAACAACGATCCTTGCATCACAAGGGCGAATAGACAGAACAACACAGAAAGCGTGACAACACAACTGACAGATGACCTACATGCTATTGAAATGGAAGAGCTGGATGCTGGATCGACAGAAATAGACTTGGAAAAGACAGGTTATGACTTGGAACAAATAAAACAATACATCGGGGCAGTGGACAGAAGACTGCAGAGGCGTTTAAGGGACAGACAGAGAAATGTGGAATTTAAAAAAATTGTGCTTGACACTCGTTTTGAGAAGGAGATGTTCGTGTGTGAGAGTGACGATATGGTTTTGTTGTTTGACAACAAAAACGAACATGTTGATCATTGGTTTTTCAAACGACTGTCAGGTGAACTCAATGAAGATGAGAATAAAGCCATCAGCGATCTCCGACGCTGGGCGCCAATCAACCGTGTTCGCTATAAGGAGGTGTGTGAGCGTGCTGAAATGGAATTGAAAATCATTCGGGCCTTTCTTCGACATTACATGGATTAGGTGGACGCCGGTTGTACTGAAGTTCTCAGAGACTGTAGCCATCGCCAAAACTGTTATGAATTATTTATTTCATTGATACTGACATTTCAAGTAAGCTGTTTGTATTGTTCAAGTATAAACTAAACATGGACTACCATGTTTGGGAAATAGGTTTACAAGCATTGTCCATTGTTTGTGAAGCTTTGTATAATCCCTTCCCCACCTCCCCTTGTGAATGGACCAGAAGGTCTGCCACAATAAACTTCTTGAGTCTTGAGTCTCTGTCTCTCTCTGTGTCTCTGTCTCTGTCTCTGTCTGTCTGTCTGTCTGTCTGTCTGTCTGTCTGTCTGTCTCTCTCTCTCTCTCTCTCTCTCTCTCTCTCTCTCTCTCTCTCTCTCCCTCCCTCCCTCACTTCCTCCCTCCCTCCCTATCTGTCTGTCTGTCTGTTATAACCAAAACAGTTGAAGAAGACAGAAACCCTTCCTCTATCTGGACAGCACTTAATAACGCTTACCAACAACAAGCGTAAACAGTGCAATACCATTCCAGAAAATCTCTCCGCTGAGGAGTTTAATAACCACTTTCTATCAGCCCCCAAAGACTTACTCAGTTCTCACAATCGCAATCAGTCGATATATTCCACACCAGAAAAGCTAACAAAGTTCTGTAAGCAAAGATTGTCCTCAGATGATATTTTCGCCATCCTTGATATTGCTGTACACGAGGTAGGCAAATACATTTCCATCCTAAAAAAGAAAACATCTTCGGGCAGTGATGGTATCAATGGATATATCCTTGACCTGTCGCAACCATACATAGTGGAACCTCTAACATATATTTATAACCTAAGTATACAAAAAAATGTCTTCCCAATAGCTTTCACAAAATCAAAAATAGTGCCTGTTCCTAAAGCAAACGATTCTTCTGAAATTAATAACTTTCGCCCAATTTCCCTTCTATCAGTTCTCTCGAAGCCTCTGGAAAAGCATGTTCACAAACATCTTCTGGAATTTCTTGAAAAAAGGTCCCTATTATATCATTACCAGTCAGGTTTTCGTCCCAAGCATTCATGCCACACTGCACTCGCACGAATAGTGAATTCGTGGGTCAACAGCATAAATGATAATAAAATGGCTGGTGCTGTCTTCTTGGATCTAAGAAAAGCGTTTGATCTTATCGATCATACCATCTTATTGAAAAAGCTTGCCACCTACTTAAACAAAAAGAGCCCCTCGGGTCTTTCGTTTCTGAACTCCTATCTTACAAAAAGAACACAAACAGTCTACGTCAATGGAAAATGTTCTTCTGAACAATTTGTGGAGTATGGAGTGCCCCAGGGGTCTATTTTAGGCCCACTACTGTTCTGTATCTTCGTTAACGATCTACCGTTACATGTAACGTGTACTGCGGCTGAGTGTGACATGTTTGCCGACGACTCAACATTACATTCCGCTGGTAAAACTGTGCCTGAAATTGCAAATAATCTTCAAGAGAGTCTTCATGAAGTCTCTCGGTGGTGTAATGAAAATCGCATGCTTGTAAATCCCACAAAAACAAAAAGCATGCTTATCACAACCCGCCAGAAACATCAGCTCAAACCTCCATCACTCAACCTTTCTTTGGACTCCATCCCAATTGAGCAGGTCAGTCAACACCGCCTGCTTGGAGTAATAATAGATGATGATCTAAGCTGGCATAACCACCTATACTATATGAGAAAACAGTTGTCCAAAAAGTTGTTTTTACTTTCCAAACTTAAAACGATCATTGACCTTAAGACGCGAAAACTATTTTTTTAATGCCTACATTAAACCACACATTGATTATGCCTCAATATGGGATGGCTGCAGTGAAAATCACTTCAAGAAGATAAACTCATAATACAAGCGCGCTGCTAAGCTTATCCTCCCTGATCCGTCTTTATCCACTGATGCCAAACTGCAGGCCATCGGACTTCTCCCTCTGGTTAAGCACCTCGCACTAAACAAATGTGTACTGATGCACAAAATTCTTAACGAGAAAGCTCCACCTTACTTATCTAGGCTCTTTTCGCCAACTGAAAAAAAAAAAAAATACAGCACCTCCAGGAACAGTCTCTCTATAAAAAGGCCCCGTATAGACCTGTTCAAATCTAGCCTGTCTTATTCAGGTGCTCTTTTATGGAATTCACTTCCTCCCAATATTCAACAAACCACGTCCCTCTCTCTGTTTAAAAGTAGAGTACATGATTACCTTTCTAAGACAACGTTATGCTGATCTTCTTCTTTTTTTCTCGACATAATACGCTTCATGTTTTTAAATTTTTGCTTTTTTTTCCCATCTAGCCTCCAAATTGTTTGTCTGTTTTCTAACTTGTTTCTGATAGTACACAAAATATCATACCTACTTATATGTTAGATAATTATGTGCGCACGTACGTGTGTATGTGGATGTACAAAAGTGCGCATGTGCACGAGTACATGTATATGTATGTATGTGTGCGTGTGTGTATGCGTGTGTGTGTCCTTTATTATTAGTTAGTTTTTGGTGTTTCGGTTGGTGTTCCTTTTTTTTTTTTTTTTTTTTTTTAATTTTTTTTCTTTTTTTTTCTTTTTTTTAAGTAGCTTAGCAAGGACAGATTGTAAGAAAGGCCTGCGCGCCTAATATCTCAATCCTTGGAAAATAAAGTTTCGTTCGTTCGTTCGTTCGTTCTCTCTCTCTCTCTCTCTCTCTCTCTCTCTCTCTCTCTCTCTCTCTCTCTCTCTCTCTCTCTCTCTCTCTCTCTCTCTCTCTCTCTCTCTATGTAGTACCCAAAACGAGAATAGACTTATTTAAAACCAGTCTGGCATTCTCGGGGGCGACTTTGTGGAATTCGCTTCCATCCCACACGAAGACCACTCCAACGGTATCATGTTTCAAGAAAAGTCTTTTTGAACATTTATCTTCGCAGCCATAACTATCTTCAAGCTTTGCTTTCTATACGTAGATATCATTGTTAGTAATGTACCCATTCTACTGCTGTGTATGTATAGTGCTGCTGTGTTGTTGCTTTACTTTTTTTTATTTTTTTTCCCCTTACCATTGCTCCAACTCCCCCAACACACCGTAGGCGTTCGTCCTATACATGTATTAATGTAATGTAATTGTTGTATTGTAGATGTAGCAACGGCAGATTTGAAAAATGACATTGCCTCTGGCATTGTTAATATCTTTACCGTTGTAAAATAAAGATTCATTGATTCATTGATTCATTGATTCATTGATTCTCTCCCCCTTATGCTACTATTCGTATAGTTAGTGACAAGTTTCCTATTACCTAATACTCTTCTACTGTTGTTGCAGATTATGTAATAGTTCGACTGTCTGCCATTAACATATGTCAGGTCTACAGGTATATTATTCTTTTTTTTTTCTTTTTTTTTTCTCTGAGGAGGGGGTGGGGGTGGGTGGGGTGGGTGGGTGGGTGAGGGGATGGGTCTTTTTACTTACATGTTTTATCTTTTGCTGCATCGTCTGATGTATTTTTTATATATGTAGAGTAGCAGGACAGTTTGGAAGATAGGCATTGCTATGCCTAAAACTTTTTATCCTGAATAAAAACGTTTCATCATCATCATCATCATCTCTCTCTCTCTCTCTCTCTCTCTCTCTCTCTCTCTCTCTCTCTCTCTCTCTCTCTCTCTCTCTCTCTTTCTCTCTCTCAAATTCTGTAATTCGTCGATAGGTATTCGGTCAACGACCGGGTGCTACAGAACGTCGGTGATAAAATGTCTACGAGAGGGTTTGGTCCCCTTGGACAGACGCAGAGTTCTTTCCCTTGTCCATTAATTTGCATTCCGCACACTCTGCGTCAGCTGCATCTCTACCATGCTTAACTGGTCCTACGAATAACCAGGAGTACCACTGACCCGCAGTTTGAGCAAACAGCCGCTGATGATGTTGGTCAGCAAGAGGCATGGATTCTCATGAGCCCTTGCGGCCGCAAGAGCTCATGAGAATCTATGTCTCTTGCAGATGGAACGATCTGGATGTTGAATTTCCTCTGCTACTTGGGCCTTGGTCTTTGACGTTGTCATGGACAGTGTTGACGTGTCTGTTCTTCTTCTTCTCGAACGCCGTCACACTTGGAGTTTGGCTCTCAAAATGAAATCTGTGGTCTTCTGTACCGCCTCCACAGGCCCGTACAGTTTTTCTTGTAGAGTCAGTGGCGGGCTTCGGCCATATGTCCTCCCTCAGCAGCTGGTGGTTCCCACAGTCCTGGAGGATGTGCTCTGTGGTCTGCTCTGCTTCTCTGCTGGTCTGTTGAAGGCCATCATCGTATTGATGAACCAATGGTGATTCCCTCTGCTTGAAAACCTCTGATGCGAATGGCGCCGGCAGAAAGCATAGATGTTCAGTAGCCGTTGCAGGCTTCGGAGACTTATGATGATCTATGCCGTGAACAGATGTATGGTATTCGACGTATACAGCAATGGCCGTCGGACCGACGTCGGCCCGATGGACTTTGCGCACTGGGCAAGCTTCTTCTTCTTCTTCTTGTCGTTCGCAGTGGGCTATACGGTCAGTCCAGCACCGGCGATGAATGACGTCGTTTTCTCCAGGTCTTCTCGACTGCCGTAGAGTTTGGTCTGCAGTGGAGTTGGCGACGGCCACACTTCTTTTCTTTCATCGTCCAGTAGGGGGCATCTCTGGACAATATGTTCCGCGCTGGGCAAGCAATGCTGTATGCTTTTGAGACAGAAAAGAGATCCTCTTTTGACCCTGAACGATTTTTTTTGGGACATGATGGACGCACACCTCACCAATGTGTTCTTAACTCATTCTACCCCAGACACACCACAGCAAGATAAGGATCGACCATGATAGTTCAAGGGTGGTGCCAGAATAGCTTGGCGCCTATGGGCGCCAAGCTATTCTGGCAACACCCTTGAACTATCACGGTCGATCTGTGTCCTGCACTGCAATGCAGTCTTCAGAGGACAACGACAAACTTTTGTGATTTCGGTGTTGGGGTAGAATAAATTAAGCATCTTTTGTCGTCCAGTTGTGCGTGCCTTCATAGTTTGTTGGTTAACTTATACTGACCATACCGTTGTTTTTTTTCCCCGCCGATCGGTATCGTTAGTAGCACTCAAGGAGTTAAATAAATGAAAGACTGACTGGGGGAAAAGTGTTTCGTAATCTGAAACGCATTATATCACTACATATAAATTAATAACAGCGTGAAGGCATTTTCTCACACGTAAATTGTATTACACGGGTTTGCACCCCTCTATTAAAGCGCAGAGGAAATTTTCCTTGACAGATTTGGACTAATAGCCCACATTTCTGGCATAAAGCCCTTGTTCTCCACGCGTCTTTGGGGACAACATCTGTGATGCATTCAATCCTTTCTGTCTGCAAGAGACGCAGATTCACATGGGTCCTTGTTACGTGGTGAAGTCGTTGTCGTAGTATGATAAGCACACCAGACGCACGCACGTAAGGTTCTTTTGAATAAACTTCATTCAGCTGCAACCCGTCACACGTGGCTTAAGGATGTAGACAATACTGGAGTAACAGTTCCAACAATATTTTAATTCAGCGATGCGATCTCCACACAATGCATTTCCAAATGCACCAACACTGATACAATGTCTCTTCTGCAAATGTCCACACTGGCGACACAAAGTTTTTCCTATAACGTACGCTGCGTCTCTCACAATGTACACCCTATACGGGCCACGTACCTGTGTGTCTCTACAACTGACAATGCAAGACAATGTACATACGTGCCTTCCAGCACGAACTTTATATAGTAAAACACTTTCTAGAATAATCCAAGGAATTTACTCAACGCAACCAATCAGAACGGAACACGTTACTGTGAAACTCATAATATTAATTTAAAAAATGAACTTTCTAGAATAACTAAACTGGTCTAAAAAATTCGACTGCTCATTTCAGCCCCAAATCCCAATATGTAATGATATCACACAAAAATATGTCAAACCGTTTACGACTTTTCACAACACGCAAAGAACGGCTGCTAATTTCACGCGCACAGTAAATAACCATGACTAGCAACTTTGCTACTATGTTACAAAAATGTTCCTTACTCTTTTGACGTCACATGTACGAGGTCACTAGACAGCGCGACCCTGATACGGACGTTCTGGTTCATTCTCAACTAATCTACGCAAAACAAAAATCGACCGCTCTTCTCCGTGCGACTTTTCTAGAAGCTTCCGGACTAAAATTAGAGTATCATAACAAAACCAAATCCGCTATCATGCACGAACGATAAAGAATCTCACTGAAAAGGTACGTGATACGTAATCATGATAGATCAAATAAATATCGGATCGTTTCCTAACGATTAACACATGTATGCTCTCACAGGACAACACAACCACAATCGTAACAGTCCTCACAGTCGCAAGATCTCATGAGAATCTGCACCTCTTCCTGACCATGACCGGTCGGACATGTGCATCAGTTCCAAGAATTCATGGTGTTATTTCCTGCGACTGGACATCTGTTCTTTGTTATTTGAAACTAGGCCTCGATCTCCAAGTCATTGAACCTGGTGTCTTTGAACTGGGATCCCAGCAAGCGAAAGGTTCAGGGGACGACGTCGGCCGCAGTTGGCCCGCGCCCTGCTGTGCGCCAACGTCGGCCCCAGGACCCTTTGCTCGGTAGACGTGGGTCGAATTACAGCGCTATTTTCACAGTTGTTGCTTTCCTTAATGCCTTATCGATAGTGGTGCCGTATGTTCTTTATGACTTTAATTCTTTGATTGTGAGCTGTCGTTTCCGGAGCACAGAGGACACCGACCTCGAGACAAACTCGTTAAAAAAATAGCGAATTTAGTACACAATTACTGAAACACTGTGCACTAACCTAAAAAACTAAAATAATGTTGTTTGGAAATAATGTTCAACGTCAGTTGTACGTTTCGCTTTATATGCGCTTTGGTAATGTAGTTTCATCCTTTTTGTGCAAGCAGCCACAGTACTGTGTGCAGTACTGATGGCTGCATGCACAGAGGGATTCATAAAACAAAGAGCAGTCAGAAATATTTCATGAAAAAGAACGTTTGTTGAGGATCCAACATCCTTTAACACCTTAAACAGAGCAGTCTATAGAGACCCAACCTTCCAGCTTACAGAAGCACGACCGATAAATCAGTAATTCCCTGCCAATTTATTTGTCTGATTGTGTAAAATGTTGAATACGTGCTTTTGTTTTAAAGTCATAAAATCTGGTACATTTTTTTTACGCCCGCCTCAAATTGAAACTCAAATTTAAATTCAAACTCACATTCAAATCCAGATTCAATCTAAATTAAATTGTTTATTGAAATTCAAATTCAGATTCAGATTCAAATCCAAATAAAAAAAAAACATAAGTCGAATTCAGAATTCATTGTCATAAAATCTGCTTTCCACGCATATCTATCAAAATGTTGCTTCTTCGTGCAGTTATGTTCGAGTTCAGATTTTAAAAAATATATATATAACACATCCATTAAAATCCTTTAAACACAATTGCTAGGCTTGCCAAGTTTGATCCCAGCTTAGACACCAAATTGTGGTTTCATCACACGATTGTTCGGTCTTCAATTTTTCTTTTGTTAACTCATTCGAGACGAGCCGCATACGGATACGCGGCTGATTTAAAAAAAAATATGGAATGTGGCGGAATGTTTTTCACACAATTAGGCGGGCTAACCGGGACAGATGAACGCTGGGGCAGGAAATTGCTATTTCATGCCACGATCGTGTTCGATCTTCTTGAATGAAAGCGCTTTTTTAAAAAAAATTAAGGATTGCATGCTGATTTTTTCTGTTGTTAACTCATTCGAGACGTGCCGCATATGGATACGCGGCTTTTTGCCGCGTATCCGTATGCGGCACGTCTCGAATGCGTTCACTCACGCAGCACTGAAATACTACAACATGGGACAAATTGACCACGATAGTACAAGAGTGTTGTCTGAAGCTGTTCTGGCAAAATGCTTCAACTGTTATGGTCGACGGTACAAAATCCTCAGTGCAGTTCTCCCCAATTGGGGATTTAGGCCTGAACCCCACTAAGCAAAGGGTCCTCGGACCGGACGCCGGTCGATGTTGGCCAGCGCATAACCGTGCGCGGGCCAACATCGGCTGCCGTCCGGCCCGAAGAGCCTTTGCTTAGTGGAGATGAGGGTGGGTGTGTGCACACTGATTTAAAATGTGGAATGTTTTACACACAATTAGGCGGGCTAACCGGGACAGATGAACGCTGGAGCAGGAAATTGCTATTTCATGCCACGATCGTGTTCGATCTTCTTGAATGAAAGCGCATTTTTTTTTTTCAAATTAAGGATTGCATGCTGATTTTTTTTTTTTTTTTTTTTTTTTTGTTGACGCGGGTCGCCCTGCGAAAGATAAAGCTAAAAGCAGGTCTGAATAGGCAATTTGCTGCTTTATCCCCCGATCGTCTTCTATTCAATTATGAAGAGTGCACTTTTATTGAAGATCTGATTAGTACAGATGCTGTCTCTTCACATAGTGACCCCGTTTGACCCCTTGACCGCGGCTGACGTTACCGTCCCGGTGGAAAAGACGCGTAATTACGCGTCTTTTACCGCCGAGCGGTACCGTCAGTAGCAGTCAAGGGTTTAACTGACCAAGAGGGATCCCGACTTAGTTTCAACGCCATCTGCCGTTTTATATGTTCATGTTCGGTTTATATGTGTACGTTCATTGAATATTGAGGTCCGGACAGCAGATGGCTTTTCGACTGAGGTCTAGACAAAGCTGTTCTGTACGGAAAGATGTACGTTTCTGGAAGATCAAACGAAAAACCGTTTTAACCCATTCAGCCCTGAAGCCCTACAGGTGGGTCGACCATGATAATTCAAGGGTAGTGCCAGATTAGCTTGGCGCCTGTCGGCGCCAAGCTAATCTGGCACTGCCCTTGAATTATCATGGTCGATCCACCTCCTGCAACTGGCACATAGTCATTAGATGACGCCTCCAAAATTTGGAAAATACGTGCGTCGGGCTGAATGAGTTAACACCACCACGTTTACAGATTCCGACTTGGCTGACTGCGGTTGACGTCGGCCCGACTACCGTTTGCGCCCTTGCTAACTGCTATTTCATCTCGCGATTGTGTGCTCGTTTGAACCTGTTTTTGTCGTACCTAATGAATCGTCCCAGCTGCTTCCCCTAATTCTCTGAGTCCAGTCATGGCTGCTGGCACATTTCTGGTCGAAGTTATTCCTGCAGAGGTCATTTTCAAGCGGAAACCTCACAGAAAGTGAGAATCATTCGCGCAAGAATTTCGCTGACTGCAAAGGGAGAGTAAACGCTGCTTTCGGGAAGGGGGGGGGGGGGGGGCGGGGGCGAGTTAATTATGCGAAAAAGGGCCGCGTCTAATCAAATCAAGGCGTCTTCGTGTCATTGCACGGGGAACAACTCAGCCCCGTCCTCACGTCACCGTGAATGACGGCCGTCCGGTCCTCAGTCGCGCACACGGACTAGCCGGGCCCTACGCCATAATGCAAGAAAACTAGATACTAATAAGGCCCTGTGGGAAGCGATGACTGGAGCACACAAACTTGCCCGTCCCTCAGCAGTTGGCATTGAGCATTAATTCTCACGAGCCCGTGCACCCATGGCCATTTGCATGAGTGAGCTTAGTACTGCGTGAGCCACTAAGCGGAGCACCTTGCTTAGTGGTTTGCGCAGGACTAAGCTCACTCACGCAACTGACCCTTTGTCCTCGGTGGGGCACACAAAATAGTCGGTCCCTGGGCCATCTGCAGAAGACAGATTCTCATGAGTCCCTTATCATGCGGGGGCTCATGAGAATCTATGCTTCTTGCTGATGGCTTTTAGAAGTAGCCGGAATGTCTGCCGGAGCTTGCTGGTAGAAATCGGCCACATCTACGTCATTTCCCTACTATATTCTTCGTGAGGACGTTTAAAGCTGTGGTATGAAGACACAGTACTGTTCAACAACAACTCTCCGTATACAGCAGGCATAGGTCCTAGTCGTATACTCTTAGCTGTCGAGGATCACCTCACTTACTTCTGTTCTCGTTAATCAGTGAAAGGTATTGAGGTTTTATGCTATGTCTGTAGCAACACGATGTGGTCCACACTGGTTGCCTCCCTCGATTCGCTGCCGCTGATCAGTGAATCAGTCGAGGGAGACAACCTGTGTGAGTGGGACTAATCTAGATCGTTAGACGTAGACCTACTTATCCGCAGTAGACTAAACACTCTAATGTCCACCTCCGCCAGAAAAAGAAAAGAACACACAGATGCATGTGAAGCCAGGTAGAAGCTTTAATTCTCAAGAGCTCCTGCGTGTCGTAGGACGCCTGATGATCTTGCAGATGGACTGTGTTCGCCGCTTGACCGCCTGTAGTGTAGGTCACGGCGAACGACAAGGGTCTCATCGGCCCCCTTAGTTAGCTTCCTTTCTGATTACCGCTCTCCTCCCACACATAATCACATTCCGCACTTTCATGCCTGGGCAAGCCTCCTCGTCGTGTGTGGGGTTTCTGTCGGTTTAGTGTTCCAGAATCCTTAACTCGTTCAACTCCGACACGCCACGGCAAGACATGGATCGCGCGGGATAGTTCAAGGGTTGTGCCAGAATAGCTTGGCGCCCATGGGCGCCAAGCTATTCTGGCACAACCCTTGAACTATCACGCTCAATCTGTTTTCAGAAGTGTAATACAGTCTCCATGATTGGATTGGCCAGCCACATCCGCACCCACAAATAGAAGTCATGCACAATGACGACATCATCGGCTTTCCATGGTCTACCCTTTATTATTATAATACAGTCTTCAGGGGGCAACTTCAAAATTTGCGGATTTCGGTCCTGGAGCAGAATGTGTTTAACCCCCTTGTGCTTGCAGCCGCCGGTACTGCACACAGTTCTGGTGGCTGTTTGCTCAAGGGAGTTAATATGTATGAAATGAATGAATCGCTCGCTCCCTCGCTTGCTCGCTCGCTCCCTCGCTTCCCGCTCCCTCCCTCCCTCCCTCACTCACTCAGACTTTGTTGCGCGACGTTTAACAATGTGCAACTAATCAAGGAAAACGTGGACTTGGTCTTAATGTCATTTCAAATATTTATGGAGGGCATACGTTTTACTTGGTCACATCTGACTCGCAGCCTTTCCTTTCAAAGATCTCTAGACATTCTCGCTTTATTAGTATACTAAAGCACAGACAAAGAGGACACGTACACAGTGTATATGCCTCTGACAGTAGTAACCCATATTATGTGATATATTACGATAATAACCACGTCCAATTTTCCTTGTCGTGACACTTCAGCGCTAGTAAATCACACAAATGAAAAATTTCTGATCTAGACTACTTCTTCCCCTCAACCATCTGCAACAGGCATAGATTCATATGAATCTCTGCCTCTTGCTGATAATGACCGACGTCATTTTATTCATATCTCGTTTCATATGTGGGACTGTTCTAATACTTTTACCGTTAAGAAAAGTAACTGGCGACAATCGAAAACTTTTGTTTTTGGGTTAGGGTGGAATACGCTGTGGCATATGTGTGCTTCTTGTGAATTGGACCGTACGAACTGCCGAGGGATAGCGACCAGGCAAACACCCCTTCACTGCCGGGACAAAGCAGACACCACCCAACCGCAAGGAACATAGAAGATCATGAGCCCCCGCATCCGCGGGGGCTCATGAGGATCTACGTCCCTTGCTGACACTGCTTTGTATCCATGTTCCTTGGATTGACGGGACTCTCTGGCGCTGAATTAACATATTTTTTTCAGAAACAGTCTGCGTCCACTAGCACTGAAGGCATTAACTGGCTTTGTGTAGTAGCGGGTCCCAGTCCTGATGATCACTACAGAGCTCGGCTGTGAGCGACAAATCCGCGGATCCTTCAACCCGGCTTCGCAGTGATTACCTCCTAACGCGATTGGCCTGTACGTCTCTGGAGAGCAGATCTAAGAAACTGCCCTGACCTGGAGAGGACAGTGCCAGTCATGATTGCTATTGACCGTCCCATCGCCACCGTTTGCCTGAAACGAGATGGCCTCTCAGTCTCCGTCTGGCTATTCTAGAACCAAAAAAGAAGTGGTCTTACAAGACACGTGCTCTTTCAAGAGAACTCGTGGAGGGCGAAAAGTGTCACCTGCCATTAAAGACCATCATTTAGGTGGCTACATAAGGGTGGTGGTGGTGATTTATTTTCCGAGCAGACCTGCTTATGTCATGTCACCACAGGAATGTAATTACAGGGATAACAGGGATAAGTCAACAGTACAGGGATAACAGGGATAAGTCAACAGTACATGGATATAAGGGATAAGTCAAGAAGCTGCAGAGGTTAGTATGCACGCACCTCCTTATCTCATTCACACCTTAAAATGATTTTTGCAGAGGCGTGTATAAAGACTGTGTACCAGCTGTGCGAGATGGTGTGTCAGTCTTACATAGTTCGAAGGTAGTGCCAGAGTAGCTTGGCGCCTTCACAGGTGCCAAGCTAATCTGGCACTACCCTCGAACTATCACGAACAATCCATCTCCCACTGTGGTGTTTTAATGGGTGAATGTGTCCACAGGTTTCACGTGCTCAATATGTACGGTGGCTTCATAACAAATCTGCGTGCTCTCTGGACCCTTGCTCTCTGTCTCCTGTTTGACCCCTTTCATTGCCAGCTGTCGCAGACTGTGTTTCTGAAAACTCAAAGAACCTATTCGCGACTGAAATGGTGTCAACAAGAGGCATACACAGATCCTCATGAGCCCCCCTCATGTGTGTCCGTGTCTCTTTAGTGGAGTTGGATCACATTCATGTTTCTTGGCAGCGAAAGGGTTAAGGGCAACCTTGTTTTCCACTCACACACGTTAGGGTCTGCGAACTTGTTTTGTCGTTGTTGTATGTTGCTTTCAAGTCTGCAAAATGCACCCGTCTGTGTGTGGAGCCTGTCAACATCTCAGTTGCCGTAGTGTGCACGATAAAGGCAATCTGGGCTTTAAAACATGTGCAGGAGCAATAACTGGTGCACAAACACGCAGGTAAGGGCTCCGTTGAGCAAACATAAAAGCACTCGATGAAAGATATAGGTTCATTAAGCCTCTGGACTGTGTCGGTAGCGCTTTCTGTCGAGGTGATTCCGGTAGGAATCGCCTCGACAAAAAGCGCCACCGACAGCCAGAGCGTCAGTCCTGCAAGTTTATTGAAGGATGTTTGTCTGATCTAATATGGATCTTGCACCAGATAGTCATCAAGTGTGTGTGTGTTATTTTACTCTCCTGGATTCCTCAGCAGCGTGTTTGTAATGTGTGGGCTGGTCTGTGATTTTGGACCTTACGGCTGCAAGCCCTAAGGTCCAAAATAACAGACCAGCACATATTTTCACAGGTTCGGTAATCTGTGTTTTCATACTCACCAGGGGGCTCCCTCACAGTCAACGGGCCGGGTTTTTGCTCAATGTGTTTACCGAGCGTCCTCTAACAGCTATTTATTAAGAATAAGAATAAGAGTACTTTATTATCTCGAAAAGAGAAATTCGGTTGTGGTACATTTATAACAAATAGTACAAAGAAGACATGAAACATTTTAACATAATTATGAACATTTTCTCCCTGCACTTACAGAGCCACAAATTCCAAATCGACATAAGTAAACAGTACAAAATCTTTACACATAACTCTTACACATCTCACACATAAACATCTTTTATGAACTGAGCTGAGCGGCACTTACACATTCACACCCACCTCTACACATGCATACATAATACGCGTGTTTCAACCTAATCCTAACCCTCACTGCTTAGTATACAAACGTCTCAATACATTATTACACATTATTACACAAGCTGCATAATTACGGAGTCTGCGGCCAGAGGGGACATGAGATCTGTCTGAAGCTATCCGCCTACCCTTTCTCACCATACGCTGTTCATACAGGGACTCCACACGTGCTTGCTGACTGCCAATCACCTTGCTGCAGACGTTTACCATTCGTGCCAGGATGTTCTTGATCTTCACTCTCGGACCTCCATATCAGCACACAGAACCGAAAGTGATGACAGACTCGATAAAAGAGCAGTAGAAAGTTTGAAGGACAGAGGGGTTCACATTCAGCTTCCTGAGTTTCTGAAGGCAGTAGATGCGTGACTGACATTTCTTGTGTATGAGGGTGGTGTTTGCATTAAGGGACAACTTATCATCTATAACTGTTCCAAGATACTTATACTCAGTCACACGCTGCATGAGTTGGACCGACCTTGAAAATTCAAGGGTAATGTCAGATCGCGCCTAACGTTCATTGGGCCATCAACCGCTGACGTTCATTCTGTTGAAAGAGTTGAGCAGTGTATGCTTACTCCGCAGGCCTCTTTTTGCGCGAATGATTCTTTTCAGATTCTGCACGTTGGCTGCAACACCTTGTGTTTGTTCAACATCTCGCGTTAAACCGTCGTTACTTCCTGCTGATTGCCATCACAGTCAAAACAACACTGAAGTGATGCGTTTCAGCTTCAGAGGTTTCCTGAATTAGGAACACCCTCCCCCCTAAATAAATAAATAAATAAATAAAAATAATAAATAAATAAATAATAATAATAAAATAAAAATTGAAAAAAGATTCAGCACAGCGTTGCATTTAAAGACTTCAAAGGCAGGAACACATTATGATAATTAATAATTAAGGAAGACATTAATGTTCTGCGATCACCTCGTCCAGCTTATCTCTATACACAGTTATACACGTTAAAAACACGACGGTTTTGATAAGTTTCCGACGTATAGATATATTTTTTTTTAAGTTGCTTTGCCAGTACGCAATGAGAACCAGAGACTGCAAGAGACATAGAACCTCATGAACCCCCGCAGTCGCGGGGGCTCATGAGGTTCTATGCCTCTTGCTGCCCTTATTTTCTTTGGACGGCCAGGGTTTTTACATTTAATTTACAGTTCTTTTTGTCGCATTTCTAAAGTGCATGGTTGTAAAAATAATTGGGGTGAGGGTGGACACGTACACATGATATGAGGTTTCAGGTTTTGGGCAAATGGGTTTGTTTTGGTCATGGTTTGGTCAACCAAAGACAAACAAATCATATGACCAAAACCAAAGAACTGCATACTTGTACTTTTTAAAAATTATTATTATTATTATTATTATTATTATTATTATTATTATTATTAATTTACTTTATTTATGTTAATTTTTTTATTTTTATTTTTTAATTTTATTATTATTTTTATTATTTTATTATTATGTAATATATATAATTTTATTATATAATATTATTATTATTTATTTATTTATTTATTTATTTTTTTTGGGGGGGAGGGGGAAGGGGGGGAAGGGGGGGGGGGGAAGAATCTCCTCTCAGAAAAAACGTTCAGGAAATGTTTTAGCGCATTGTAAATGACTGAGATATTTCCCGCAAAGCGGTAACGATTGCAGTTTCTGCTGTCCCGCGGGGTTGTCCCCTTAGGGGGATACCAAGAAAAATAATCGAATTGTGTCACATTTTCGTGGTGTGAATAGGGCAATATCTAGGTGTTTGGTGTTTTTTCTTGAGGGGAGAGGGGGCGGGGGTGGGGGTGGGGGGTCTTTTTTTCTGTCACGGCTGTAAATGTGATCAGGGACTTCGTGTTATTTACTGCCGCTAACGTGACGATCATTCATCTTATTGCATGCACAGGTCAGACTCAGTATAACGCGCATCGGAAAACAGCTAAATCGGATGTAAAGCGGTAAGGCTCCCAATGAGAAAAAGTCCTTGGCCGACGTCAGCCTGAGGACGTTTTGCTAGCTGTATGTGTGGGTTTTATTTTCTCTATAAGTCTGTGTACATTTAGCACCACAATCACACCGATAATGCTGCCTGACATCATGGCTCCAGGTACCGCCATATACTGAGGCTTGTCTGTACGTTATTGCGGGCTTTGATGTAAACCGTGTGTCATAATTTAGGACGTTGGCTATTTAGGTCCCCCTTGCACTAAATGTGATATGGGAAGTTTGGGACGTTGTTTTACATATATACATATATATCATTATCAAATTTATTCTTATAATTTCGTATAATTTCCTGACGGTGCAACTGGGACTTTAAAAAAAAAATATTCTATTCAATTTGTTCAATTTGTTTACTTGTATTTGAGCTGCTACGGGATGAACACGTGGGAATTAAATTTGAATTTTGTATTAAACACGAGAAGCATTTACATTTTGATGTTTATCTGGAATCAGTTATTTTGGTTTCACGCCGAGCTGGCGACTAAAGATATTTCATAGCGGTCTGGAATCGGTGCTTTGAAGACATTAGGCTATGCGTGCTTATCGAATATTTTCACAGTACATGTACTTTATTTATAGAAACAAGATGAGGATTTCATCCCAAAGTCTACCGTATTATTTGGAGCTCAGATGCGTTCATCTTTTAGGAACATTCAGAGTTGTTCAAATCATTTTTAGGCTTATTATGCTGATCCATTTCCTATAAGCCAACCTCTGATCAACACACACGTCGGCGCACACAAATAAACACGGACACACGGCGCTTCCCGCCATTATTACGCTCTGTGGGCTCCTGTAGCGACAGGAATCCATCTCCTTCTACCCACCCTCTTTTCCACACACACAGGCACACATAAATAAAGACAGACACACGGCGATTCCCGCCATTCGTCTGTGGTCTGGCATGGCATAGATATTCTGAAGAATAATAATAGCACGTGCAGCGAAACGATGTCAATTTAAGCTTCACGTCAGGGCATCTTCAGTCCCACGATACCGTGATCATAGTGACGACTCGATGTTGTACGTCACTCATCGCAGTACTAAAATTTGACGTATCAGAGGGTCAACTTTGCAATTTCCTTGCTGATTTTCAAGCGTAGAGCTTACCGGTCACGTTTTGACTTAATTCTACCCTAGGGTGAGACAAACAGCAGGCTTATGCAAACACTGTTTATAAAAAAAAAATCATGCGGGTATTAATGTGAAGATAGCTCTTTTTGTAAAAGAAAAATTAAAGTTATGTTAGCTGTTTTACAAATGACTCCGAAAAAGTGGTGCAGAAAATTGTCTGATTATCACACCTAGGGCATATGTGTTGCAATTGACAGCCGAGACAAACTGTAGGCTTATGTAAATACCGTATTTAAAAAATCATGCGATTATTAATGAGAATAATGTTTTTTTTTTCGTAAAAAAAGAATCAATTGTTTTAAGATTTACCCATATAATTCGTGAAATTAATCCCCAAAACGTGAAAATATATATATCTTTTAAAATATTTAATTATCACTCAAAACGTTCTAGAGGTACAATGCTGGTTAACGAACTCATTCAATATCTCTCTTTTATCTAGCTATATGCAAAATATCTAGTAAAAATAAGAAAAATTACGGACTCCAGTGTGGATCAACCGGTTTTTGTAAAACGGCATTTTCTCGCCAATGAGCATCTTAATTAAAACATCGAAAAAAAGGTCTCGATATAATCTGCGCATTGAGTTATATTATAGAAATGAGAAATGCGCCATATAAATACTATGAATGTATTATTATTATTATTATTATTATTTAATTCTTGTAGGGACAATATCCTAAAATTTAAAGCCTGTCCGTACTCAAACGCGGGCTCTTGTCGCTGACGCACGCACGCACCACGCACGCTTGCACTCACTCGCTCGCTCGCTCGCACGCGCGCGCGCGGCACTTAGCGCCAAAAAGACGTTCTCTAGCAAGGTTTGCGTAGCTAGACGTGACGTCATTTTTATCTTGTTACTGCTTTGACAGAATTTCTGCCCCGCACGTCAAAAAGCGTCATGTGCACGCTCTGGAATGTGCTCCGACCAGTCCCATTTCAATATTTTCAATACGGTAGACAAACAAGATGGGGTGAACCATAACTCACAAAGTCCCTTTTATATGAGAGTTGTCCTCGTTGTCAAGGTCTCTACCTTTTGTCTTTGACCTAATTCTGATGTTCAAATATATCATATTGAAAAAGTCTCGCAGATCTGTCATTCCGTCAATGAGTTCTATAAGGGGCGCAGGACATACGCGTCATTGGTTTGTCAAACGTCATTTGTCATGACGTAAGTTTTAGTTTTACATTATTTTATATTTTACGTGATACGAGTTTCACTTTCTCTTCACATGCTTCAGAAAATGGTGACAAAACTAGAATTTCACGGTACAATTTCAGTCTTGCTATAATTTGTGTGAAAGCAGGTTGACCGGCTTTTCCTAGCTACATAATAAGTATACGGGTCACTTGCATGCTCTTATGAAAGCGCGTCGATGTGTGTGTGCGTGGTAGTGCGCGCGCGCTCCAAATATCTTCAAGAGGCAAAGATCCCGGAGGGCGCATGCGGATCTATGCCTCCTGGAGATGCGCGCATGCTTGTGTGTGTGTGTGTGTGTGTGAGAGAGAGAGAGAGAGAGAGAGAGAGAGAGAGAGAGAGAGAGAGAGAGAGAGAGAGAGAGAGAGAGAGAGAGAGAGAGAGAGAGAGAGAGAGAGAGAGAGAGAGAGAGAGAGAGATGAATGAATGAAACTTTATTTTCCAAGGATAAAAGAATAGGTGCGCAGACCTGTTTTCATTCTTGTCCTTGCTACACACTACAAGAGAGAGAGAGAATGGGAATTGAATTTAAACTTTATTTTCTAAGGATGAAGACAGTAGGCACGCAGGCCTTTTTACATGTCTGTCCTTAATAACATTTTAAATAAATATAACAGCAGAAACGGTAACATGACAAATTGTAATAAATAAAAAGAAGAGATAATAATAATAATAATAATAATAATAATAATAAGAAATATTTTACACACACACACACACACATACACACACACACACACACACACACACACACACACACACACACACACACACACACACACACACACACACACACACACACACACACACACACACACACACACACGTTCAGTCAGATGTAAGGCAGCACAAGGATAACGCATGATGCCTGTTACTCGAGTGATGCCGCGTTACAATCACGCACGCACACACACACACACACACACACACACACACACACACACACACACACACACACACACACACACACACACACACACACACACACACACACACACACACACACACGTTCAGTCAGATGTAAGGCAGCACATTGGTAACGCCCCGCATGATGCCTATTACTCAAGTGATGCTTTACAATCACGCACGCACCCACACATACAGACGCACACATACGCACGCGTGCGCACACATTAGATTTAAATAAACCTAAAAGTGATCATAGATTATATGAAAGAATATTATCTCTAAGATTTCAACTAAAAACTGAACGAGTAAAGTTAAAACTTCAAAAGTATACTATTGAACACTAACCGTCAACTGTAACTATTGAACTGAAATATCACACATACACACAGACACAATGACACACATACTGACACCACACGCACATGTGCACACGTGTGCTAGTTGTGAGAGAGAGAGAGAGAGAGAGAGGGAGAGAGAGAGAGAGAGAGAGAGAGAGAGAGAGAGAGAGAGAGAGAGAGAGAGAGAGAGAGAGAGAGAGAGAGAGAGAGAGAGAGAGAGAGAGAGAGAGAGAGAGATGATGATAAAACGTTTTTATTCAGGATAAAAAGTTTTAGGCATAGCAATGCCTATCTTCCAAACTGTCCTGCTACTCTACACATATAAAAATACATCAGACGATACATCAAAAGATAAAACATATGTAAGTAAAAAGACCCATCCCCCTTCTCTCCCCCCCCCCCCACCACCACCACTCAGAGGGGAAAAAATTATATATAATATATAATATATATATATATATATATATATATATATATATATATATATATATATATATATATATATATATATATATAAAATTATATACAAAGGTATGAACCTGACATGTTAATGCAGACAGTCGAACTATTACATAATCTGTAGCAACAGTAGAAGAGTATTAGGTAATAGGAAACTTGTCACTAACTATACGAATAGTAGCATAAGGGAGCCGAACATACTATTACTTCTGAAGTAAATATTTATGGAGGCGATCTTTGAAGACGCTAATCTTACAAATTGATTTCAGGTGTGGAGGTAATATATTCCACGCTTTAGCACCTGAAAAAGACAGACTGGTTTTACAGATGTCTAATCTAATTTTTGGAAGGTGGATCAAACTATTTCTCGTGTTTTTCCTATTATTGTCGGAAAATAGAGTTTTTAGATAGGGTGGGGCTTTTCCGTGCATGATCTTGTGCAGTAGAACACAGCGATTAAATTCAAACTGTTTCTTCAATGTTAGTAACTTGAGAGATTTTAATTTTTCATTAGTCAAAGTAGGACTGGGAAGTATTAATTTAATGCCCCGACGATACAAGAAATTAACTTATTTCATGTGAACTTCGCTGCATCCATCCCAGACGGTAGAACTGTAGTCACAATGCGTTTTGATATGCGCATGGAAAAAGAGTTTACGGATATCAGTATTAACTATATGGCGTAGTTTTGATAACAGGAACAGATTTTTGGAGATTGTTTTGCATATTGAGTCAGTATGCGGCTCCCAGCTTAATTGGTTGTCCAATATAACGCCTAATAAGCGATGCCTAGTTACTTGTTCAACAAGCTGTCTATCTAAGGAAAGTGTTAAAGGTGGTAGGCCATGCTGGTGTTTCTGACGTGTAGTAACTAACATGCTCTTTGTCTTTGGAATACTAATAATCATGTGATTATCACTGCACCAGCCTTCTACTTCATCAAGACTTTGTTGGAGTACCTTATAAATGGTTGTGATATCTTTATCAGATGTGTGTATGGTCGTGTCATCTGCGAACAGATCGCAGTTTGCGTCTAAATGAGATATGCACAGTGGCAGATCATTAATAAAAAGATTAAATAATAAGGGCCCTAGAATAGACCCCTGTGGAACACCGCAAGTTACTAAACCATCAGAGGAATACTTGCCATTTAGCAGTACTTTCTGTGTTCTGTCCCTGAGATAGGAAGATATAAAGGAGACAGTATTTGAGTCAATGTGATAGAATGGTAGTTTTTTTAGTAGGATAGAGTGGTTGACAAGATCAAAAGCTTTTTTCAGGTCAAGAAAGATTGTACCTGATACTTTATTGTCATTTATGGCAGAGAGCCATTTATCAATTAAATGATTGAGGGCAGTTTGGCACGAATGTAGAGGTCGAAATCCTGATTGTGCTGCAGTTATCAGATGGTTTTGCTCCAGAAAGTTTAGAAGATGAGTATGGATATGTCTCTCGAGCGGTTTTGAAATACAGGATAATATGGAAATGGGCCTGTACTCGTTTAGGTTGCATAAATCTTTGCTTTTGGGAAGCGGGATTACCTTCGCTTCGAGAGAGAGAGAGAGAGAGAGAGAGAGAGAGAGAGAGAGAGAGAGAGAGAGAGAGAGAGAGAGAGAGAGAGAGAGAGAGAGAGAGAGAGAGAGAGAGAGAGAGAGAGATTTCTGTCATATTTAGAGTATTGTGTCAATGTCTGCGTGGTGACGGAATTGCTTCTTTTACGTCACCGCCACTGTTTGGCTTTCTCCAGAAGTCAAGTTTTTTTGTTGTGTTTTTTTTTTTTTTTGTTTTTTTTTTACTGTTTTAATTTGTTTCTGAAAAGAATTAATTTCTCCTGAAGAAGTTGAAACGAACTCATGCAAACGAACTCATGCAATGCCTTTCTCCAAACTAGCTATATCGGGTCACCTGCATGCTCTTCTGAAAGCGCGACGATGTGTGCGCACGCGCTCCAAACATCTCCAAGAGACATAGATCCTCTTGCGCTCTGCGGGCGCCTGAGAATCTATGCCTCTTGGAGATGCGCGCATGTCTAGGTGTGAGAGGGAGAGAGCGCGCGCTAGAGAGAATTACGTCATATTCAGATTATAAAGTGAGTGTCTGCGTGGTGACGGAGTTGCCTCTTTACGTCACCGCCACTGTCTGACTTTCTCTAGAAGTCAAGTTTTTTTTTTTTATTGTTTTAATTCTTTTCTGAAAAGAATTAATTTGTAGTAAAGAAGTTAAAAGGATACAAAGCTGGCTAACGAACTCATCAAATGCCTTTCTCTAAACTAGCTATAGCGAAAATTTCAAGTAAATATGACAAAAATTACGGACTCTAATCTGGGTCAACCGACTTCCTATAAACGGTTGTTTATGTCTTCAATTACAATATGGTCGGAGGCTCTCTTAGCCACCCCTTTAAGAAAGTATTTCGCCAAGGTTTAAGCTTGTGTGTACAGAAATATCGGAGATTCTCTTGTTTCCATACATACATTACGCACATACGGCGCTTTGCGCCAAATGTACGTTCAGCAGCGAGGTTAGCGTAACTGGACATGACGTAATTTTTATCTTGTTACTTCAATATTGTTAGAGGTTCAGGCCTGCCCGCCTTTGACATCATGGACATGCTATTAAATTCGCCCCACCACGACCCGTCCTTAAAAAAGTCCCTTCTATAAATAGAAGGGACTTAAAAAAGAGACTTTTACAGAATGCCAATACATTCTTTTGTGGTCTCGGTGGCTACCTTTCTTGCATTCAATGCAGGGAGAAAGTAAACACCAATGCACAGAATTCAACTGATTCGATCTCACAAAGAGTTGTATTCAATAAGTTTCAGACTGTTCTTCACATTGTGTAATATTAGATAATCAAAACAAAGTTTTTTTTTCAGTAACCTTTCACTGAGACTATTCTTCGCATTGTTCGGTTTTAAATAAACAAAGTTCGGAATCGGCCAATATAGCCAGTGTTATTCAGACAGTTTCTTTGGAACATCAAAATGTGGAGGCGTACTCGCCTATGGCAACAAATGTTTACTGTCTTTCTCCCGACAGCCCTGCAGCAAAGCGGCAAGAGACACAGTGTATGATGAGTCCTCGCAGTTTGCGAGGGCTCATTAGAAACTATGTCTCTTGAAATACTGTCTTTCCTTTTGACTAAGGTGCTGTATGGAATTATGTAGGGAGCCATCCGTCATCCATCATCCGTAAGTCGTCTGCGGTAAAAGTTGAACATTGGCATTTTCTCGAAGACTGTTACAGACTTCAGTCTTGGCTTAAGGATACTTGTGGTGCTACCTTTAGAAGCATACCGATCTTTGCAGCGCTGCCTTGAATACAGTGCTTATTTGTGCAGCTCAGATGCAGGAGGATGCTGGGTGTTGAATCCTCAGTGGGTTAAAGCAAACGGGGATCGAAGTGTCCATTTGAACACGTACAGCACCGCAGAACCGTGTGAGAATCCTCCCGCCCCTTCATAATTGTCGATGGCACTCGGTACTCGCCGTCTGTTGAAGGCATTCACCGCATCAACAAAACAAACCGAAGTCGATAACCCTACTGACTGTCTTCTTGCCAGCAACATAGCTGTAAATGGTGACTTTTTTTTCTCCACAAAGTCACAGATCCTTGCGAGCCCCTGCAGGGGCTCGCGAAGATCTGTGCCTCTTGCGGATGGAGTAATTGTGCTGCTCGCATCACCAACAAAAGGCGTCATTGATCAAAATTACACAGATCCTTCACACAGCTATTGAGACCCATTCACAGCATCTTCTCCGGTCCTCTGTGTGAGGGACTCTATTGAGAGCCGAGGTCCCGTCCAGCTTTCGATATCGATGTGGTTTTCCAGGAGAAGACTGGGAACAGCCAGATATCTGGCAAATGAGAAAGACGGTTCTGCACCAGAGAGCGGCCTAACAGCGCAAAACTTGTTGCTTGATATCTTCCCTAGAGATTAATTAGTAAAATGTACGTACACTTGACCCATTTAACCCCACGACCGAATTCCCCAAATTTTGGAGGCGTAACGACTATGTAACAGTCACAGGGTGTAGATCGACCCTGATATTCAAGGGTAGTGCCAGATTAGCTTGGCGCCATCAGGCGCCAAGCTAATCTGACACTACCCGTGAAATATGATGGTTGATCCATCGCCTGATGTAGTGCATTGGGGCTAAAAGGTTAATAGACAGGTAGTGGTAGGTGGAGAGGATGTAATGATGTGAAGGATGCTTCAACAGACGGCGAGATCACCAGCACATAGAACGTAAATCTTGGGTATACACTAGAGCGGATGTTAGGCATATTCAAGTTTCAAGATTAAAATAATTTAATAATTGAGAAATTACTGTTTCTTGTCTTAGTATGACATAAAGCTAAACGTATACGCAGCATATGTAGCCACATAGTGATATTACAGCGCCTTGTCTTGAGCACCGCCGTGAGCGAGATGGCCGTAGTTGCCTGCTCGGCGTTAAACCCAAATAACTAACTAATTGTCTTGAGCAGTAAGACATACAGTAACACATTGTTACGTTTGTGGTTGTGTTATTCTTTTTAGGGCATGTGTGTGTTTATCATAGGAAAGATCCGATATTAATGTTGCATATTGTTGCGAATTTCGACCTAGATTGAGCCGGAAGGTTCTGGAAAAGGCGCGATGGTTCTAGTGACCTCAAATATGACCTCAAAGTTTTGTAGTGCACATGTTGGCTACATTTAGCAACATTTACGGAATGCGCCTAAATGTTAATGGAAGATTGTAGATAGATTTAGAGTGTTCTTTTTAATGTTTATTAATGAGTTTTGGTTACTTTTTTTCTGATTAGTTGAGTTGTGTCATTTGCCGGATTGTTTTGGAAATCTGTAATAGTATAAAAGGAGGGTGTTAGAAAATATGTGCGTGCATTGTGTGCATTGTATGAGACACAGTGTACTGGCCATAATTGCGGGTGCATTGTATGGGAGACGCAGCGTATAAAAATTGTGGATGCATTGTACGAGACTGTATCAAAGTGTAAAAAAGTACCCAACGGAGAAAGAAACACGCTTAGAAAAGACGGGTACAACACAATTTATTAATATTTCGGGTAAATACCCTTTGTCAAAATAGACAAACAAACAAACAGAGAGATTAGCCGCTACTTATCTTCATTGGCAGAAGGAATGTGGCCACAGATAAGAAGATAAGTAGCGACTAATCTCTCTGTTTGTTTGTCTATTTTGACAAAGGGTATTTACCCGAAATATTAATAAATTGTGTTGTACCCGTCTTTTCTAAGCGTGTTTCTTTCTCCGTTGGGTACTTCTTTGCATATTACACGCTTGGCAGTCACCTTTTTGGTCTGGATTGTATCAAAGTGTGGATGCATTTGTGAGAGATAGTGCATCGCGAGAATAAAGTACTGTTGGAACTGTTACTCCAGTGTGGTCTACAACCTTGTATTACGTGTGACGAGTTGCAACTGAGTGAGGTTTTTCTACAAGAACCCTACGTGAGTGTGCCGCCTGTGGATACGTATGCTATGTATATGTGTGTTACGTGGTAGTCTTTGTCGTAGTATGATGCAATCACATCAAAGTGGAATTGCAGCGTCTTGTCTCAGTAAGACATTGAGTGAAACATGCACATAGCGTACATATGCATACTGACGAGCAAAAGAAATGCGATATTTTTGGAATAATCGGAAACACTTCAGTGTTTCCGATGATTAAAAAATTATCGCATTTTTTGCTCGTCAGTATAGATATATTGTAAGATACAGTCGACGTTCGTAACTACATTTTTTTTTAAAACCTAAACGAGCCTACACTTACCGAAGGTCCTATTGTTACATCTTGTCCTCTTCGTCGTCAGTCGGAACCGGCCCAAAAAGACGCACGGATATGCATGAGCCCCTGCAAAATGCGGGGGCTCATGCGGATCCATGCGTCTTGCTAACCCTCTTTGCATCCCTGCACCGACCTCACACTGAATAGACTTCATCGCCCAAAGCTGCGCGTCGATACTTGGCAATGGGGAGGAGAGGCCCTTGTGATGCCAAATAGTACAAGAGGTGCACAAAGCTTCGGGCAGCGCTGCCATTGTCCGCGATAAACTATAGACGATAGGGGCGGATGCTGGATACAGCAGTTGATGCACGTAGTCGCCCGGGAACTTGGCGTGTTTTGATGGAATACGAGATGAGAAGTGCCTGCAGCCACTGATGAGAGAGATTCGCAACACTTTGTCCCACCTCAGGCTTCAGGCTTGTTCATGTAGCTAATTTTTCTTTTACAGACATGCTGCATGCTGTTGTGCAATGTTTAAGGCACTGACGCGAATATTCTTTGGCGAGACTGGTGTCCATAAGCTAAAAAAATTATACAACAAACCAAGGGTAATTACTCAGCGCTGGACAACAGTTAGATCCCCTGCCCCCGCCTATCAGGCACCCAATCGCCAGCCCACAGAGAAATACGCAGGTATAGAATAAGACAATCATTTGCATCTTCAAAAAAGATGCATCAGGTCTCTTATATAACCCATGTCTTTCTCCGGAACTTAGGAAGTAGGCAGGGGAAACATACATACACAAACACGAAGGTGCATTACTATATGTAACTAACTGTTGTCTAGCGCTGGGATCTAACTGTTGTCCAGCGCTGAGTAATTCCCCTTGGTTTGTTGTACAATTCTGCCAGCGCTAGCCTCACCTATCTGGTTTGTGAGTATCTCAGTATAACTCGAGGCAAATTTGTATCGTTACATTGTTGTGTAATGTTCTGTGCATCTACTGTGGGAATACAGGGTATTTACCCGACCACATATTATAGTAATGCACCTTCGTGTTTGTGTATGTATGTTTCCCCTGCCTACTTCCTAAGTTCCGGAGAAAGACATGGGTTATATAAGAGACCTGATGCATCTTTTTTGAAGATGCAAATGATTGTCTTATTCTATACCTGCGTATTTCTCTGTGGGCTGGCGATTGGGTGCCTGATAGGCGGGGGCAGGGGATCTAACTGTTGTCCAGCGCTGAGTAATTCCCCTTGGTTTGTTGTACAATTCTGCCAGCGCTAGCCTCACCTATCTGGTTTGTGAGTATCTAAAGAAATTAGGCAGGAGTTGTGGAAAGAAGACAGACAAATAAGCAAGCGCTGTTAACACATTCACTGCCACTGGACGCAGTTTGCATTTTTGAAATTGTCGAATGTTCAACTTTTTAAAAAAAAGAAGAGAAAGCCGTCGAAGGAACATGGATACTAAGTGGTTTCAGCAAGGGGTGTAGATCCTCATGAGCCCCCGCAACTAAGGGGGCTCATGAGGATCTATACCTCTTGCAGTATGGTGGTGTTCAGTTTGTCTTCAGTGCAATGGCTAACACCATCTGTCGCAAGCACTTTTGAACAGTGATGTGATGTCTAATTTAAAGCAACGGGTTGTGACTTAAATTTACAAAACATCACATGCGTATTCCCTTGTCTTATTTGTTCTGAGCAAGATACAAAGCCGGTAATGGGATCCGTTGTCGCTTTCAAATTACAGTGTTTACAGCTTTGTTGCGAGTTTTTAAGTTTACAAAAATAACCTCATCCTCATCCGGTTTATGTGTTCATTTTAGTTTTTCAATGGAGATTATGCAAGTTCTAGCCATTTGTTTAAGCCTGTCTGGCCGCAGGCTTACGCGTTTTGGAAATATGAAATTAGAACCCCGGAGGGGAAAGATGCTGGAAGCATAATACAGTTTCTTTTTTTTTTCTTTTTTTTTTCTTTTTTTTTTTTGGGGGGGGGGGCGGGGGGGGGAGGGGGCGGGGGGGGGGGGGAAGCAATAATTTTGCACCAAACTGGTTTCACACTTCAGTAAAACCAAAATAACATACACCACTCGTCTTTTGCTACCAACTTTGTACGGACTAAAATAAACCGTCTGTATGTTCTTAAACTCTCTTGATTTGTGTTATTGGGTGTTTTTTTTTTAAATCTGAAGTGTCTCCAAAACCGGGTGTCGGTTAGTGGGTCAGTGAGTTAAACAAAAATATAACGGTCAATTTCGGACGTAACAAAATGCCAGTGGTCACAGCGTTTCATTTTGTTGTATTCAATTTTGTCCACTGTGTGGACCTCGATGATGACGATGCAGTGTACATCAGGTATCGTCTCGATGGCAGCCTGTTCAACCTCAGACGACTGCAGGCCCACACGAAAACCCTAGACCAACTGATTCGTGAGCTGCTTTTTGCTGATGATGCTGCCCTCGTTGCACACACAGAGAGAGCCCTGCAGCGCATCACGTCTTGCTTCGCAGATGCTGCCCAGCTCTTTGGACTCGAGGTCAGTCTGAAAAAGACAGAGGTCCTCCATCAGCCGGCACCCAAGACAGTGTATCGCCCTCCTCACATCACCATTGGCGAGTCTGAACTAAAGTCAGTGCACCAGTTTACTTACCTTGGCTGCATTATCACGTCGGACGCCAAGCTGGACAAGGAGCTTGACAGCAGGCTGGCAAAAGCGAACAGCGCTTTCGGGCGACTTTTCAAGCGGGTGTGGCACAATCAACAGCTGAAAACAGGCACCAAGATCAGCGTGTACAGAGCTGTGGTCCTCACCACCCTGCTGTATGGTTCCGAGTCCTGGGCCCTCTACCGCAGCCAACTACGACTCCTCGAACGCTTCCACCAGCGCTGCCTGCGTACCATCCTGGGCATTCACTGGAGTGACTATGTGACCAACGTCGAGGTCCTTGAACAGGCTGAAACTGTGAGCATCGAGGCTTTGCTGCTGCGGACACAGCTCCGCTGGGCGGGGCATGTCTCCAGGATGGAGGATCATCGCCTACCAAAGATCACCCTGTTCGGCGAGCTTGCTACTGGACACCGTGACAGAGGGGCACCAAAGAAGAGATACAAAGACTGTCTCAAGAAGTCACTTAGTGCCTGCCAAATCGACCACCACCAGTGGTCTTCGCTTGCTGCGGACCGTGACACCTGGCGCTCCACCATTTACAAGACAGCTGTCTCCTTTGAGGACTCTCACAGAGCTAGCCTTAAGGACAAGCGGCTCAGGAGAAAAAACAGAGATGCCGCAGCTCAGAACCCTGGCCATACTTTCCCCTGCAGCCACTGCGGTCGAACCTGCCTGTCTCGGATTGGCCTCCGCAGCCACGAACAAGCCTGCAGACGTCGTGGGCAACTCCTATAAAATCTTCGTTCGCGAAGTCAAGCCAAGAGAGAGAGATTCAATTTTGTAAATATCTATAAGCGGTGCAATTTATGCAAGTAAACTACGGAGATTTCAACAAGGGGTACTAACACTTTCGTATTGTTATATCCGAAGTTTGTTATAAGCGAAGTAATTTACACAGAAAAAGAGAAGTTTAGTCGGAACCTGTGAAAAAGTGTTATGTGGAATCGACTTTCGTTGTATCCGACCATGATTGCCTTGAGCGAAGTCGTCTGTATGTACCAGTTTTGGACGGATAGACCATGATTTGTCAAGGTTGGTGCCATGATAGTTCAAAGGTGGTGCTAGAATAGCTTGGCTCCTGGAGGCGCCAAGCTATTCTAGCACCACCTTTGAAATATCATGGTCGGTTCATTTCCTGTCGCACCTCCGACCCGGGTCTGCCCTGGGTCTGCGCCCCCCTCCCCCCACCCGTTTAAAGATTAAGCATATCAACATTGGGGGACTTGGGTGGAGTTAACTACTTTTAGTTCCCAGGGTCACCCTGATCAGCCCCACAGGGTGGGTTTTCCCCTCTGTTCTGAGGCTTGTGTTTCTGTCTACCTTTGGTCCATTCACCTGTATTTTTCCTTTTTTAAACTCTCTCTACTGTCTGCGCTTTCTGTAGCTCTTGATATTGGATGTGTGTTGCTAAATGGTCTTAAGTTTATTTGGCGTATTAGACCGGCTGGCGACATACATTCAATATTCTGTATTTTTCTCAGAACATGCCTGCACTGCTTGTGAAAAAAATGTCTTGCTGCTGTCGGGACGTTAAGCAAGGTACAACCATCATTTCCTGTCGCAGTGTGTGTTGCTTAAGGATCCCCCCCCCATACACACACACACACACACACACACACACACACACACACACACACACACACACACACACACACACACCTACCGACCTACCTATCTGCCTACCTACCTACCTACCTACCTACCTCGCCTTCCTCCTCGGTTCTGAGAGTTGTGAAACGCTTGTAGCGCACATTCGTGATCTGCTGAGAGGCACATCTTCTTCATCTTCACATATCTTTCCGTAAAGAATGCTGCTCGATGACTAAATGTCTGCCTGAGCAATATTACAAACCACCTCTATTAGTCCCTGCAAGTTTCAAGTGCCTATGATGATCTGTGC
>BTPG01000004.1:7725812-7758312 GCA_036245525.1 Semisulcospira habei
AGAAAATCTGTAATCATCTCTCTGACGTCAAGGGGTCTGCAAACTTCATTTTTTGTCGTTTCTTCAGCATGTTTTTCCTCTTTTTTTTCTTTCTTTTTTTTTGGGTTTATGATGCTTTCTTGTTTACGCCGCCCAAAAAGTCACAACAACTCTATACCGCCACGGCTGTCCTCGTATAACGATTAGGGAGTTTCGTAAGTGGGACAACTTGAATGTTCAGCAAGAGGTATTGATTCTTATGAGCCTCTGTCCTGCAGGGGCTCATGAGAATCAATGCCTCTTGCAGACGGAAGGTGGCGTGTTGCAGGCCGCGTCTGCCTTCCGCCCCAAATAACAATCATTTGAGGACACACACATCTCCTGTGACCGCGTTACGTCGGGCGCCCGTTGTGTGCACATATTACGTGTTGTCTGTGCAAGACCGCGCATTACCAGCACCCCCCCCCCCCCCACACACACACACACACACGCCCCTTTGTTTACATTGCGCGTGCGTTGGCACTGGTAGACATAACAAGCAGATGATGAGCCGACATCGGCCGCAAGTCGGCCCCGGGACCTTGTGTTCACTGGCTTAACTCATTCAGACACACCACAGCAAGATAAGGATCGACCATGATAGTTCAAGGGTGATGCCAGAATAGCTTGGCGCCTATGGGCGCCAAGCTATTCTGGCATCACCCTTGAACTATCATGGTCGATCTGTGTCCTGCACTGCAATGCAGTCTGCAGAGGACAACGGCAAAAAATAAGGATTTCGGTGTTGGGGTAGAATGAGTTAACGACGACTCCTAGAATGTGAAATTATTGATGCAGCTGCGTTCAGCAGGAGGTATGGATCTACCTTAATCAGCCCTCCCCCCCCCCCTCCCCCACGCATGCAGCCCCGCCCAATTTAAATTGCATTTCAAACTTGCGAAGAATTACCCTGCACACTTGCCTGCAAACACGTTTTCAAACATTTTTAATCCTATCCACGTTTCCATATTACAAACACTGGGTCGTATCGGTAAACCAGGGACACCGTTCCATCTGGGTGGATTTAGGCTCTTGGGTCAAAATGAGTAGCACGTAATTTTCAATAGCCATATAGTCCTAACGGCTTAAAAAAAAAAAAAAACTACTTTTAGCCCCACGAAAAGTAATGTCTCTGCAGTTGCAGAAGAACAACTGGTTGGCAGTTACATGCTGGTTTGGTTTCCTGCAACTGGCAGCTGATTTCCATGAAACCAGCAAGAGCAGATAGAAATACAAATCAGGTCACTTATTAACCGAAATAATTCGTTGATACGAGCACGAAACAACCCCATTCTACCGTAATACAAACCATGTCAACCGCCATTCAGTAGCCCACGTCAATAACGTTTGTTCATCACGGTTATTGGAAAACAGTGCATCATAACATCACATCAATGATGCTGACCTACGTCATAAAGAGGCACCAGGGACGGATTTCCTGGATCTGAAAAGGGCACAAGGATACAATTTTCCACGTCATAAAGAGTGGCAGGGGACCATTTTCTACGTCATAAAGCTCAGCCGCAGGGGTATAACATGTAAAACAGTACATGCGGGCGTGATGCTATTGCTTCGGGGAGTCGGCTAACGATGTCTTGCTCAGAAGCTCGGTTCCGACCTTCAGTCGGTTCCTCCTCCCTGGTCTCTGCAAGAGGCATAGATTTTCATAGGCCTTTTGTTGATATGGTTTTGCCACATTTAGATCTGCTTCTGCCGTTGACGGTGAAAGTCATTTAACACCGGATAGGCGGCACGTCTCGAATGTGTTAAACATGTGAAGTTGTTGACGCCTTTCTCCCTCTCTTTGTCTCTTATATCTCTCGGTCTCTCTTATCTCTCTGCCTGTCCTCGGCGTTAAACCTCAATAACTAACTGTCTCTGTTTGTCTGTCTGTCTGTCTGTCTCTGTCTCTGTCTGTCTGTCTGTCTGTCTGTCTGTCTGTCTGTCTGTCTGTCTGTCTCTCTCTCTCTCTCTCTCTCTCTCTCTCTCTCTCTCTCTCTCTCTCTCTCTCTGTCTCTCTCTCTCTCAGATGAGACAATTTGCCCCCCAATTTGTCCCCTGTGCGAGGTAACGAGTGTGACGGAGGAATCCAATTGGTTGCCCAGAAACCATTTGCTTGTCCCGGCTACCGTTTTGTAACTTTAGTACTTTGTGCTGTGGGGGGCTTAGATGCCCGGATCAAAACTGGCAAAACTGGCCATTTCGCATTATAGACACTTTGTTGTCAAATTTGCATATGTTGGTGGAAAGGACACTGATGCTTTTGTTATTGTTGCTGCTGATGTTTTGTACTGCATCATATTACGTCGCGCTGTCTAGTTCGAAAAAACCGTCATTGTGAATATGCGAATAGAGGCAGACAACCAGTGAATACGATTTAACTTGAAATTTACCAAAGCTGGTCATAATATAATGGTGATGATGTCCACTTGTAATGCGCATCCACTCCATTCTAGCAGCATGCTCAGGGCGCAAAAAAACAAACAAAACAAAAAAAAAAACACACACACAAAAAAAAAAAAAAAAAAAAAAACAAACTCTGGTGCACAGTAGTCCTATAATTAAAAGTCAAGAAACAGGTGCCTCCTGAAGGTGCCAATGCAGTCAATGTCCCTCAAGGATTGTGGTAATCCATTCCACAGCATAGGTCCGCAGTGTGAAATGCCCGGAAACCAAGTCGCTTCTTTGTGTGACTTTCAACACTTGGGGTGCAGAGTTTGGACCGGACAGCAGAACGGAGCTGCCTCGGAGGGTTATGGCGTCGTACTATTTCCCGGAGGTACTCTGGTGAGTCTGGGTCATTTACAGACTTGTGGCACAGAGTGAGAATCTTGCGATCAATTCTTTGCTTGACTGGAAGCCAGTGCGACTGCTTAAGGACTTGTGTGATATCAGTGCTCCCTTCTTTTAGTTCTTGTGGCAGTGTTCTGAACCAGTTGAAGACGTCTGAGTTGTTGCTCTGGCAGACCCCAAAGACAGCTGTTACAGTAGTCCAGTCTGGATAGGACAAGGGCAAAGGCGATAGCATTTGCAGCTTTGGCTGTCAGGACAGGTGGTAGTTTTCCAAGGAAGCGAAGATGGAAGTAGCATCCCGTGACAACAGCACTGATATGGTCTTCCATGGTAAGACTGGCATCGACAAAGACACCAAGATCTCTGACAGTCTTGGAGAAAGGCATGAGAGACTCACCAACACGGATGCCATCAAGAGATTCCACGCCCAGTTTGTTCTTGGGTCCACACAGGATTGCCTCAGTCTTATCATCATTTAACTTCAGCATGTTGGTTGACAGCCAGGACTTGATTTCTTGGCAGCACGACTCGATTTTCTGCACTGTCTGAGAAGCGGAGACACTGTCAGGATGAAATGAGTCGTAGAGACCAGAGTCATCTGCAAACAACTGTCGCCCTAACCTGTACTTGTCAATCACACGTCCTAACTTAGTGGTGTAGAGAGAGAGAACAGAGCAGGCCCTAAGACGGACCCTTGAGGGACCCCGCATACTAGCCGGGTAACAGCAGACGCCACACCATTAACACTGACGTACTGGAATCTGTCCTCACGGTACGACCGAAATCACTGTAAGACACAGTCCGCGATACCAAACTCAAGCTGAAGTTTCTGCAGCAACATCTGGTGATATATGGTATCAAATGCCGCACTGAGATCCAGCAGTACCAGGAGTGAGTGGTCACCACGATGAGTTGCACAGAGAATGTCATTTAAGACACGCAGCACTGCGGTCTCTGTAGAATAACCTGGCCTGTATGCAGACTGAAATTTATCCAGTAGCTGGTACCTAGACACATGATCAACAAGTCTATCGGCCACCACACGTTCTAAGAGCTTGGACAAATATGGAAGTTTTGATACTGGCCTATAGTTCTTAGGAGCATCAGGGTCCAAGTTTGACTTCTTCAACAGAGGACAAATCACATCAATCTTAAAGGCTCCTGGAACAACACTGGTGAAGAGACTGCGGTTGATGATGTGCAGAATAACTGGCAGAAGAATGTCCAAATTCTCCAAGACTATTTTGGTGGCGATCGGGTCAACACTAGAGAACGTGGACTTGGATTTTGCAATGACTTTGTGCAGTTGATCAGCAGTCGGTGTGTGCTTCTTTCCGTGGAAAAAGAAACACCAACGTAATTGTGTATAACATTTTAACATGGTTGTCTCCCTCAATTTGCTACCGCGGATAGCGGTATCGAATCGAGGGAGACAGCCAGTGTATACGATTTAAAAATTACCAAAGCTGGGCATGATATAATACTCGTTGTGTGCTTTTTGTGCACTACAGCAGGAGATGGGTCGACCATGATAATTCAAGGGTAGTGCCAGATTAGCTTGACGCCTGTCGTAGCACTACCCTTGAATTATCATGGTCGACCCATCTCCTGCTGTAGTGCACAAAAAGCACACAACGAGTATTATATCATGCCCAGCTTTGGTAATTTTTAAATCGTATACACTGGCTGTCTCCCTCTATTTCCTGCAACAGGTGCATAGTCGTTAGATGACGCCTCCAACATTTGGGAAATACGTGCGTCGGGCTGAATGAGTTAAATAGCGTTCCTTTTTTACTTGCTCTGTTTAGTTTAACCCCTCACTGCCGAGAAAAAAACTAAATACCACTTAGCTGCAAGAGGTATAGATCCTCATGAGCCACCGCAGTCGCGGGGGCTCATGATGATCCTAGTCTATGCCTCTTGCTGAAACCAATGTGTATCCATGTTCCTTTTGACGGCTGAGGATCTTGGATGTTGAATTTATAATGTTTTCAAAAACAATCTGCGTCCACTGACAGTGAATGGGTGAACGTCAGATGTTGATTATATATATATATATATATATATATATATATATATATATATATATATATATATATATATATATATATATATATATATATATATATATATATATATATATATATATATATATATATATATATATATATATATATGGTCACGGGGTCTCTGCCTGACTCAAAGGTGGGGGCCCCACGGGACGAGTTGCGTTGGTGGTGCGGGTAGTGGGGAACTCTTACAGCGCCTCCCCCGGGATCACCCTAGTCTAGGGCCTCTTGGCCTTCGTAAGGCACCCTCGTGTGTAATCCCTCCGGACCAGCATAGCATCCCTCTATCCCAAGACCGCCCGTGCGTAGTCCTTGGCCACATCCTCTCCGAGGTGACCCCCAAAACTCGGCAGCACGAGCCCCCAGGCTAAACACGGCGGATCTAGAGGAGAGAACCTCGAAAATTAATCATTGTCCTGCTGCCTTGAAGGCCTGGCCGCTTGGCTGTGTAGGCTAAGGGAGGAAAACCCTGACATCAAAGCCTTTGTGTCTCCGGGGAAGGTTTTTAAGCCAGAGACTAGGACAAGGACAGTCTGATATAAAACCTACGACCCGAGGACCTCGATGCGAAGAGTCCGAAATAGCTCAGGCGGTTAAACGTCGGAGCAGGAGAGCGAAGGGAATCGCCGGGTCCTGGGTTCGAATCCCGTCCCGGCCCCGGTAGCTGGACTCACAATCCATGGGGAAAAACGGATTTGTTCAATAGCATGTCCGTTGAAAAGGTCCTGGTAAACCAAAGTGGTACAGTTGGAGTGCGCCTGAGTTGATCAGTGTTCAGGTCGTATTCCATAGGCAATAGATTTCCCTGTCCCCCATAACCAGCCCGTCAGGGCCGTCCATGATCACCTCGGTGCTGTGGACGTTAAACCCGAACTAATCAACCAATCAACCTCGATGCCATTGTCCCAGCTAGCTAGGCCATGGCAGACGAACAAAGGGTACCGCGCACACTGCACTTCACCAAAAAGCTCCATATATATTTCCCCTGTATGAGATGCTGTAGTGTTTACACCGCCATCCTAAGTCTACCCTGTAATAATACAGTTTGGTGTAGGACATTGACAGATTGACATTCATTCACACCGGCAGTTGACAAGACAATTTGCTACCCAGTACCGGTATCGATCGCGCTGAATGTCCCATCAGATCGCCCGTCTTAGGAGCCAATTCGTAAGAGGAATGAACACTGCAAGAAAGAAATAAAAATGCACAATTTCTTATAAGCTCTTGCAAGTTTCTAGAAATACTGAAAATTTAATGTAATCCTGTTGCAAATTGATGTGATGGGGGACTCTGGTATTTTCAGTGTGTCTGAGATCCTTATGACGAATTTCGGCTGGATGATAAACACACATGATTATGTGAAAATATAACCGCAGGCAAAAGGAATGGATTCTCATGAGCCCCAGAGGGAATCCATTCTTTTTGCAGATGGTAAGAGTTTGCTTTTGAGGCGTCCCCAAGATCGGTTTGATCACAAGTTTCGACACATTTTTGTCGTCTGCACAGACACGTTGAATACCTACTACGTAAAAGAGGCTAATCGCCACGAGCAAATGGCGTATATTTCCATGAGCCCCAAGCTTTCTCGGGGCTCATGAGAATCTATGCCATTTGCAGATGGAAAGTTTTCCTGCGATGCGTTAGATCACAAGCGTGGACAAATTTCCGCTGTCTGAACCTGTCCAGATTTCGTCGGCCGCCGTTCCAAGCCCGCAATTGCCGATTTGCGGGTGCGTTTGACAGTTAGTCGTAAAGCGAAATACCGTAGTTTTCCTCGGTTCGAGGGACACGTAAGAGATGGTATCTGCATGTGGTTTGGTGGGTAATGTTACAATCGTTCCCAAGCGTGTATACTGAAGGGAACAGTTTAGGTGAAAATTCTGTGCTTGGACAATGATTGCTACGGTTAATGGTTAGGTAGAGGAAGTTCACCAGAATGGCTTGTAGAGTGGCCATTGACAGATAACTTTTAAAGGCGTCTGAGTTGGATGCTTGAATTGTACTTTCTATATGAAGCATTTCACTGGTTGCCTGCGGATTTCGCGACAAGAAAAACCAAGAAACTGATCTTGGTCGGCGGCTTTAACGACGTCCACGATCGATTAAAATGAAACTTGTACTTCATGGGTTTTCTTGTTTTGTATGTTTCTCTGCACACCGAAGTGAGCATCATTACTTTGATGACAAATCTCTCTCTCTCTCTCTCTCTCTCTCTCTCTCTCTCTCTCTCTCTCTCTCTCTCTCTCTCTCTCTCTCTCTCTCTCTCTCTCTCTCTCTCTCTCTACTGTTTTGCTTATTTATCAATGATTTTACTTGCCAAGATGTACAATGCGACCTTTTTGCTGACGACACCTCAGTTCATACTACTAGTAAAGATATACAGGTAATTTCCGACAACCTACAACAAAGTCTTCATGAAGTATCAGCTTGGTGTATAAACAATTCTATGGTTGTTCATCCAGCAAAAACGAAATCGATGGTAGTCGCCACGCGCCAAAAACAGCAGATAATGCCTCTATTACTTAACCTTTCACTTAAAGGTAGTCAGGTAGAACAGGTAAATGAACATCGAGTACTGGGGATTACAATCGACAGTCAGCTAAAATGGCAAGCTCATACAGACGCCTTATGCAAAATAGTAGCCAAAAATCTCTTTATGTTATCAAAACTGAAATATTATACTGATTCAGATACCAGCAAGCTCATACAGACGCCTTATGCAAAATAGTAGCCAAAAATCTCTTTATGTTATCAAAACTGAAATATTATACTGATTCAGATACCCGTAAACTATTTTATAACGCTCACATACGTTCTTATATCGATTACGCGTCATCGGTATGGGATGGGTGTAGTGAGGTCCATTTAAAGAGACTCAATTCCCTACACAGACGAGCCGCCAAAATAATCTGCCCTGATCCACACCCAAGCACTGAAGAAAAGCTCTCAAAAGCAGGTCTCCTGCCACTTCAAGATCATTTTAAATATAACAAAGCAATCTTTATGTTCAAAGTGTGGAAACGCAAAACACCTGAGTACATCTCCACTTTGTTCCGTAAGTCTGAGTCCAAGCTTGGAAACATCAGAAAGCTTTTCATAGTCCCAAAACCAAGGATCGATCTATATAAAACTAGCTTATCCTTCTCAGGGGCACTTATCTGGAATGCCCTTCCCGACCATGTAAAATCCGCCTCCTCGCTAGCCTGTTTTAAAAAGGGTATCTGCAAATATTTTGTGGATCACTCGTAGGGATGACTTAACCACTTGTATTATATGTTTCTTTTTATGCTGGGTCCAATTTATTCCCAATTAAGTCTGTTATCCTTTTCATTTATCATTTGGACTACTTAGCTCTATGTGTGAAGGGGGGTGGGTGGGGTGGGGGGTGTCTGTGAGTCTATGAATATGTCTGTCTATGTGAATAGTGTTGTCATCTCATTGCAAGTATTATGTTTACTTATATGTATGTATATTTGTAGTTAGTCTTGTAGTTGTTAGCAACGGCAGGTTTGTAAAATGGCTGTGTCGATGACGATGTCAATGCCTAAACCGTTGTAAAATAAAGTTTCATTGATTCATTGATTCATTGATTCTCTCTCTCTCTTTTGTTCTGGGGTCGAACTGAAGGGATGGAGGATTTGTGATTTGAGAATCTGGGAGAGAAAAGGAGTTTTAGGGGTCTTTATCAACGAGTACGGGAGAGGTAACCTTGCCAAAAATCTGTAATCCTTTGGCTGTCGGTAGCGTATTTTGTTGCGATGATTCCTACAGGAATAACAACACACTGACATCCTACAGGAATAACAACACACTGACATCCTACAGGAATAACAACACACTGACATCCTACAGGAATAACAACACACTGACATCCTACAGGAATAACAACACACTGACATCCTACAGGAATAACAACACTCTGACATCCTGCAGGAATAACAACACTCTAACATCCTACAGCAATCACCGCGACAAAATTCGCTACCGACAGCCAAGGGTTAATGCATTTAGAACCTCTGTTGCAGAACGCTTTTATTTGCAATAAAGCATGGATTCAGAATCGATGTCATTCTCTATATGTACCGACTAGTAGATCAACGTGGATATTAGTGTGAACGCCTGCTGGCCTGAAGTGAACTCGAGGAGAGACATTAAAAGAATATCTTTAGGAGTGGTTGCAATCTTCCGAGGCTTCATGAGGGTCTGTGCTTCCGGCAAACGCGTGTTCCATGAGGGCTCTATTCAGTCGCGTAGTTCAGAATCTGGGCCGAGCTTTTCTAGCGTGTGTCTCACCTCAAATAGCCCAAGGACAGATGGTTCTGCGTGCGAGCTTCCAGAAGGATATTGACAAATATTCACAATGATTTCATTTTCTGATTTTCTGAACGAGCGCCACCCATCTGCAATATGCCTGACTCATTCGAGACGTGCCGCATCCGGATACGCGGCCTTAAGCATGAATCCCTAACAAGTCCCTTCGTTTTGGAAAGTCATGAGGATATGCGTCTGTTGTTGGCCCCATGTAAAGTCTCAGTTATTGGCGGGGTGGAGTAGGTCATCTCACATCTCACATTCAACAGTACACTGGTTATCTCCCTCGATTCGCTACCAACAGGTAGCGAATCGGGGAGACAGCCAGTGTGATTCAATATGCGGTATCGGTAGAATTTTCAGGTATCGTCCCTGTTAGCGTTGTCTTATTTTGTTCCTCAGCCATCCCCTTCCCATCCGAAGCAGAACTCGTTGAGACGTGCCGAATATGGATACGCTGCAAATAGAAATTTCGTTCGAGACATGCCGCATATAATATAATGCGGCATGTCTCGAACGCTGACGTGATTCGCCTCGAATCCGTTTGTGTCACTTCTCGAATGCTAACTTAATTTGCGCTTGAGCGAGTGAGAAGCTGTGCCTTTAACAGACGGAGTGGTAGGCTTCGCTTCCGTGGGCCACAATGCAAGTCGTGCTTCTGTAATCAGTGTGACCTCGTCGCCAAAAACCTCCGTCCAAAGACCGCAACAGGCGTTGGTTCTCAGGTGCGGATGCTCACGAAGTATGGCGCCGGCCTCTTGCAGGTGGGTGGCCCATCATCTCGGGTTCCCAGTCAGCAAAAGGTCCTCGGGCCGACGCGGCCGCAGATGGCCAGAGGACCTTTTGTCTTTTCTTCTTTTTTTGCTGTCGGGCCCAACAAGCTGAGACATGACGACAGCTTGGGAGTTTGCTCGTCGGTGTTTGCGCAACACGGACATCGAGTACTTCAAAAGCAGGTTGCCGGCCGCTCCACGGTGGCTCATCATAATCGCATTGCCTCCCCTGGAACATGAACAATCGCTCCGTGATAGGGGACGGAACGCTGCCGCCAGGGATAGAGAATCAATCCAATCACGGCCCATAAACACGCAGTCTCGAGCTTCAACTTAGATACCTGCCGCAGTGAGAGGCCAGAGCGGCCGATAACCTGGGCAACAAGAGACCTACTAGATTCTCATGAGCTTTTTCATGGCGAGAGAATCAGGGGTGGGTTGCATATGCTTGCTTAGCGCGCAAATTTCTTGCTTAGCGCTAAGTTCACAAGCTTAGCTGAAAATGTGCGTTGCATGAGCGTGCTTGCTGGAGCGAGCTTAGTGGCGTGCTTAATTCTAAGGACGGTCCCCCCCGTGCGTAGCGGCGTGCTTAGCTGAGGAAGAGTTCTTAGCTGCCGTGTTAACGCGAGAACGGAAATGTGAATTCACTCTCTTAAACCTTGTGGCAGAAACAGCCTTCCATCTAGGATAGAGAAGGAGGAACACGAAATGTACGTGGGAACGCACGGACCCCTCACCCAGCCTCATCTCACGGACATCTGGGAATTATCGGTGAGGTGTCTGCATAACTGATTCAACTGACCCTGCACACCGATGGGTATAACCCAACACCAGCCGTTGTCAGAGAAACATAGATCCTCATACTATGGGAGCCTACTACACGGTAGTCCTTAACTAATGTACATCCACATTAGACTTGAGACATAGATCCTCATACTATGGGAGCCTACACGGTACTCCTTAACTAATGTACGTCTACATTAGATTGACAAGCAGGGTTGCCTGCACGAAAAATTTGCCATTCTTTCTCTCTTGACTTCTTGTTTTCCATCGCCGCCATTTCACCGGCGTTTTGTCTACTTCGTTTCCGTGAGGTCAGAAGAAGCGAAAACCGTGCGTTTTTATTGGCCGATTTCTACAATCTATGATGATGTAGGGGAGAACCCCACCATAAGCTATAAATAACCTATCCCCGCTCGCTAAGAACTCGTTCGGAGCTACGCACATCGCTAAGTCGCTCCATGCAACAGAAAACACCCGCGCACTAAGCAAGAGCTTTACTAAGCAAGAAAGACCTTAAGTCAGCGAGCTTAACACACTATATTTAAGCACGCTACATGCAACCCACTCCAGGCCCATAGACACAGTCTCGGACATAATTCTATAAATTTTCCTTCATGTGAGATGCAAGTGAAACTGATCCTGGCCAGCAAGAATAACAGATTCCAGCAAGAGGCATAGATCCCCTTGAGAATCTGTGTCTCTTGTAGATGGAATAAATCGGTTGAGTGACTGAACATGCTCAAATAGGAGCTCCGCGCAGGGGAGATTTCTGGGGCTAAACCGGGATTTCCCACGGAGAGGACATGTGTAAATTAATCTTTTGGGTTAAATTACTGGTAAAACCCACACAGTTAATGGCAGGTATCTGAAGAGCGCTGTAGACGCGAACGCTGCTGTACCGAAGTGTTGTGGATGAGATAATTTATAGGAGAGTGATGAATAACTTCATTTACCCCCCCCCCTTCCACCCCCCTATCTAGGACACATTGGTTGTCCCCCCTCGATTCGCTACCGCTGATAGTGGTAGCAAATCGAGGGAGACAACCAGTGTGTTTCAGGGATTTAACCCTTTTCATCCTGATACTTTTGCTCGAAATAAATTTGACTATGATAGTTCAAGGGTGGTGCCATAATAGCTTGGCGCCTGGGGCGCCAAGCTATTCTGGCACCACCCTTGAACTAAAATGGTTGATCCAGCTACGAGTCTTTAATGTAGCCTTCACAGGACAATGAGCAACTTTTAAAAAGTCAGCCTCGTGATGTAATGGGTTTTTAAAAATCTTGTCATCTTGCATGGTCGTTAATTCTGACTTACCAAATACACATTTACAAGTATACAGATACATTTTGAAACTTATCAGGCGTGACGTACAACTCTGAAACTTCTAAATCAAAGAATATTGCTTCGTATTTGATGTGTGGTCCGATGTTCGTCCTCGCTGTTTCACGCAGTTGTTTTTTTCTCTCTCAATTTTATCTCATCTAAAAGCTATCCGGGAAACGTGTCAAACCTCCTGCAAATCACTTTAAAACTCGTACCGCTTCCCGCCAGTACTGTCACGGTTAGTCACACTATCCCTGCGTTTCCAACAGTCGGCTGCTCCCTTTTAGTGCTTTTTTGTGCTAGTGGCTCACTTTCAGTCTGAGCAGCCATCTCCCAAAGATTCACTTTCGCAATCACTGAGACTGGTGTATGCAATTGCTTGTCTTTACATGTATAATTAACTCATTCAGCCCGACGCACGTATTTCCCAAATTTGGGAGGCGTCATCTAACGACTATGCACCTGTTGCAGGAGATGGGTCGACCATGATAATTCAAGGGTAGTGCCAGATTAGCTTGGCGCCGATAGGCGCCAAGCTAATCTGGCACTACCCTTGAATTATCATGATCGACCCATCTCCTGCTGTAGAGAGTCAGGGCTGAATGGGTTAATCTCATCACTGCCAGTGGACGCAGCCTGTGTTTTTGAAGTCATTGTGGATTCAGCGTCCAAGATCCCCAGACGTCAAAGGAACAGGGATACGAAATGGTTTCAGCAAGAGGCATAGATCCTCATGAGCCCCCGCAACTGCGGGGGCTCATGACGATCTTTACCTCTTGCAGCTGGTGGTGTTCAGCTCTTTCTCGGCGGTGAAGGGGTTAAATTACACCCGGCCTTTTTTGTGTTGTCCAGATTTAAACTGCCCTCCTCCCCCCCCCCCTCTTTAAAGTGCTTTTGCTAATCACAACCCACAATTCACACATGAAGATCGATCATTGGCAATGAATGCTCAGGGTTAGTGCTTGATTTATTTGGTGCCTGAAGGCGCCAAACAAATCAGGCACTAACCTTGAGCTATCATGATCAATCTAAATTAGCTGGCACTGGATGTGAAAGATTACGATGACGGACGAAACGACGTGGCGTTTGTACTAGAAAACAACCAAGATAGTATTCGCCGAAAGCAAAGCACGGATCAGTAGGTTCTGATGGATTCACTTTGACTGTGAAATGTTGGTAGCAATCCCGATTTTTTTGGTTGAAATCTTATGAGCGAATCTACCATTTCCATGAACCGAAAGAACCGGCAAACGAACTGTACAGCGGAACATCGCAGTGTGATTGATGTGCATGTGTGCTCATTTCCTCTAAAGGTATCGAACGCACGAATCACCGGAAGTACGCCTACAATACTTTGTGATTTGTTCGTAGCGGTGTTTCGTATTACTAACAAACCGATACCAAAAGTAGACCTGGGCAGGACAATAGAAAGGACTGGTGCGCGGGTTTTGCCAGTTGTTCAAAAGATACATGACGTCCACCGGAAGCACACGATTAGATGGTTTCATGTTGCCATCAGAACCAAAGATAACTTGTTTTCAAAGCAAGGCAGTGAGGACAATGAACTAAGGTTGAAGCGTATAGGTTTGCACAATTAATCCAGTGACTGAACACAGATTCCACCGTAAACGCATCTATTGTAGATGTGATGCTCGCGGATGCTACGTTTAATATGTGAACAATCAGATAATCATACGTCATTGCCTTGTGCATGTCTGCTTTATATACTGACGAGCGAAAGAAATGCGACATTTTTGGAATCATCGGGAACGCTAAAGTGTTTCCGATTATTCCAGAAATGTCGCATTTCCTTTGCTCGTCAGTATATTAGGCCTGATATTGCAGTTTGCTGTTGCAGGAAAATAAAATACTGAACATAGCAGCCGCCGAAAGCACATCTACAATATTGTGTAGGGATTTGCTCCCAGAGTAGAAAATCATTACAATTACATTTGTACAGAGGTAAATGTATTAACCGCAAAGAAATAACTTATCTCTCTTCGGTGCAGCAGACCATTTAGCAATACACATTCACTATCACTGAAGGAATACAGGCAGCGCAGACAGTAGGGTGAATTTTTAGAAAGAAAATACAGGTGAAGTGGTCAATGGGAGACGGAAATTTGAATCTGAAAAAAACAAGCAAGAAGAAAGACTCCCCCCCCCCCACCCCACCCCCTACCCCCCTCTGTGGGGCAGACGTGGGTGACAGGGAAGTGAAAGGTCGTTAATCCCACTCACGTTACCCAGGATTGACCCAGGTGGAGGAAAATTACCTGTAACGCAGCCCTGTTTCCAATTCTCCACTTCGACTCCATCTACGGCTCCATTGTTATAAGATGTTGTTCAAGAAACATTGCCTGTAACCAGATCTAGAGAGAACAGCGGATTCTGATAATGGCGCCTTTCCATGTTCCGTTGATTATCCTCCTGAATGTTCGAGCCCACAGGCTGAGGGACGAGGAACGCGTATTCACGGTATGCATCAATGCACATAATTTTGTTCTCTGATGTTGACTGCCATCCTGGGCGATCTGTGGTCACTGATCTGCGATCTCATGTATTCTCTTGAGAACAGCTCCCAGATTTGAGGATGATGACCTTGTTAGATCAACGTGTTAACAGAAAAAAATGCATTGACGAGCAAAAAAGAAACGCGACATCATTGGAATTATCGGAGACGCTTCCCTGTTTTTGATGATTCAAATGTTGACGCATTTCTGTTGCTCGTCAGTGTAAATACCGTATATTGATGCATCTGGCCAATGCGCGTTCTCGAACCACCGCCTATGTACATGCCTATCAGAAGTCACTTCGCTTTGGGGATTGGAGACCTCCGCCTTCAGACTGAAATCGAAAACATGGTCTCTTGCGTTCCGCCCTGAACGGGGATTCTTCAAGAGGCGGCATAGAGACTTACGAGCCCTGGCTACCTGCGGGTGCTCATGATGATCTGCTGGCCTAGTTTTCTTCTTTGTTTCTCCGCAAGAGAAGGCTGTGTGTGGATATTAACCCTATTGCCACTGCCAGCTGCCGCAGGATGCGTTTCTGAATCTCTGATAGTCCAAGGTACCAAAACCACAACCGTCCACGGAACATAGATACAAAGTGGCATCGTCTAGAGGCATATATCCTCATGAGCCCCCGCAATTGCGGGGGCTCATGAGGATCTATGCCTCTTGCAGTTGGGTCGTGTTCACATTTTCTTGGCAGTCAAGGCACCCGTTCCCTGCCACTGTGCGTATATTTCGCGTCAGAAATCTTCGTTCGTTTCGCGACCGAAAGCCACAGCCACCCAAAAGAACATGGATACAAATTGGTCTCAGCAAGAGGCATAGATCCTCGTGAGCCCCCGCAGTTGCTCATGAAGATCTATGTCTCTTGCAGTTGGGTCGAGTTCTGTTTTTCTTGGCAGTCAAGGGGTTAATCAAGGAAAGTGGACGGTTTTCTTTATTTCATTTTACTGCGTGACATGTTTCGCGTAGATCTTTTTGCGTGATGGTAGAGCTGGCGTGGTAAAATAAAAGAGAACAATACAGGACCAAAGTTGGAACTAATCATTAAAAAGATAAAAACAAAGGTAGAGAGGACATACGCCGTCTTTGAAAAGTTTTAATGGGTCTCGGCTGTGGGTGGGAGGATGAAAACCTTATCACGCAAAACCAAAAACCCAAACAAAACAAAACAAACAACAACAAAAAATGGACACGAAAAAAAGAAACAGGATCTTATTCCGCCTTAGATAGTATTTTTCGTTCTCTTTTTTTCCCCTTGCTTTTTGTTTTTGTCTCATTATGGCCCATTCTTTCTGTGCGCGAGTGACTGCGAGTCGGGCCCAAATTTAATCGCGAGGGCAGCAAATTGGATTCCGGAGTCGGAACACAGGAATTTATTTTGAAGAGGGCGCCACAGGACGGCCGCAGAGACTGATGATGAGGATTTGCAGGCAATGAGGTGCAGGGGCTCATGAGAATCCATACCTCTTGCTCAGTGACTGCGGTGATGAGGATCTACGGGCAAAGAGAAGGTTTTGTCAGTGTGCGGTGTTTAGATACTAGGATATGAACGAAACGTTATTCGGTTTTTCTGCAAGAGGCATAGATTCTCGTGAGCCCTGCAGCCTGCGGCTGCAGGGGCTCATGAGAATCTATGCCTCTTGCAGAAAGAGGTCGGCTCATGAGAATCTACGCTTTTTGCTGCCAGAGATCGCCCACGTTCATACACTCGTGCTGGTTATAGTCTATGAGAGATCAAGGTCTCCTCGCAGCATTTTCTCTCTCGGGGGCACTTGTTTTGCGGTCATTGACATTTTTACATTGAAGTTTAAGAATGTGTTCTGGTCTCTGATTTTGGACCTTACGGCCTCCATCTGCAATGTGCAAAGGAACATATCCGCACACATATGACGGCGAACGATGCGATTCGTAATCGTAGAGTATTTAGGACACGTATCCGGAAACCCGGGTTGTCCTTCCCTCGACTCTCTTTTAGTAGACAGTTGGGTAGTAAGTTGTTAACTCATTCAGCCCGAAGCCATATTTCCCAAATTTTGAAGGCGTCACCTAACGACTATGCGCCAGTTGCAGGAGATGGATCGACCATGATAATTCAAGGGCAGTGCCAGATTAGCTTGCCGCCGACAGGCGCCAAGCTAATCTGGCACTACCCTTGAATTATCATGGTCTAACCGCCATCTCCTGCTGTAGTGCGTCAGGGCTGAATGGGTTAATGTGGTAAGTGGCAGACTGGCAAAAAAGTTGGCCAAGGCCACTGTTGAGGTCACCAAGGCCGAGGTCGCCGTTTGGGCATAAATAATTTACTTGTACCATGACAATATAAGTTATTGGTAGCAGGGGTTTGCTACACGGACCGTTGTAGGCCTGAGGGAGGTCAAAGGAACCATTGCACCAATAGTTCCTTTGACCTCCCGAAGGCCTATAAGGGTCCGTGCAGCAAGCCCCTGCTACCAATAACGTATTTGTTTTCATTCCGCCAATGTTTTCGTAAAAGAAATCAAGAAGAAATCTTCCGACCTGGATCACGCCAGACATGACTGACGACAAAGGAATATCATCATCATCATCATCATCAGTCCCTTGCCCGAACTGGGCGTTGGGGGGACTGAAAGGCAGCAGCAACAGACAGTGCTCTCCACTGAGTTCTATTTTGGGCGGTGGCAAGCAAGTCTGACATCTCGAGTTCGGTCCATTCTTTTATGTTTGCGACCCAACTCTTTCTCTGACGACCTCGCCGACGACTTCCTTCGAGAGTGCCTTGGAGGATAGTCTTGGACAAGGTGTTGTGTCGGGTCACGTGGCCAAACCAAGCAAGCTTGCGCCGTTTCACGGTTGCCAGAAGGGGTTCATGTGGGCCCACCAGGGAAGTGACGATGCTCCGTACATATTCGTTGGTCTTGTGCTCGCGGTACGAGATGCGGAGCAACTTCCTCAGGCACTTGTTCTCAAAGGCCTGGATTTTCTTTTCTGAGTCTGCAAGCAGTGTCCAAGTCTCACAGCCGTAGAGTAGAATAGACACTATGAGGGACTTGTAAAGCCTGTACTTGATGGTGAAGCTGATGGAGTTACTTCGCCATATCCTGTCCAGCTCAAATCAAAGGAATATACATTTATGCATAATGGACATACGACGTAATTTAAAAATCTTTCATCACATTGCCGTCTCCAATAGTGTGCCTGTTGTTTCGAACAACACTAAGTAACTTTGTACTTTAGAGCGGTTTGATGATCTTTTATTGAACAAAACTCGCATCCAAGACGTGTCACAAAGAGGGCTACAAGAAGTCGGCCATTTGTCGCTACAAGGGTTTTTGTATCCCGGTCACATGGTACGGTTTGCGCTAAAGAGAATGGTCGTGTGACGTAGGGATGAAAACAAACTGAATTATAGTTACAGTTAATCACATACTTGTGTCAGTAAATAGAGTAGAGGGAAAGAAAACAAAACCCGTTCACATGATTCAAAGAGTTTGTTTTCAAGTTTTGAGTTAAAGAGTAGTTGAGCGGGCCCAATGCGTCCGTCGTAGGCCCAAAGACCATTGCGTACTGGGTAGCAGACAATAACCCAATTACATACAACAAGACAGACGGATATACGAATCCCAATGGCTTGGCAATGGTGTCAGGGAGTCCGGTAAACGGATAATGACGTAATTAATAGTGAGGGGACGTTAGATCGGGTTTACATCATGCAGAGAGACAGACAGACACGTACACAGGCTGCGGTAGAGGATAGGTTTTCACGACACGTATCGATGCACAGTAGTATACATTTGAGAGGTTACGTTTACACCGAACGACTCCCTGAACAACGAACGAGCGCGAAGTCAGGGCGGATAGGAAGCTTGTTCCATAAGCACACAACACTCCCAACATCTCTTGAAGATGGTGGGAGTGCTGTCTCTGCTTTCGGTACAAGCTGGTTAATTATTCGCCGTGATTTCGCTCTCGTTCGTTGTTGGGAGTCCTTCGCAAAAACGAAGTCTCTTAACTCATTCTACCCCATCACCGAAATCCCCAAATTTTGCCGTTGTCCTCTGAAGACTGCATTAGCAGTGCAGGACACAGATCGACCATGATAGTTCAAGGGTGATGCCAGAATAGCTTGGCGCCCATAGGCGCCAAGCTATTCTGGCATCACCCTTGAACTATCATGGTCGATCCTTATCTTGCTGTGGTGTGTCTGGGGTAGAACGAGTTAAGTGGCTTGTTTGACAGTGTCTACATGAATCAAATCTTTACCTTGCTCGCCCGCCCGCCCGCCCGCTCGCTCAATGGGAGGGACATGAAGGACGCTCCCGTCGTCAGCTTTTTTTCATCGAGATCTGTCTCATGATGCACGTAGAAAGAACGGGAAGTTGTAGGCCTGTCCATTTTTTGACATTCTCAACCTAGGATTTCTTTTGTCGGCCTCTCCGTCTGCTGCCTTTCAACGTGCCTTGCTAAGTGGTTTTGGATAAGCTGTCATGGCGGTTAACATGGCTATACCAGGCCAGTGTTTTTTTTTTTTTTTTTTTTTTTTTTTTTTTTTTTTTTTTTTTGTGCTTGATAGTGGCTAGGAAGGGTTCTGGGGTCCAGCGAGGAAATCCAGCTGGTTGCAGACGTAGACATTTGTCTTGTGCTCTTCGATGAGATTTCGAGGAGCATTCTGGAGCACTTTGTCTCGAACGCCTGGATTGTCTTTTCTGTGTCGGCCATCAGTTTCATGTGACACATACCGCGAAAACGCATTTTTCTACCCCAGCCTGTGGACACATAGACGGACAGGCAAACCAGCCATAGACGATTTTATTATTTCACTCAGAGAACCATTAGGAGGCCTGCCACGTACGCCGATTACGTTAAGTCACAACTGCGCAGTTGGCAGGTCGTTGGACCGACGTCGGGCTTTGGAGGTCCCAGCACGGGCCATCTAATACTTCCGTCAGCCCAAGGACCATTTGCGCACTTGGTGAGCGTCTCGCGTCACCGCAAATTACCGTGCCCACGTAACTGCAAGAAGTAACGTCTTCACAGACTATTACAATCAAGGATGTCCGAGCCACAACATTCGCTACTGCCGAGAAAATGCGAACATCACATTTAAGGCCCCGCTACACATGCCCGGTTTTGAGGCCGATTCCCGATCAGTTTCGAATCGGTAGGTGATCGGGCCGGACTAAAAAAAAACGTGTGCACTGCGGCCACACATTTCCCGACTTGTTTAGCCGACCGGTTTGAACCGAATGATCAAAGTCGTACCTGTTCTGCAAAATGGCTGCTAGTTTTGACAGTGATGATGATGTGCTTGCATTATCAGCAGTTTTGCATCATATTCGGGAAGAGGCGTGCGAAACATCAGCAACGGCGGTGGTACTGATCACAACAGGCGTGTTCCGCAATTTGCAAACTGTAACGACATGCTTTGCGAGACGCGATCTGATTGGTTGAATCTTACAACCGGGGCCGATTCGGATCGGAAAAATAGAGCAGGTTCTAGACACCCGATTCCCAGCCGATTGGGACCGGATCGGATAATTGACGTCATCCGATCGCAATCGGATCGGAATCGGCTTCAAAATCGGGGCACAACCGGCACGTGTGGCGGGGCCTTTATGCAAGAGACAAAGAACCTCATGAGCTCCCGCGAATGCGGGAGCTCATGAAGTCCTTTGCCTCTTGCTTGCCCCTTTTATATCGTTGCCCCTTGAATGGTTTGCGTTATTCTGGCATATAATTTGCCTTTGGTTTCAAGCAATAAATTTATGTCCGCTGACATTACAGGAATATGACGTCTTCACAGATTGTTTGTAATCAAGGATGTCCTCCCTGTAGCGAATCGAGGGAGACAACCAGTGCGGGTTCGGTCTGGTAGTGACAGAGACAGTTTGGGAATGCCGCCATTTTCGGGATGACGACCTTTCAGACAAACATACCTCTTTTATGTCAAGGGCAAAGTGACTCACTCTTTTATCATTCGAGATGTGCCGCACGCGTAGACGTGGTAAATGCGTCTCCGCATCCAGCGTGTCTCGAATTGCCTGTACACAATACTTTGAACATAGCTCGTCATTTTTCTTCAAAGACTGTAGCCTAGATGATTAAACGTAACATAGTGAAAAACCTCTTTGTTATCTGAACTCTTAGCTTCAAGAAAATATTCAGGGTAATTTAAAAAAAAAAAAAAAAGTTCAGTGCGTCAACCTGTTGGTTTTTCTTTGCGAGGGGGTGGACAGGAAGTGGACAGGAGTTGGTGGATGGAAGCCTCTGCCAATGTCTGCAACCGTACATTATCTCTAGCGTTAGCGGTGCCATGAGAGCTCTGTTTCACTGTCGATATAAATACTGTGAGTGTGTGCATGCCTGAGGAGTTTGATGGGCCATTTGCAGAATGCAGCGGCGCACTGCGTCTTCGGGAAACCTGCTCGGATTTACGAGCCTTGGATTTATACATGCCGACGAAACGTGAACTATTTATACCACTGCATTATTCAACCGTTTGCACCCGAGCTGGTTTCCCAACGTCCCTGACGGTCATGTTATATATTTAAATGAGGTAGGTGAGGCAGTGCAAGGACTGGTGTTTTTAAAAATAACTTTTTGCCTTGTTTGAAAATTTGTAGTAGGGCTGAATGTTGGAATTTGCTGGAAATTTCTGGTTAGATTATAGGAGACATGTTTGGTGCTTTAATTCATACCATCCTGAGCTTATCCAGTGGACAATTGTGAGCCCTTGTTGAGTTGCCGCTGCCATGGTGATTTGAGGGGCAGGTTGATTTCAGCTGTGCTTGGGTATGGGGTTGGTAAGGAATCAGGTTCATAGCCAAGAAATGAGACTGTCAATGTGCTGTTTTTTTTTTAAATATTTTGTGCATGGCAAATTTGCACCTGGTAGGCGGTAGTGTTTTTTAGGGGATTAAAAAATTAGGGGATGACTGGGACTGACTAAGGCTAAGGGACTGGACAGTACGGAAACGGCACTGTGTTCCTTGGCCTGAATACACCTGCTCCGGAGAGCCTGTCTGCTGTCAGTAACCAGAATTCTAAATGGCCGTGGTCGGCCTGCAGGTGCGCAATGCTGATGCTGCACGTGTGTAGGCTGGGCGGGAGAACAGTTATACGGTTTAACCCCTTCACACAGAAAAAAGCGAACACGATCCAAAACTGCAACAACTGCGGGGGCTCACGAGGATCTATGCCTCTTGCTGAGACCAATTTGCATCCATGTTCTTTGGGTGGTTGTGGCTTTCGGTCTCGAAATGAACGAAGATTTCTGAAACAAAATATACGCAGGGAAGGGGTTAACCCCTTGATTGCCAAATGTGAACACGACCCAACTGCAAGAGGCATAGATCCTCATGAGCCCCCGCGATTGCGGGGGCTCATGAGGATCTATGCCTCTTGCTGAGTCCGCTTCGTATCTATGTTTCTTTGACCGCTATGGATCTTTGACGTTGAAATTGCAATCATTTCCAAAACACAATCTCGGTCAAACGGTTAATAAACGCGGTGCAAACAAGGGTCACCAGCTGGCACACACTGGTCACCTCGTGACACGGTCCAAAAGCACAGACTATTGCGTAAGAGACATTTTTGCACGAGGATTCCCAAACAATATTGTTTTTCCCCACTTCACTCCGCGCTGAGGTGACGCGGAAGTGGGGCGCACGATCAACGCGCACCTGTTACGTCTGTTAAATGCAGCCGACATTTTTCAGTTCTGGCGCGCCTCTAATTACGAAAACGTTGTTTGTCCTTCGGTCAAGTGCGCAACGGCAAGGCCGGGTTATAATACAGGTCTCAGTTGCGTGATAAACTTAACGGCCAGTCGACGCAGATTGTGTTCCTGAAATCTTTGTTAATTCAACGCGCGAAAGCACTGACCCTCCGTCCGAGGAACATGAATACGAAACAATGCGAGCAAGAGACTCAGATCCTCATGAGCCCTCGCGATTGCGGGGGCTCATGAGGATCTATGTCTCTTGTAATTAGTTCGTGTTTACTTTTTCTGGGTAGTGAAGAGGTTAAGTCCTGCGCGCGCCGCGACGCATGTGGGTTTTTAGTGGATTCCCCCCCCCCCCCCCCCCCCCACGAGGGGACATTTGTTGGGCTGTTTGGCCTGGGCTGTCTTTCCCGGTGCTCCGATAATCTTGCGCACGACGCTACGAGCACTACAGCGGAGCACCTGGCAAAGTGGCATGCGCAGGATTCACGTAGACTCATTCGACTGACTCCAGGCGCTGAGTCGGCGATTAATCCGCGTGATCTAACGGCGGTCCGGCGCCAAAATTGAAACGGGGATTCGGAGAACAAGTCGAGGATTTGTTGCCCTTCCCTGGGGGCTGTCCTCCCTAACCTCGGTCTGGTCGCGTCAACCTATAAACACCCTCAGTCCTGCAGAGGGACAGTCGGAGCCCACTCTGCTCAGCAAGCGGCATAGATTCACACGAGCCCCTGCAGTGACAGGGGCTCATGTGAATCTATGCCTCTTGCATATCGAAAGAGTTGTCCCCCTCCTAAACTCGGTCTGCTTCCTGACCGCTTATCTGCCCTTGCCTCGCGTCTCTTATCTCCCCTGGCGCGTGTCCCTCGCCAATTTCCAGCTTAGTCTCTTCCAGCACCGGCCAGATGCTCGTGGCAGATTCCTGAGTAGAACCAACCTGGACAGCTCAAAGGTGGTGTCTGATTAGCTTGGCAACCGTCAAGCACGACCCTTCTTTAGTCGTGATGATTGACACATCCAAGCTGCACAGCTTTGACATTCTGCTTATGACGTGCGATTTTATCAGATAAGCCACTCGAGTTTGGCTGTACCGGTGATGCTGGTCACTTTGTTCACTGGCTTTTACGTATGTTGGCGTTTCTGGTTTGAGCGCAACTCAAGTTTTTCTAATGAGACCTTCTAGAGAAAGTCAGACAGTGGCGGTGACGTAAAAAGAGGCAACTCCGTCACCACGCAGACACCGACATAATACTCTAAATATAACGTCATTCTCTCTCTCTCTCTCTCTCTCTCTCTCTCTCTCTCTCTCTCTCTCTCTCTCTCTCTCTCTCTCTCTCTCTCTCTCTCTCTCTCTCTCTCTCTGGCCGGAAATACATTAATTGCGTTGAGGTGAGCGGTCGATCTTTAGCGGAGCTCCGCTGTGCAGCCAACCGTGACATACTGCAGTGGAGTACTGTGCTTCTTCTTGGATATACCATCATGTATGTGGATGTGTCTTGATCCCGGTGTATTGGTGTGTTGGTTAGCCATCTTTACATGTATAATGATCTTGCTGGGATCTGCTGGAGATTTGTGTTGTGTTTGTGAATTGTGAAATGGACACTTTACTATCTTGCTAACTCTCCCAGCGCGAACTTTCTCGAAGGGCGACCCAGTGGCAGGATGTACCATCTACTGTGATTTTGCCTGGACTTATTTGTGTGTGCTAGTTACCTTACATGGACCGCAAAAGAGCATTTTAATGATGCCCTGATACTTTTCCAGGTACTTATGTGAGACTTTATATATTTCACAATTTTATTATGATTTAAAATCTTAACTGAACTCAACTACATATTAGATACCAGCACTTTTTCAAGCCATGAAGCAGTGTTTCTGTGTTGACTGAGTAGCTGGCGCCAGCCAGTCTGCACACCTGGCACCTGTGACCTAATTCCCTTCGCTTTCACCCCACCCCCACCCCCGGCCCTCTTTTTGGGTGGGCCGAGAGATCATCCTCCCCTTACGCGTGAGTGCCGCCCCGCTGGCCACTTGGCCTAATCCTCTTTGCCTCAGCACCCTCGCATTGTGATCGAGGATGGCTTGTTCTCTTCTCGGCTATCCTTGGCGCCCCTGGGGCTAGTCGGCAGGTGTCAGCAAACATCTTGGCATCTCCATGATTGACGAGCTTAGTGATGACATCACCCCTCCATCCCTCCCATAGTGAACGTCCCGCCCACCATGTCCAACCCCCGCATCACACGCGCCGCCGCCAAGACCCCATGCAATTCTACACTTCAAAAGATAAACGCAACTGAGGACCCGATACAAAAGAACTTCGAGACAGACTGTACCCGTGTCTTCTTGTGGAGATTAGCCCTGCATGAAAGGTACGTCCAACACCCTTTGCCCCCTGGCTACAGAGCCGAATGGATCGACCAAGACAGTAACAAGGAAGAAGTAGACTCCCCCCTCCTTCCCCCGTACCATGATGCTCTACACAGTACACTAGTACGAGTCTATAGGAGTTCAGGCAAGAAACTCGCCGTTGCCATCACTGTTTTCTATACCACCTGTCTTATCAGGGCCCAGGGAGCTCGCTGCCATGATTGGATAGACAAAGAATTTCAACCGCTCAAAGACTGTGTTGAAAAGATGTTGTCTTCCCAGCAATCCTCATCTCTACCACCCCTTGGCGGTCAGCTGGCGCTGCCACCTCCCTCCCCCGGCACAACTGACGAGTCTCTAACAGGACACTAATTCCTCAATTCCACTCAAAAGTGATGTAACCAGCGTCACACCACCCTTGGACGTGACCACATTCCCACCCAGCCGACCGGCTGACCCCACCCAACATGACCCGCCCGTCACGCTCAGCTGCGCAGAGGTTGGTGGAGCCACCGCTGCGAACAATGACAACTCTACTGGGCAGGATCAGGCCACGCCCACCTGTCACTCTCTGTCCTTCGGACCCGACCACCACTCTCCCACCACCTGTCTTTCGACCCAATCAGACGACGAGAAAATTTTCGCAAGTGATCCGTCTGCCTTCCCACCGATTGCTGATACCTCGCTACCTCCCCAACAACCCCTCCCCCTCGCCCAGTTAGCCACCCTGCCAGCTCTCCTGTGTCAGTTTCAGCAGAAACTGGAGGCTTCGGCGGCTAACATCAAAGAACTCCAGTCGGAACTTTATTCAGTGAAGACCGAACTGGCAAGTGTCAAGGCGCACTGTGTCACCTTGCAACAACAACAAAGCGCTCTTGAAGCCCAAGTGCAAGACAACGAGGTTAAGAGGAAACACGGCCTCTCTGTTGTGGAAAAAGACCTGACCAGGGTTGAACAGTCAACGTGCGCTGATTTGCAGAAACTTACAGTGGAGCAGGAAGCCATCACCAAACAGGTTTCAAAACTTGCTGCTGCCAGAGACACACAGAGCGCCGTGATCGGTACCCTGAAAAAACAAGTAGGAGCACTTGGCCAGGTAACACCTTCCCAAGAAACAGTGAAACCAGCCCTAGCTTCCACGTCGCCCCTCCCCCCTCCCCCGGCCACCCCGTCCCCGGCTTCCAATCACTCAGTAAACACCTCAGTGAACACCCCAGACCCTGACTCTCGCCAGTCTGTTAGCCCCCTGCATACTCAACAGCAGGATAATTATGTGCCTCGCCACTCGTCGTTCAGCATCGAAACCCACAACCGCTTCGCTCCCCTTGACACACAGCTAAGTGACAGCAAGGCAGCGCGTGACACTGACCACAAATCTGACAGCTCTACTCCCGGTTCGACCAACGCCGTGAACACCAAGCTGCTGACACCATATGAAAAGCTGTGCCAATCAAAGGTGAACCCGCAGTCGCACGCTCTACTCCTCGGCGACTCGGTCATCAGGTTCATCGATAACCGGAAAATATCAGCTCCGGATTTTAGAGTTCAGAACATGGCGGTGTCAGGTCTGTCTGTCAGCGACCTCATCAAGTGGCTTGACACCCGCCAGCCTGTCCGACATGTACGCCACGTCACCTTTCATATCGGAATCAACAGCTGCCGCAAATTGAATGTTCCGGTCGCATGCAACACGTGGCTGCAGCTCATCGATCTGCTTGCCACCAAGTTCCCGCAGGCCACTCTACAGGCGTCCACCATCATGCCGCCCTTTGGTCAACGCCACCTCCTGTTTGCAGCCGCCGCTAAATCTAATGACAACCTCCACGCGGCCTGCAGAAAGGCTGATATTGCCATCGTGGACCACACCGCCACCTTTCTGACCAAGAACCACGCCCCCCGCCAGGCCCTCTACCGGGACGGTGACAGAATGCACCCCAGCGCTGAAGGCACAAAACGCGGTCTGGCCCTCAATATACGCTACGGTGAATACCGGCCCTACGTAGCTCCACGAGATCATGCCAACTTCAACTCTGCACCCGGTTACCTGGCACGCAAACCCCATGGCTCTGACATGACTGGAGGGCCCCCGGACCGCCTGGCACGTCATGGCCACGGGGTGCGACCTGCTCAGGTTAACAATTCAGAGTTGACTCGGCCTCTTCAGCCAGTGCCGCCGAAACTCGGCCAGCAGCCTGTCGACCCTTCGTCCCCGAACCCACGAGGCCAGGCGGAACAGCAGTCACCGATGTTCCAGACAACTGACTTTCCGCCTCTTGTGACTTCATCTGCCGGAACGGCCCAGACCTCAGCTGCTAATGCCTGGGCCCCCACTGCTAGTTGTGACAACCAAATTCCCATTGAATTAGTAATGCAAATTGCGAAACTTCTTTTCACTGCTAGACAGTGTACATCTCGTGAAAACAAATAATTAATTCTCATTATATAAAAAAGATTGATGTCTGATGGGCGCCACATTCCGACCCGTTGCCTGAATGGTCCTTGCTGGTGTGCGTATTTTGATTGTTTTCCACAGCCTTCTTTGGCACTGACCGGGGAGGGTTGTGGGAGACGCTCGGGTTGCGCCGGTACGGGCTGTCCTGGCTCCGGGTCGGACTGTTGTTCCTGTCATATATCAACCCGAATGAGATCATTCATACAGGACTGATGTCATCCAAATGCTCAAATTTATGATTATCAATTGATTAGTACTAGAGAACTCTATTGCTGTCGTTCTGTGAAACGTGTGTAGTTTTGATTGCGACGTAGAACCGCCATCAAGTCTATATCCTTCAATATTGACGCTATACTCAAAGCGATTTTAAATTAAACTCATTTTGTACATGAGAAATCGGTGACTTACTGCACAATATAGATTCATGTACGTTTTTCTGACATAGCTAACGTGTCTAATGTGTGACGTTACGACGGAGTCTCAACTACGTTTAGTTCGTATTTGTCGTGTGATAGACCGTAACGGATCAGAGACACCCAGTGCGTGCGCCTCTTTGTGCGACGATTAGTCGCGATACAACCACACAACATAATCCTGTTACTAAGAGGTTCAGGATTAGCACTTGACCCCTGATGACTGATCAGTGTGTGATGACTGGCTTAGTGGTCAATGTTGATAGACACACCCGCGTGCAATTCTCATCGGAATGCGCGTATAATTATGACAATTGCAGCGCTCTGTGACTTTACAAACTGTGTTAACCTGTGTATTGAACAAGAGTGCACAACTTAGTCGCTATTAAAGTGATTCTTATCACTGACTGTGGCGGTAGCAAATAGAATAAGATTACTCTGGTACGCTTCATCGCGTTTGTTTTTAGCAACAGTACGTTGCACACGCAGAGACCTATATATCTGCAGACTTTTTTCATCTACATCTACGATCCGCTATCTTTTTCTTTCTTTTTTTATCTTTCGCGCATGTTTCAGTGCTGTATTTTGACCACTGATCTGCATGCCACATTGTGACACTTTGTTATTGTTGTTTAAACTGTCATTTAGTTTGTTAGTATATTTGAAACTAGTATTTGGTTGCGAAGTTACCTGACATGTTTACTAGTGTCAGCGATCATTTGCTTAGAATAGGCCACCTTAATGTATATCACCTTTGCAGCAAAGTATCAGACGTTACAGTACTACTCAACCAACCCTCCCCATATCATATATTTGGCTTTACAGAAAGTAGATTAACAGAGAATATAAGTAACCAAGCTATCACCATACAAAATTTCTCCATTCATAGGCGAGATGCTTCAGTGCCTGGTCATACTGGCATTTGTGCTTATGTTCACAATACTATTGCTAACAACCTAACACGACGATGTGACCTGGAATCCACCCATGTGGAAAGCCTGTGGCTTGAGATAAAAGCAACCGCCAAGTCAACCCCGACCTTCGTATGTTTTATTTACAGAAACCCCGCAGCTACAGTGTCCTGGCAAGATGATTTTGTTGTAATGGTTGACAAAGTACAAAACTCCAAGGGTGATATACATATACTCGGTGATTTTAATGTTGATTTATTGAAACCTGGCAACACGTCATGGAAATCCATGATAACGTTCTTAGGCCTTACACAAGTAGTTCAGTCACCCACCAGGGTCACTGCTACCTCATCCACATTAATTGACCATGTTTATACAACCAACGACAGTGCCCTTAGCAATGTCTATGTACCCAGCACCTCTGTCAGAGATCATTTTCCGATTTGTTTTTCATTATCTGCGAAGTTGCCAAAGAAACTTCATAAGGAGCATATAACCATTCTCTACAGATCGTTCAAAAAATTTAATCAAGATGATTTTTTGCATGAACTTTCCCAAACACCATTTTCCGATGCGTATAACTATAACGATCCCAATGTAGCGCTGTCCCACTGGTATAAGTTGTTCCTCGGTGTTCTTGACAGACATGCCCCGAGGCGCACTAAGCGTGTTAAACATCCCACTGTGCCTGAGTGGCTGACGGATGAGATTAAAACTGCGATGGAACTAAGAGATCTATTGAAACAACAAAAGAAATTTGACGAGTACAAAAAACAGCGAAACCTCGTTAAATCATTAGTACGTAAAGCACAGAGGCAGTATGCTGAAAAGATTATTGCGGGCGGCAAAGACATACGCAGCGTGTGGCAGGTGATTAACACATTTACTAAAGGACAATCTAGCAAATCAACGAGTGTCCCCCCGCACCTCACAGCTGATGTATTTAATGAACACTTTCTTAACATTGCTAAAACCCTGTCACAGACGAACACCAGTGAGCCAAGTGAATACGTATGCTCAGAACAATTGAAACAGCACAGTCAGATAAACGCCGGCAATACTTTCTCAGTTCCCCTAATGACCGTCCTTGATGTAGGAAAATCTATTACCAACATGAAAAGTAAAACATCTTGTGGTGTAGACGGTATTAGCAGTAAAATCCTGAAAATTGCGCTCCCTTATATTGTTGAATCATTAACCTTTATATATAACCTTTCGATTCAAAAGAGCATGTTTCCCGATGAATTGAAAATAGCAAAAGTTACTCCTCTACCGAAAAGCAAAGATCTGAGCGACCCAAGTGAGTACAGACCTATATCAATCTTATCAGCAGTGTCCAAACCACTTGAAAAGCATATACATAATCATTTACTTCAATTCCTGGAGAAAAACCACCTTCTTAGTACTGCACAATCAGCTTTTCGGCCTAAACATTCGTGTCAGACAGCCTTAACTCTCATAACCCACAAATGGCTTACTGCCATAAATGAGTCCAAACTTTCGGGTGTAGTATTTCTAGATCTTAAAAAAGCCTTCGATCTCATTAACCACTCAATCTTATTAAAGAAGTTACCTTTATATCACATTGACTCAAATGCAGTCGCTTTTCTCTCGTCCTATCTCTTAGACAGAACGCAGAAAGTGTTCTTGAATGGTAAATACTCAGCGAAAGGACTGGTGACCCATGGTGTTCCTCAGGGATCCACCCTAGGACCGTTATTATTCAACATCTTTATAAATGACCTTCCACTGTCAATATCACACCCCGACACAAACTGTGAACTATTTGCTGACGATACATCATTACATGTATCTGATAAAAATGTTTCAACCGTGAGCGCTGTCCTCCAACATAGTTTAGATGAAGTGTCAACTTGGTGTGAAGAAAATCATATGATTATTAGTATTCCTAAAACGAAAAGTATGTTGGTGACAACACGCCAAAAGCATCAACGTGGTTTGCAACCCCTTGAGCTGTCCCTTCACTCTCAGCCCATAGAGCAAGTGTCAAAACATCGTTTGTTAGGAGTGACAGTCGACAAACAGCTCAGCTGGGAGCCGCACATAGAAACTGCCTGTAAAACTATTTCAAAGAATCTATTTTTATTATCCAAATTAAGTCGTATAGTTGACATTGATGCTCGAAAACTATTCTTTAACGCACACATCAAGACACATTGTAATTATGCTTCCAATATCTGGGACGGCTGTGGAGACATTCATTTGAAAAAAATTAATTCCCTTTACCGGCGAGGTATTAAGCTTATTCTTCCTGGTTCGTCCCCTACTGATGAAAGACTGAAGGCCCTTAATATTCTACCACTCAGTAAACAATTGGAACTTAATAGATGCTTACTTGTGCAAAAAAATTCTAAACGATGCCGCCCCTCCCTATCTCCGTGAGCTGTTTTCCCACACGAATAGAGAGAACACGAGAAACAGCTTACTCCATCTCCCAAAACCGAGAATCGACATCTTCAAATCTAGCATATCATTTTCCGGTGCTAAGTCATGGAATAACTTGCCCTCGCATTTAAAGTCTATTTCAAAGTTATCTATCTTCAGAGCTCGCGTCCATAAATATTTGCTGTCGATGTGAATGTCCTATTTTTCTGTTTAGTATGTTGCTCCAGCACAGCAGATTGCTGCAGATTATGTAATAGTTTGACTGTCTGCATTAACATGTCAGGTTCATACACGTACATATATTGTTTTAATTCTTTTTGTATTTTTTTTTCTTTTCTTTCTGATGGTGGGGGGGGGGGGGGGGGGTATGGGTACTTATATATATTTTATCTTTTGCTGTATCGTCTTATGTATTTTTATATGTGTAGAGTAGCAGGACAGTTTGGAAGATAGGCATTGCTATGCCTAAAACTTTTATCCTGAATAAAAACGTTTCATCATCATCATCATCATCATCTCTCTCTCTCTCTCTCTCTCTCTCTCTCTCTCTCTCTCTCTCTCTCTCTCTCTCTCTCTCTGAAAATGGCCCTGCTGTATATTGTATATACCTTGACATATATATATGCAACATTTGCATAAAGCAAGGGATATTTCCATCTTCTCTAAAAACAGCCAAAGTGATCCCACTACCTAAAACGAAAGACCTTGCCGACCCTAACAAGTTCAGGCCCATTTCGCTACTGTCAACACTGTCGAAACCGATAGAAAGACACATTCACACACACTTACAACATTTTCTAGAAAACACAAACTCATACATCCATTACAATCTGGCTTTCGGCGGAAACACTCCTGTCACACAGCATTGGTACACCCAGTTGACAGATGGCTTACTGCCATGAATAGCAGTCAAATGACTGGAGCAATGTTTCTGAACCTTTCAAAAGCATTTGACCTCGTCAAGCATAAAACTTTGGTTCAAAAACTTAATGTCTATCAACTAAGCGCAGACACACTTGCCTTCCTTACGTCATATCTGCATGGGCGTACACAGTATGTCTACGTGAATGGTAAAAACTCACCTGAGGGGGTGATAGAGCACGGAGTATCACAGGGATCGATTCTTGGTCCATTATTGTTCTCTGTCTTCATAAACGACCTTCCATTACATATATCCGACTCCAGTGTAACTTGCAGTCTTTTTGCAGACGATGGAACACTGGACGTTTCGTCATCAGACGTAACATGTATGTTGAAGATTCTCCAGGACAGTTTAAATGAGGTATCTGAATGGTGCGGAAATAACGCCATGATACCTAATCCCACTAAAACCAAATGCATGCTGATTACAACACGGCAAAAGCATCAGTTGAACCCCCCCTCCCCTTCAACTAACACGTAACGGCCAGCCTGTGGAGCAAGTCAGGGAACACAACGCGTGCTTGGAATCTAGATGACAAGTTGTGCTGGCAAGGCCACATTACTAAACTGTGTAAAACAGTATCTAAAAATGTATTCATCCTGTCGAAATTGAGGAAACTCTTCTGCTATGCCCATATTCAGTCACATTTGGATTATGCCTCATCTATTTGGGACGGTAGTAGCGATGCTAATTTAAAAAGTCTGAACTCGCTCCACAGAAGAGCCATTAAACTCATT
>BTPG01000004.1:7760812-7840812 GCA_036245525.1 Semisulcospira habei
CATGTGCTAACTGCTTCTTCCGTTCAGAAATAAAGTTTCATTTCATTTCATTTCATTTCTCTCTCTCTCTCTCTCTCTCTCTCTCTCTCTCTCTCTCTCTCTCTCTCTCTCTCTCTCTCTCTCTCTCTCTCTCTCTCTCTCTCTCTCTCTCTCTCTCTCTCTCTCTCTCTCTCTCTCTCTCTCTCTCTGCGCCACCGAGGATACACTGTCCAGCCTACTTTTTCACACCTCCACTGGGAATGTGTATTTATTCTATGCATCTGGAACTAAATTCTGGAAGTGCACTGTGTGCATGTGTGCAATAGACATGGATTTCTATTTTTGTGTTGAATTATCCTGAACGATCGTTGTGAGCACTTGAAAAGCTATTTTTGTTCCTCGACGATCGTTAACCTAACCTAACCTTGAGTGCATCACTGCACCAAGTGTGTTTTCGGATTCCTGGAATACTAGTTGTGCGTGTTTTTATTAGTGCTTGCTTGCTTGGAAAAACTCACGTTCCTTCAGGAACAGTACTTTCGAGTTGGTCGGTGATCCTCACAATACCGTTTTTCCGCGGCATTCGTCTCTGTCCAACATCGGAGTACTGAAACGGGTCTGTTGGGTTTCCTGACTTGACTTTTGTGAGTTCAGTGATTCTTCTGACTTAGCACTGCTTTTTCCAGGTGAGCGTGTAATTTTTATCTAAAAATAAATTTGTCCACAACTGAAAGTTACTTTTGGAATTGAAAACATTGATTCAATGATTGTGTACATTTGCGTCACGCGTTCTTTGAACTAGAGCGGCTGACGCGTCATATGGAACTAGAGTACCAAGCGCGTCACTTGGAACATGAGCGCTGACGTCGATCAATTACCTCCCGCTCGCAAGTGTCTTTCCCTAATAAAAGCTCTATCCCTATCACGCACTGGTATCATGCTGGCATATAACTAATTCCTTGCACTGTGGTGACCTTTCTGCAGTGCACTAACAGCTCCTTGTAAATAAATCCAGTGTGTGACTATCTTGTGTGTTCGTGTTAACAAGATGGCGGACTAGATAACTCCAGTGAAGGACACTAAACTAAAGCCATGCCCCCGCACACGAGATCTATCAAAGCCAAATACTCCATTGCCTTGGAAAAAGTTAAGAAAACTAAAGACTGGCATCAGATCACTTTTGATACAAACGGTCTTCACTTGCCGGTGTGGAGGCATGCTTTAAGAGAACGATACCAGTTTGCATACAAACCCCCTGAGCTTTCCTCTACATGGGCTGACCACCAAAAGGACCACGCACAGACGCTCTCCCTCACCCATCCCCTGGCCACTGACCTTCCTCCTGAACTTTTTAAATCAGTGCTTGATCTCTCGCTTGATGGAAATAAGCTATTAAAAATCTCCATCTACTATACCACGGGCACAATTCTAGTCCAGGGGAAGGCGTGTGTGGACTGGGTGCAAGAGGAATTCGGCAAACTGAAGTCAGTCGTGAACCTCCTCCTCCCCAGCTATAGCATGTCTGGTAAACCTCCTGATCAACGGGCCCTGCCACCATGCGCCACTATGTGCTCACAGCTCCCTAAAGCTGACGATACTGACACGCTCGGTGTAGGTCTCGAGCAGGTAGCAGGAAGTACTAATATCGACCAGGACCACGACAGCGCCAATGATATGGCTGCCAGTGCAGTTTCAAACAACGCGACTGGCAGTGCCGAGGTTGCTTCAGCCGGCATTGACCGCAGTGGCTGTACCTGTGACGCCACCCCTTCGGTGGCCAGTGACCAGTGTGACAGCCCGGGCGGTTGCCCCCCTCTCGCAGACACCTGTTCTGCCTTGCAACCGTCTACTTCCATGCTCCAAGCTGACACGGCCAAGAAGCTGGCGGAACTCGGCCGTGTTGTTGATGGTCTCGGTGCTGCGATCGGCTCTAAACACAACACAGCCATGTGTGCAGTGTATGACTTACAGAAAGAGGTGCGTGAGCTGGTCCGGATTGAGATTCGTGACATCAAGGCCGAGTTCCACCAGCAGCTTGAACAACTTTGTTGTCGTGTCAAGTCACTGGAGGCTGAAAACAAGAAACTCAAGTCTCAGCTTGGTGACCACAACAAAATGTTTACTTCCCTGCGCATCACTTCCCAGCCCTCCAAGAAGCAGATGACAGATGCACATGTGGACGCCACTCTGTTGTCAACCAAGCCTGGCCCATCCCTGACCTCCTCTCAGCCCCGACAGGCCGTTCCCACTGACCAATCTCCGCCTGCCATCAACCTAGCCAAGACTCCCTCCGTTGGTATGGCTTCCCCGTTATCCATTGAAAGCTCAGGTCTCACTCCCTCCACTCCCTCGCCGACCCAGCCAGCGCACAACACTGACCGAGCCTCATACCGTGACGTGTTAGTCGCCGCCGTGCCTGTGTCCAATCGCTTTGCTGCCCTCTCTGTTGACGACTGCACAAACGTCCAGGTAAAAAATAATATAGGCATGGAATCGCTCAGCAACACGTGCCGCCCCAAGCGTGATCAACATCAGGATCACCCTATCCCCGCTGATGTCTTGACCAAAGAGAGGATTTTGCCTGGGGTCACTGCTGTGCTAATAGGTGATTCAATCTTGCGAGAGGTGGGTAGCAGTACCTATGCAGAAGATATGCGTGCCGGGCATGTCCATTGCTGAATTGATGGCGTGGCTCGACTCGCAGCCTCCTGCACCGCACATTGTTTTCGCCGTTCTGCATGTCGGGATCAACACATGCAAACGCCGACAAGTGATCAGTGTGGACACCTGGGCCGCCCTCCTCAAACTGGTAAAAATTAAGTTTCCATGCGCCTCCGTCAAAATGTCGTCTGTTTTGCCTGCTTTTGGTCGATACCCCGCCAACAGCGCCATCATTCCATCCAACAGGAACCTGATGGCGGCGTGTGTTCAGGCGAGGGTTCTGTACATTGACAACGTGCCAGTGTTTCTGTCTCGTGGTGGGGCCCCACGTAAGTTGCTCTACAGACAGAATGATAATTTCCATCCAAGCACCGAGGGGGCCTCGCGACTTGCCTTCAACCTTAGGTCCACAGCTCGTGCATCCCTGCCGTCTATGCGGTCTAGCTCTACCCACCAGCCTGTGCTGCGGCCAACTATGTGTGACGACCGCCTGCAATACGGACCCCCCATGCCGCCTCTAGGAGGCTTGCACCGTAACGGTCACCTACCCTTAGATTTCAACTGTAAAGTACCCATCCTCCCCACCCCACATTATCCACCCCAGCCACTGACCAATCAGCGTGTTTCCTACCCCGTGGCCCCTTCCCCCAAATTTTCCTGTGATCCTGCCACTTGGAGTGTTGCTTTCCCTGTGCCACCTGTTGCCCCTAGCCATGGCCGGTACGGCTACATCCCCTGTCCAGAGTATCATGGGCGGCACTATGAGACTCTCGTCTGAGTGAATTTCAGTGTGATCCCACACTGTTTGCCTCCCTCGATTCTCATCAGTGGTTCGTCCGGCACAATCAGTGTCGTCTATCGTTCGTCCCTTGACTGAGTGAAGTGACATTCTGAACCCACTCTCGTTGTCTCCCTTGATTCGTTCTGGCGGAGCGACGGAGACAACTTGCGCGGCGTACCATGATGTCTCAATGTCGTATTTATATGTCCACATGGGTTGTCTCCCTCGCTTCTCTACTGTGAATCGACGGAGTCAACCAGTGTGGCGCTCACCTTCCCTCTCATACGGAAAGACAGTCACTCAGTGCAGCACAAACCTTACCTCTCATTAATTATGAAATATGAATCTGACAATCTGGCAAACTGTTTAGTGTCCGACATTGAATATATAGTTTTTTTTAATCAAATAGCACTTTGGATTTAATTAGTGACATGAATTTTTTTTTTCTGTGAATGGTGACGATTATTATCTTTCTGCATTTTCTTTTCTTTCAAAAGGGAGGAAATATACTCTTCTTGATATAGCGAAGGAGCCAGTGTGTGTATCGTATATTATACGGTCTCCGATCAGTGACTCATTTATTTCGCTTTTCAGAACGTAACCAACACATTATTTCCCCTATGTGGGATGTGACGCTAAGGAGCCGGTTTAGATATTTGTATATATCGCAGATACGGTATACGTTCAGTGACTCATTCGCCTACAGAACGTAACGACCTATTATTTCCCCTGCGTGGGGTGTGACGTTGTCTGCAGCGAAAGCGATAGACTGAGCTGAGTTTTCAGCACTGTAGTTTCTCCTGGGTTTTGTTTAACTTTGTTAGAGTTCAAAAGTTTTCATTTGTTCTTAATTGACTTTTGTACACATTTTCCCCCCACGTGTTGCTTCATCATGCCTGCCTGTAGCCCACATGTACATCAGTGTTCGCTGACTAAGCATGATTTACGGATAGGGCACCTTAACGTTTATCATTTATACAACAAAGTGCCCGACGCCACTGTTTTACTTTCACAACCCCAACCCTTTCATATATTTGGATTTACTGAGTCTAGACTCAGGGAACATATTAGTAACGCCTCGATCTCCATTCATAACTATGCTGTATTCCGTAGAGATGCATCATCCCCCGGTCATACCGGTATAGCTGTGTACATTCATAACTCTATCCGCCAGTACGTTACCCGCCGCATGGATTTAGAGTCTTGTCACGTTGAAAGTTTATTTCTTGAACTGAAATGTGACAAATCTTCCCCCACACTAATTGGATTTATTTATCGCACCCCTTCAGCCACATTTTCATGGTATGATGATTTTGTCACCATGATGGATAAGGTGCAACAACGTCACAACAAAGATATACACCTTCTAGGCGATTTTAATATTGACCTGCTAAAGACTGGTAATGCGGCGTGGAATTGCACCACCTCATTATTTGGCCTGCAGCAGATGGTTCGGTCTCCCACTAGAGTTTCTTTGTCATCCGCCACATTGATTGACCACATCTATACTACTAATGCACCCGCTGTCACAAACGTCCACGTGCCGAATGTAGCCATTAGCGATCACTTTCCTACTTGTTTTAATCTTTCAGTTAAACGTGATAAACCCCAGCACAAACACCACACTACCATCACATTCAGGTCTTACACAAAGTTCAACAAATATGACTTTCTTCATGACCTCTCAATCACGCCCTTTCACCTTATTTATAACACTAATGATCCCAATGAAGCCCTCTCGCTTTGGTACAAGCTATTTCTTTGGGTCCTCGATAAACATGCCCCACTAAGGACTAAACGCGTTAAACACCCTACCCTTCCGCCTTGGTTGTCAAAGGACATCATTCACGCAATGAAAATAAGAGATGACTTAAAACGACAGAAAAAGTTTGCGGATTTTAAGAAACAACGTAATCTTGTAAAATCCTTAGTTAGAAAAGCACAGAAAACACTTGCGGAAAAAGTTATCGCAGAGGGTAAAGATACCCGAAGTGTCTGGAATGCAATCAATTTGTTTACAAAGAAGAGGAGTTCCATCAATGCTGCTACCTCTCCAGGCATAACTCCAGACGACTTCAATTCCCACTTTTTAAATATTGCTGAGTCCCTTGTACAGTCTTTTTCCAGTGGCACTGATAGTTACAGTTGTTCTGATAAACTGCGCACACACTGTGAGTCTGCAACAGGTGCGTCATTCTCCATACCTCTTATGACAGTGTTTGAAGTAGGTAAATATATTTCTACTCTAACAAGTAAATCGTGTGGCCTGGATGGAATAAACAACATGGTACTGAAATTGTCCCTTCCATACACAGCTGACACCTTGACATTTATATTCAACCTTTCTATCAAGCAAGGTATTTTTCCAGATGCCATGAAAGATGCTAAAGTTGTCCCCATTCCCAAATGTACAGATCCCAAAAGTCCAAACGATTTCCGTCCTATTTCAGTGTTATCACTATTATCGAAGCCACTAGAAAGACACGTTCATAAGCACCTACTCCAATTCTTGGAGAATCACCGCCTCCTCGTATCTCTTCAGTCTGGTTTTAGACCTAAACACTCATGTCATACTGCCCTCGTTCACATTGTTGACTCTTGGCTCTCATCAATAAACAATTCCAAATTAAATGGTGCAGTTTTTCTGGACCTAACCAAAGCATTTGATTTAGTCGATCACAACATTCTTTTAAAGAAACTTTCAGTATATAAGCTTGATTCGAACTCTATAGCTTTTTTCTCCTCCTACCTCAGTAACCGCCGACAGAAGGTGTACTCAAATGGGCGGTATTCGAAAGAAGGTATAGTGATGCACGGAGTTCCCCAAGGATCTATCCTAGGGCCTCTTTTATTTTCTTTATTCATCAATGATCTACCTCTTTCCATCTCAAATCCTGAGGTTAAATGCGAACTCTTTGCTGACGATTCAACTCTGCATACATCAGACAAACGTGAAACGACGCTAAATTGTATCCTCCAGCAGAGTCTCGATGAAGTGTCAGATTGGTGTGCGCAAAATCGCATGCTAATCAGTACTTCTAAAACCAAAAGCATGTTGATAACAACCCGCCAAAAGCGTCAGCTACATCCTGCCCCTCTGAAACTGTCACTTGGCAATAAACCTATCCAACAAGTATCCAGGCACCGCCTACTGGGAGTTGTAATTGACGACCAGCTGAACTGGTCGCCACATATCGACAGTTTGTGCAAAACCTTGTCCAGGAATGTATTTCTGCTATCTAAACTTAGACATATTCTTAGTACAAAGTGCTGTACATTGTTCTTTCACGCACACATTAAAAGCCACTGTGACTATGCGTCCTCTTTGTGGGACGAATGCAGTGAACTTCATTTTAAAAAACTAAACTCGCTGTATCGTCGTTCAGTTAAGTTAATTATTCCTCACCCTATTTCCACGGCTGAGAAAATAAAATCCCTTGGCCTGCTTACACTGAAGGAACAACTCAAATTTAACAAATGCGTCCTCATGCACAAAATATTTCATTATCAAGCCCCGGAATATCTGCGCATGATATTTAACTTCAGCCCTCGGCATCACCTACATACGAGGAATGACTTGCTTCACTTACCCCGCCCACGGATAGATCTCTACAAGTCAAGCCTTCTATTTTCTGGTAGTTCTGTCTGGAACTCATTGCCATTAAACATTAAATCATTTTGCGATAAAATCCATTTTAAACGTGCATTGCACACTCACTTCCAATCAGCGTGACTTCACAGTTTGCCATATAAAAATAATTCTGCTGATAACACGTAAACGTCAAATTTTTTCTCTTTCTCCTTAAATTTGCTACCTGATCATCTATTGTGTTGTCGGTGTCACTATACGCTATTGATGCTGCTGATTCTATGACACTGTCTTAGATGAGTATAATATTAATGCTGTGCACGCGTTTCGTTCTCTTGCTTTTTGCATCGGAGGCAGTTACAAATTCTCCATTGCGTTTTTTTCCCGTAGTTTTTCTTCCTCTTCTTCTTCTTCTTATTATTATTATTATTATTGTTAGTATTTGCATGCTCTGTTTATTTTCCTGTTATGTTGTTTGTTTACAGGACAGCTTGTAAGACAGGCATTGAGTTGCCTAATAGCTTTATCCTGAATAAATAAAGATTCATCATCTCTCTCTCTCTCTCTCTCTCTCTCTCTCTCTCTCTCTCTCTCTCTCTCTCTCTCACACACACACACACACACACACACACACACACACACACACACACACACACAAAAACATGCGCGCATCTCCAGGAGGAATAGATCCTCATGCGCCTCCAAGCGCTTGAGGCTCTATTCCTTTTGGAGATGTTTGGAGCGCGCACATCGACGCGCTTTCAGAAGAGCATGCAGGTGACCAGTGTACTTAGTATATCATGTAGCTAGGTAAAGTCAACCTGCTTTCACACAAATTATAGCAAGACTGAAATTGTACCGTAAAGTTCTAGTTTTGTCACCATTTTCTCAATCCTATGAAGCCAAAGTGAAACTGATATCACGTAAAATATAAAATTACGTAAAAACTAAACTTACGTCATGACAAATGACTGTTTGACAAATCAATGACGCGTATGCCATGCGCCCCTTAGAACTCACTGACGCATTGGCAGATCTGCGAAACTTTTTCAATAGGAGATAATTCAACATCAGAATCAGGTCAAAGACAAAAGGTAGAGACCATTGACAGCGAGGAAAGCTCTCATATAGAAGTGACTTTGTGGGTTATGGTTCATCCCATCTTGTTGTAATTTAATCATGAGACAGCTGAAAGCACACATACAGAAACTAGCCTTATGCCGTTGGTTCATGAAGGTTTGTGTTGTTCGCTAGGCGGACTGTGCTGTCTAGTCCCACTACTTTCTTCCCAAGCACAAAACGTAAACCTTCGTACTATTCACGTCACATGGCTTTTAAGCCCTTTGGGGCTAAGCTGTCTCTTCTAGACAAGGAACCCACTCGTAATGTGGCGGCAATTTTAGCCGCTGATGTCGGCTCGATAGCGTGTGAGACCCGCATTGCCATACGATCAACAGGCAAAAACGATGTCAAAAAGATTTCGCTCTAATAATAATAATAATAATAATAATAATAATAATAATAATAATAATAATGCGTGGGATTATATTAGACACGGATGGCTTTTTCTCCGATGGCTTCAGAGAAGAGGTGTAATTGTGGTCGATCCATGCTTGCAAGACGGCATCGATTCGCATGAGTCCCTGCTGTAGCAGGGGCTCATGCGAATCGATGTCGTCTCGCAGATGAAGGTGGTATCAAAAAAAAGGTTTGGCCCCACAAAGGCGTTGGCTAATACCCTGATGGCTTCTCTCGTTACGTAAGGAAGAGGTGTAGCTGTCGCCAGTCCATGCCAGCAAGAGGTATAGATTCTCATGAGCCCCTGCCTTGCAGAGGCGCATGAGAATCTATGCCTCTTGAAGATGAAGGCGGTGGGAAAAAGGTCAGTTCGCCGTAATCACTTTCCAGGTTTTGGGTTGCGCCCTTTGCTTCTGAGATTTCAGCATGCGTGTGTCAAAATTAAGCTCTGATGGTGTGCGTATATGCGTGTGTGTAGGTGTGTGTGTGCGCGCGTACCTGCGTGCGTGCACTTCTGTGTGTGTACGTGCACTTGTGTATGTGTGTGTGCGTGCGTGCGTTTGTGCGCATGTATGTGTTTGAGAGAGAGAGAGAGAGAGAGAGAGAGAGAGAGAGAGAGAGAGAGAGAGAGAGAGAGAGAGAGAGAGAGAGAGAGAGAGAGAGAGATGATAATGATGACACTGTATTACACAACGGTACAAGTTTTGACAGATACAAATACGTCATTTTTCACACTTGCTGTTGCTAACATACTACAACATGAAATGTACTGAAGACAAGCAAAATATAAATGTAAACAGAAATAGGAACTAAATAAATACAGACAGAAAGCGATACTTAGATGTCAATAAACAGATACGGAAAAGGAAATAACAGCTAAGCGCTAAAATACTTAGGAAAAAATGATTTGCAAAGGAACATATCATAGAAGTAGGATCGAAGGAGAAGCACAGGACAGGAGTTGCTGGAGGTCTCTCGTCGACGGCCTATACCCGGGTAGGGGTGACAGGCGTAAGTAAGTAAGTAATATCATAGAAAAAGCAAACGCAAGGTGTGAGTGAGTGAGTGAGTGAGAGAGAGAGAGAGAGAGAGAGAGAGAGAGAGAGAGAGAGATGAAACTGAAATGAAATGAAACTTTATTTATTTCTCAACGGATGAAGTAATTAGCACGTGTGCCTTTTTCATACTTGCCGTTGCTACTCTACAAACACACGATAATAATTGTAATACTAATAGTATCAAGTTACACAAAGAAAAATTAGGAGACATTAAACATGAAGAGACATTAAACAAAATTCATTCATTCATTCCTATCATACAAAAACAAACGAAAAACAGAAAGTACACGCAACGCGCGCACACACATACACGCTCGCGCGCACACACAGACACGCGCTAATGATAAATTGACATATATACGAAGCAAATCATTTGGATTATAGTGAAAATTCACTTCAGACAGCAAAAATTATTTGGATTATAATAGAAACTTGAATATGTAATTAGGCGATTATTATTAGTATGGACAAACCATACGGCAGCATGCACTGATTATACGATAAGCACATGTTTGATACGGATACTTGTGGTAGATTAAGTATCAGCAGACAAGTACTTGAGGAGGCATGCCTTGAAAGAGGAGAGGGAGCTAGCGTGTGTTATACATGTAGGCAGTTTGTTCCAGAAAGATGCGCCTGAGAAAGATACACTGGTTTTAAATAGATCTATCCTGGGGCGAGGTGTAATAAAGTTTCGTCTTGAAGTAGAATAACCTGAACTTGCCTTGGTAAAGAGCTTACATAAATATTCTGGGTGAATCTCATTCCAGATTGTATACATAACCACACCCTTGTTTAAAAGGTGATGCTTGCTAAGACGTAGCATTTTCAGTTTTTCAAGTCTTTCATCAGTTGTCAGGGCTGAATCAGGCAGGATATGTTTCGCTGCTCTCCAATGCAGGGAGTTAAGCCTCTTCAAGTGTATGTCACCGCTGCCATCCCATATCGTGGACGCATAATCGATGTGGGATTTGACATGTGCATGGTAAAATAACTTGCGGGCATCAACATCGATAAAGTACTTCAACTTTGAAAGCATAAAAACATTTCTGGCAACAGTTTTACATACAGCATTTATGTGCGATTGCCACTTCATCTGGTCATCAACAATTACACCAAGTAATCGGTGTTCCGTGACCTGAGTAACGATGTCATTATGGATAGTCAGGCTGAGAGAGAGAGAGAGAGAGAGAGAGAGAGAGAGAGAGAGAGAGAGAGAGAGAGAGAGAGAGAGAGAGAGAGAGAGAGAGAGAGAGAGAGAGAGAGAGAGAGAGAGAGAATAACCATGTTTGTGATGGTTTCTAATGAAAATCATTGCCCGGGGAATAATGGAGGGAGGCTGTGGTGGTAACCGCAGCATTTCTTGAAAATCCCATCACATTTTCCTATAATTTTTCTGATTTATAGGAAAATGATCGCTGATGCAAACCGGAGATAGAAAAATTACTTCTGCCACCCACGCTTTTCAAAGCGGAGCATGTTTTACATTTCAAGCATCAGCTCTGTTGGCACACCGCAAAGTGTTGAAATAGCAAATTTGTCAGAAAATGCTGGCCAATTTGCACATGCTAGCGTGTATGAGCGAAAATATGAAGTGAGCTCGAGCTCACTTAAAATTATGTTTAAGTAAAATTGTGGTGTCCAGGAGGTCTAAGACCTTCGGGCCGCATTTGGCCCGCGCACGTTCGTGCGCGGGCCAACTGTGGCCCGAGGATCTTGAACGTACTAAACTAGATAGAGTTCTAAATCATCTTTATCAATTTCGCCAAAATTCCACTGGCGTCTCATCTTTTATGCTTTCTTCAGGCGTAGCGTCACTTCAAACGATTGGCTAGAAAATAAGCCAATATTTTGTTTGGCCCACTTTACAATTTGTGAGAAGAAAAATAAAGTCAGTAAACTTTATAAAGGAAGGAAAACTTAAATTGTGTTGACAACCCCCAACTTTGCAATTAAGAGAGACAAAAATATCGTGTCGGATCGCAGATCCGTCTTCAGGTGAAAATGTTCAAATGAATACAATAGCAGAACAAAACAGAAACTGGTGACATCTTTCTTGTTTAGTTCTACGATTGTATTTGTTTTGTTTATCTTCACCTGAAGAATGATATAGAATCCGATACGTCGTGTTTTTTTCTTCTCTCCTCTCAAATACAAATGAGGGTTCACAACACATGAAACCCCAGTTGTAATTTGTTGTTCAAGTTTGTTGTTGTCTTTTTTTTTTTTTTTTTTTTTTTGTTTCTTTTTTGTTCAGTAAACTTCACATCAAGTTTACATGTCATTGGTGGGCGTAATCTGTGTCACCGTCATCGTTTTTGTGGTTGTTGTAAATATCTTTATTGTCCTGGATGTGGGTGTTCTTCCTGTTGAGCTGGTCTGATTGTCTGTGTCTGTATCTGTGTCTGTCTCTGTCTCTGTCTGTCTCTGTGTCTCTGTCTCTCTCTGTCTCTCTGTCTCTCTGTCTCTGTCTCTCTCTGTCTCTCTCTCTCTCTTGACATAATCGATCACACCACTCTAATGACAAAGATTCAGAAATACTTGAATAGTACAGAAGTAGTTGCATTTTTTAGATCATACCTAACTGATCGTAAACAAAAAGTTCTAGTGAATGGATCTTACACTTCTCTAAAAGATATAAAGTATGGAGTTCCCCAAGGATCCGTGCTTGGTCCCTTATTATTTTGTCTATTCATCAATGACCTGCCACTTCATATAACTTGCAAGAACGTACAATGTGATCTTTTTGCTGATGACACTTCCATTCATATGACTAACAAAGATATACAAGTAATTTCTTCCAACTTGCAGCATAGTCTTGATGAAGTGTCTGAATGGTGTCACAGGAATTCTATGATTGTTCATCCAGTTAAAACCAAATCTATGATAATCGCCACTCGTCAAAAACACCAGTTAGCACCCCTGTTACTTAACCTTTTATTAAAGGGCAGGCAAATAGAACACGTTAATGAACACCGCCTACTAGGGGTTACAATTGACAGTCAGCTTAAGTGGAAGGCTCATACGGACACTCTATGCAGAACGGTAGCCAAAAATCTTTTCATGTTGTCCAAACTGAAATATTACACCGACTCGGACACGCGCAAAATATTCTATAATGCTCACATACGTTCTCATATTGATTACGCGTCAACTGTGTGGGATGGATGCAGTGAAGTCCACTTGAAGAGACTCAACTCGTTACACAGAAGGGCAGCAAAGTTAATCCTTCCTGACCCACGACTCACAACAGAAGAAAAACTCGCCAAAATAGGATTTCTGCCGCTGCAAGACCACTTCAAATACAATAAGGCTATTTTTATGTTCAAAGTGTGGAAACATAAAATACCAGAATATATCACAACTCTTTTCTCTAAGTCGGAATCTAGGCTTGGTAATATTAGGCAACTTTTCTTAGTCCCCAAAACAAGAATTGATATATACAAATCTAGTTTGTCATTCGCGGGAACGCAGACTTGGAACACGCTTCCTGATTATGTAAAATCCGCTTCCTCTCTAGCCCGTTTCAAAATCAGTCTCTACAAGTACTTCTCGAAGCAGTCGTAATCATTACGTTGTGAAATATATACTGCCCTGTACCCTGATTACGTATGCTCCCAATTACAAACTCTGTGTGTGCGTGTGTGATGGTGTGTGTGTGATGGTGTGTGTGTGTGTGTGTGTGTGTGTGTGTGTGTGTGTGTGTGTGTGTGTGTGTGTGTGTGTGTGTGTGTGTGTGTGTGTCAGTTTAGGTGTGTGAGATTGTCATGGGACTTTCTTTCCCTAAACTAGCAATGTTTTTGTCAGTTTCATTTACATTTCACTATATACTTAGTTTTTTTTGTATTGTGTCTTCGTAGTTTTGTAGCAACGGCAGGTTTGAAAAATGGCTATGTCTGTGACGATGTCAATGCCTCAACCGTTGATAAATAAAGCTTCATTGAATCATTGAATCTCTCTCTCTCTCTCTCTCTCTCTCTCTCTCTCTCTCTCTCTCTCTCTCTCTCTCTCTCTCTCTCTCTCTCTCTCTCTCTCTCTATCTCTCTTTCTGAATGTGTGCCATGGCCGTTCACCAAATCTTGACGAACGTGAAGACGACCCAGATTCCCTCCTTACCTCCAGTTTTTAGTCAACTCATCATTTGCGTTTTCTAGAGAAGCGCAGGCAAATGGCTTTTAAATCAGTCGCGGCCGTCGAAACGGATTGAGGAGTGAATAGTATTCCAGGACGCAGAAAGTAATCGGGCTGACGTCGGCCCGGTGACCTTTTGTGTCCTGGAATTACATTTTGATAGACGCGTCTGCCCCGGCTCTGTGAACGGCTCTGAGACTCTATCGGCTGTTTTATTGAGGAAGAAGTTGGTCTTATAATTTTGGGGTTGATTTATTGGAAATTGGGACGTATTGATGGTGAGGTCACATTTGTCAATTATGTGCTTGTCTGCGATTTTGGATTTTACGGCTTAAAGCACCAGGCAAGCACGCACATTTTGTAAGTGGCGAGATGGCAGAGATTTGCTGGAGAAATTGTGGTGCTTGTAATGGAAACGGCGCATTGATGGCCGACCTTCCAGACACTTCATGTTACAATGTTAGGTATTGCTGCTGAGCACAACACACGATTCACGAAATGGATCGTCAGTGATAGCTCACAGTTAGTGCCTAATTAGTTTAGCGTTCTTCATAGGGGCTGGAGCATAGGAAGTCCAATACAGCTGGATGGAAGGGATTTAGACAGTTGTACCTAGTGCTTTCCAGACACGGTTCTGGTAATGGGTGGGTTTCTCATTTAGTGTCCTCATTTAAAAACTAATCCTCTGCGTTGAATGCGATTTGGATTCCCCAGATATGCTCCTAATCGGCTCAGATATTTAACCCCTTCCAAAAGTGACCGAGATCTGACTGCAAGAGGCATAGACGATCATGAGCCCCCGCGACTGCGGGGGCTCATGAGGATCTATGCCTCTTGCTGAGACCACTTCGTGTCCATGTTCTTTGGACAGTCGTGGCTTTTGGTCGTTCAGTGAGCGCAGACTTCAGAAACAAAATGCACGTCCGTTGGCAAGGGAGGGGTTAAAAGGGACTTGAGATTCCACCTTTCGCTGATTTCGTCCAGGGGGTTGGGAGTGGATGGGTGTGTGTGTGTGTGTGTGTGTGTGTGTGTGTGTGTGTGTGTGTGTGTGTGTGTGTGTCCCTGAAGGTGAAGAATGAGAAATAAAGGCCTTTATTCAAAGAGTCTGTTGGCCGGTGGGTGTGAGACCATGAGGTCAGATGAAAATGGTGATGAAGGTGACGACTCCATCCCGGGAGAGGGGGCGGGGGGGGGGGGGAGGGGTGGGGGGGGGGGCTGGGGGTGTGGGTCTGTAGACTCATTATGCAGGAGAGATGAGCTGCTAAGCGAAATAGCTGACTCCTTACAGCTACTGAGACAACTAACGGCCGTGTCTTTAAATTTAACACATTCGATACGTGCTGCATTCGGATACGCTGCTTAATGCCGTGTATCCAATGTCAGCACGTCTCGAATGCGTTAAAGATGATATCAAAACTCCTCGGATTTAATGGTCGTTACGTGCACATTTTATGAGCGTTGATAGCTACGAATATATCGCTAATTTGAAATTATGACGGCATTTGTAAAGGTAAATATAGCTTAACGGATATGATCGAGTAGTTTGCCAGAAAATAAAACGGGGAGTGGATTCATTTTTGTCGTAGCAAACGAGTCAACTGAGTCTATCAGTGTTTTATTTTCGGCAAATAACGACATCATATCAGCTGAGCTTTTTATTACACGGCCATTGCAGATTTCTGCAGGAAATATAGGAAAAGCTATATAAGCAGTGACATTCCTGCAGCCAGATTAACGCTGAATGGACCAACCTCGTTAAATTTAGGCGTAAACTACAACTACATGAATCAACCCAGAAAAAATCTGCCGGTATAAATTTACTCAGGCGTGAATGTATCCCGTGTAGATTGGTGCCGTGGTTATTCAACCGAGATTTTTCAGTTGTGTGGATTCAAACCTGTGTGGATACATGCGTGGTGGAAGTCGGTTTACGTCTAAATACATTTGCAATCGCGGCATCACAAACGTTCACTGGGTAGATTCGCGCCAAGGTGGATTCGCATGGACAGATTGATGCCAGGTAGATTCTTGCTCTGTAGATTTACGCCTAAATTTAGCGAAGCTGACCTTGCTAGCACCCCCACACGGGTCTGCCCTGAGGGACTTGGGTGGGGTTAACTACTTTTTAGTTCCCAGGGTCACCCTGGTCAACCCCACAGAGTGGGTTTTCCCCTCTATTCTGGGGCATGCGTTTCTTCTATTCACATGTATTTTCCCTTTAAAAACTCTCCCTACTGTCTGCGCTGCCTATAGCTCTTGATATTGGATGTGTGTTGCTAAATGGTCTTAGGTTTATTTAGAGTATTAGACCGGCTGGCAACATACATTCAATATTCTGTTTTTTGGGTTATTTTTTTCACAAGCAGTGCAGGCACGTCCTGAGGAAGTCTTGTTGCTGTCGGGACGTTACGCAATGTAACACCACCTTGCTAACACCAACATGCGACGCAAAATCTTACGAATTGTATGCACAAAATGACGCTATTCTCGCTCCTATTTATATGGCTGCAAAATTGTTTTAACCCATTCAGCCCTGACGCACTACAGCAGGAGATGGATCGACTATGATAATTTAAGGGTAGTGCCAGATTAGCTTGGCGCCTGTCGGCGCCAAACTAATCTGGCACTACCCTTAAATTATCATGGTCGATCCATCTCCTGCAACAGGTGCACAGTCGTTAGATGACGCCTCCAAAAATTTGGGAAATACGTGCGTCGGGCTGGATGAGTTAAACATAATAACACCCCTTTAGAATAAATACAGAAACAACCATGTCGTATATAATCTACGAATTATTCAGTGAGTGTCTGATTGCGGATGATATCATTATGACTAAGATGTTTGCATATGTTCCTTGTGCTTTGTCTGTTTACTTCTTGTCAAAGTTTTGTATGATAGTGTTGCGTGTTGAGTCGTAGTCGTAGTATGATATCACACCAGACGCACGCACGTAAGGTTCTTTTTAAATAAACTTCATTCAGCTGCAACCCGTCACACGTGGCTTAAGGTTGTAGACAATACTGGAGTAACAGTTCCAACAATACTTTATTTCAGCGATGCGATCTCCACACAATGCATTCCCAAATGCACCAACACTGATACAATGTCTCTTCTGCAAATGTCAACACTGGCGACACAATGCGTTTCTGAGTCATTCAACGTACACCACCGTTACGCTGCGTCTCTCACAATGTACACCCTATACGGGCCACGTACCTACGATAAACTGTGTGTCCCTACAACTGACAATGCATGACAATGTACACACGTGCTTCCTAGCACCAACTTTTATAGTCGAACAACTTTCCAGAATAATCTAACGAAATCACACAACGCAACCAATCAGAACGGAACACGTAACTGAAACTCATAAATATTAATAAAAGAAGAAATTTCTAGAATAACTACAATAGTCTACAAAAATTCGACTGCTCATTTCAACCCCAAACCCAATGTATAATGACGTCACATAAAGTATGGTAGACCATTCACGACCTTTCATAACACGCAAAGAACGGCCGCTAATTTCACGCTCACAGAACACAACTATGACTAAAAATAGAGCAGCTCTACTACCGCTTCTCCGTGCGACTTTGCTAGAAGCTTCCGGACTAAAACTTAGAGTATCATAACAAAACCAATTCCGCTATCTGCGCAAACGATAGAGAATCTTACTGAAAAGGTACGTGATTCGTAACCATGATAGCTCAAATAAATATAGGATCGTTTCCTACGATTAACACATGCATGCTCTCACAGAACAACACAAGCACAATCGTAACAGATAGCTTGTCACCAGTGGTGCACATTCTTTTTATAAATTTTTGACACGCTGCATGTGGGTACGCGGCTGAATGCGACGTATCTGGATGCGGCACGCCTCGAAAAAGTTAACCCATTCAACCCCACGACCGCTTTGGAGGTGTCACCTATAACGACTGTGTACCAATTGCGGGTGATGCATCGACCATGATAATTGAAGTTTAGCGCCAGATTAGCTTGGCGCCATCATGGCGCCAAGCTAATCTGGCACTACCCTTGTATTATCATGGACGATCCATCTCAGGTGGTAGTGCTCCATTTAATCCCACGGCCGCATTTTCTACATTTTGGAAGTGTCGACTGACTATGCACCAGTGGCAGGTGATGATGGATCGACCATGATAATTCAAAGGTAGCGGCAGATTAGCTTGGCGATTATACGATAAGTACGATTATCACAAATGAGAACTTATTTGGTTTCTTGTGAACCTATTCACTGCCAGTTGACGCATATTGAGAATCTTCCCTAATTTCATGTTAGTGAGCCCATGCCGTCCAAGGAAAATGGATTTACTCATTCAGCCCGAAGGCGTATTTCCCAAATTTTGGAGGCGTCATCTAATGACTACGCACCAGTTGCAAGAGATAGATCAACCATGATAATTCTAGGGCAGTGCCAGACTAGCTTGGCGCCAAAAGGCGCCAAGCTAATCTGGCACTACCCTTGAATTATTATGGTTCATCCACTTCCTGCTGTAGTGTGCCGGGACTCAAGGGGACAAAAAATGTATATGGGCATCTAATGGCTTCTTATTATTTTCTGTTTCCTGTTCGTTAGAAATCTCAAGTATCGGATCATTTGTGTTCAGAGAAAAGCTCACATCCTGCCTCTCCGTACACTGGTCTCCAAGTAAACAGATGATAATTGGGCCGTTGTCGGCCCGCGCATGTCTGTGAGCGAGCCCGCTGTGACCGAGGTTGTTCCGAAGACCTTTGTTAGCAAGGCTCTTTGTGTTAGTTTTCGCATGCGTGTGGACGGAAGAGAGGTATTCATGTGTTTGTTTGCTTGCTTGCTTGTTTCTTTGTAAAAAAAAAAATTCCAACGTGTCCTCCACTATCCATGAGCAACTAAACATATTATATTTAACAACTAGATCCGAGCCTACATCATGTGACTGCATGAGATCATTGTAAGTGTAACTTTCGGGCAGGCGGAATAGGGTATGGTTGAATAAGTACAGTTGCAAATATTTCCGTGATAAAAAATTCTATTTCTTTGGAATAAAACAAGATTTCATAAAGAACCTGACCTGCAAACATTTATATCCGTCCCCCCCCTCCCCCTTCACTCCGAGGTATTTAACCCTTTGGGTGTCGGTAGCGGTTCTAGTCGCGATGATTCTGTAAGAATCATCGCGACTAAAACCGCTACCGACACTCACAGGGTTAAGTGATTTCATTTGAAAGAAAAGTTTGTGACCGTGAGAAAGTAAGCTAACGAGGTTCCACCCAATTTGTATTCTTGAATCAGGGTATCGAAGCGCACTGTTGGTGCAATTTCGTGAAAAAATCGAATTACATTGAAGTACAGTAGTGTGCACTATAACTCTTCATGAAAATTTCCGTGCAGAGTAATTGAGAGACGTTGCATTCGTTTACTAAACACCCACGACCTCTTTTTCCGTAAGAACACTGATGTAAACTGCGCCAGCCAGAGACTTAAAGTGTAAGAGGTCATAGGAAATTGGATTGTAATGAATGATCTTACGGAGTCGGTCAATCCCGATGCTTCTTTGATTCTTTGATCCACGGAACTACAGCAGCTTTTCCGGGCACTGAACAATCTCAGCACTGAGTGTCACTCTGTATTGAGTGACCGAAGATCCTTCGTCTTTGCGATATCCTGATTAATTTAGCAGTCTACTAGGACGCCGGTCATTCGATTGGTCTTTGCGGTCACAACCTGGGTCTTGCTGAACTGGAAGCGCTACGTTAGATAACATGCTCTTTGGCTCAGCTGTTTGGTTCACTGTAACGCATGATGAGCCCTAAGCTTCAGTTGCATGGGTGAGCTTAGTCCTGCGCCAGCCGCTAAGCAAGGTGCTCCGCTATCGCGGAGCACCTTGCTTAGCAGCCGGCGCAGGACTAAGCTCACTCATGCAAGTGGCCAGTGTTCCCAAATGTACGAGTTGTCATCGGAGGAAACTCATCGAATTAGTCGTCGTCTGAAGACTGAATTACAGCATGATACAACGTCCAGATCGGCAAAGAGAAAAGCACGCTTAGAAAGGACAAGTACAGCACGCTTGTATGTCTGTATTATGAACCCCGAAGATTTTTTTTTTTAAAAAGTGTGCTGTACCTGACGTTTCTGAACGTGTTTCTTTCTTTGTTGGAAATTCCTTTGCATTTTACGTGCTTGGATTTCGCCTACTTTGGTCTATGATAAAGTACCATCACGCATAAATCTGAGGACACATTTCAGCACCGTTTGTGTTTGTTATGCCTTGTCGACACAACTTATGAGCTTAAACAGCAGTTTGGACACGCAGCAAAAGCACACGCGTAATCGCACTTATCTTATTTCTGCGCTGCCGTTAGCGGATCAGTCTATTTTTAACTGTTTCTCGCACTGATAGCGTTGTATTCATAGAACGGAGTAGAGCAATTGCCAGGGTACTGGATATAAAGACGACGTGTGCTGAACTGGATTGTCGTGTGTGTAAATGAACCATAGCTAGACCCGAGTGTAGCGTTTCGTAACCATCTGTTACAGAAGTGTATCTTTGAACAGTTACGGCGGTAGTGGGCTTTCAATAGACCGACCCATTTTTTATTTGGCTCCGCCCCTTAAGTTGGAGTCCGGCAAGAATGCAACGCGTGCTTCACGGTAAGAACGCGAGTGTAGTCTGCTAGCATAGTAAAGCGCGCTATTCGACGTTGATTGCTTTACCATTGTTAGGATGGCATATCTTCTAAATTATACCGTTATTGGAGATGTAAAATAATCAGTACAAACTAGGTATTTGTTTTAATCAGTACAACAAGTGGGGATATTGTCGGTCAAGAGATTATGTAGTTATTCAACCCTAAACTTGGCATTTTATGACATGCGCAAATCATCTCAGTTTCGCCTAATCAAGTTGTGATTTTTTAATAAAATATAAACGGAAGAGCTTTGAAATTTTGCACGACCACATATTTTCATGCGCTCTTTCCGATGGTAATATAAGTTTGTATGTGTTTACAGTCTGACATTATGGGTGATCCTATGCACCTACATGTGGGCATATCCCGCTACTGAGTCTCTAAAAGAAATTCTCGCGGAGGCAATCATCAGTACACTTTTCTGAAGTATGTTTAAAATCGTCTCTTTCACCAGCACCCCCCCCCCCCCCACCACCACCACCACCACCACCAACAACAACAACAACAACAACAACAACAACACCAACAACAACACCACCACCACCACCACCACCACCACCCCCCGCCCCCGTGAAAACCTGCTCGTCCTAGTATTGTCTGTTTACATCAATGAGGCGTCTCTCACTCGCTCTCACAGCCATATGGGGTCAGCGTACGTGCACGAAAGCTTTACACACAGCTGACAGATCTAACTTACGATAAATTTTAGCAAAAATGCGTCACACATAACTGACAGATCTACAATCCAAGTTAGCAGACAAAATGTAAGTACAAGCGATCGAGTCAGTCTGTGAATACTATGATGGAACACGGAAAAGTACGTACAAATTTTACTTTCGATCGTACGTAGTGATGTCTTGTGATTCTCTCAGGGTTCACTTGACCATGTGGCCGACCGCAAGCTTTTATTTTGCATTCTTTCATGTCTGCCGGTCGTGATAAAGATTTCCGGAACAAAAAAAGTCTTCACCTGAATAAGGATATCAGGAATCTGATTTACACTCCTCATAACAATAGTGCTTTCCAATACCGCGGAAACTGGCTAAAATAATAGAAACATCGACGCTCTTCCATGCCTCGCAAGCATAAACATCCGTTGTTATGCCGGACCTTCAGCTTGGCAGTCAGAAGCACATGGTCTACAGCGTTTTGATTGGTCGAGAGGCGAAGTCTGATGGACATTTCACCCATAAAAATTGGTCGGTCTATTTGTATTTCCTACAAACAAGCCTAAGAACCGTAGCATAAGAATAACACTAGAATGTCTGCCCCAGCCTAATTCTCTTTCTCGCGATGACATCCCAGTATGCAGAAAACTATTGGGCCGAGTCGGGCCGCAGTGGGCCCGCGCATAGTTGTTCGCGGGCCCACTGCGGCTGACCTCGGCCCGACCGGGCCTTTGCGTAATGGGATGGTCTTTGCCGCTTGCATGACGTTTAATGCATTACATCCTGAGGTTGATTTTGTAAAATTTGCTTATTGTCCCGTGAAGGCGACATGACAGATTAGGAGATAGATCAACTGTTTTAGTTCAAGGTTGGTGCCAGAATAGCTTGGCGCCTGAGGCGCCAAGCTATTCTGGCACCAGCCTTGAACTATTGGTCAAATGTATTTCAAGCAATGGGTGTATCAGGATGAAAAGGGTTAACACTATCGATCAGTCAGCCTAGTGGTCTTGCAAATCAGCTGCCCAAGCTTCGGGTCGTCCGAAATAAGAACGGCCCACTGTTTCAGTGTTATTTCCTTGGGCGCTCTTTTTCTTCTTTTGCAGTCAAATGCCACTGGTTATTAGCTTTACAAGTTCAGTCGGATGTCACCTATGCAGTGGGCGATTTTCTGTATGTCGCTTCAGGTGCCTAACAGCCCGTCTGATAGTATAAAGAGCATGCAGATGTCGTGCTGGAGCGCCTAAGAAAAACGTGCCAGCATCGGATATGTCAATGTAGGTGGTAGCCAGACATACAAATGCCAACATGACCTCTAGCCTCGTACAGCGCGCGTTTAAATTCTGCCCCTGAGGGGAATCCAGCAAGAGGGATCGATTCGCATGGGCCCCAGCAAGCTTCGAGGGCTCATGAGCAAGAGACAGATCCTCATGAGCCCCCGCAATTGCGGGGACTTATGAGGATCTGTGTCCCTTGCAACATGGATTCTACGCTGAATAATGCTTCTCACAGAGGTTAAAGATGGCCAGAGGGTCCACGCCCCTGTTCAGGACCTGTGAATCTCGGTTATTGATGTCCCGAAGATGGTATCACAAACTGGGCAAGATGGATGGCTGTGGCCTGTGCACACGTAAACCCGTTTACTGCACGAAGTAGCTGGAAATAATTATTCCGTCATAAAGGTCATCGCAAATTGACGTCAATGATTATCAGCTTTCCCTAAAGGCGAAATTCTCTCTGGGTTCTCACGTTTGTTTTGTTTGGATTTGACATCACGTTCACGTTGTATCAAATACTCATTCCCAGTGTCTACAGAAACATTGTGTGACTATAGTCGAATGCCATTTCAGCATTTTATTTATTTATTTATTTATTTATTTACTTATTTATTTACATATTTATATATTTATTTATTTGTTAAACTGTTTTTATGTTTTGCTTGGTATTTGGGTAAAAATGAGTTTCTTAGTCAAATTGCTGTTGGGAATTCTTTTTAAAAATCGCTTTCAAATAACAACTATGTCGCTAACTAAAGGCAAATTTCTGTCGTGCTTTGGCTCGAACAGACAATAAAGTTGTATTGTATTGTATTGTATTGTATTGTATTGTATTGTATTGTATTGTATTGTATTGTATTGTAACAGAAAAAAGGAAAAGGCCGGGAGGGTTGGAAGCAAAAGGTTACTGAAGCTTCTGCCTACTGGCCAACCTTTGGCCTCCAATGTTCAGCACAATGTGCTCTGTCCCAGAAAGCCGATGATCCGGAATAGGTGCTGTCCCGGGGCCAATGCAGAAGGTCGCAACTGTAGGCTACGGGAATGGCTGTTGATACAAGTGTTGAAATTGCTGACCGCATGTGTGTGTTGTGGAGTTCAGTTTGTGTCCATGCAACTCTTTTAACTCAATTAGCCCGACGCAAGCATTTCCCAAATTTTGGAGGCATCATCTAACGACTATGCACCTGTGTCGACCTATCTCCTGCTGTAGTGCGTCAGAGCTGAATGGGTTAACTCGTCAAGGTGCCCCGCATGAATAGCTGCGAAAGGGTCGTATAGCCGCCAGCAACGCTATACGACACTTCAGCTATCGAAGTGGACCCCGTAAATGAGTTAATATCGATGTGTGCCGTGTCAGTGTAGCTTCTACATGTGTGCTGATCTATGATTTAGAGCTTACGGCTTGAAGCCGTAAGGTCAAAATCACAAACCAGTACACACGTGGATGTCGAAACATACCTCGCTCCGTCAGAGCAACACAGAGGTATATGGGCCCAGCGACTGAGAAAATATCCGTGGTTTCCTCGCGCGGACATGGGTGTGGACGAGAGAGAGAGAGAGAGTGAGAGTGAGAGAAGGCTAATTTACAAAGGTTACAGAGATGTTTGTTTTTCTTCAGTTTGCCGTGTACAGAGAAAAAAAAAATAATCCAGATTATAAAGAAAGAAGACAGCCAAATGGTGTTTAATGTGAAAATAAAAAGTCCCACGGTTTGAAAAGCCCACTCAGCTTGATCTTTAGTCTAATTTAATACCTTGTATTTATCCCTTAAAAATGTCTGTTGGTAATGCGTTTCAATAATTTTAATGTGTCCTTTTATTATTTTCCAAGTGCTCCATTAATGTGTTTAGTCTCTTTTGTTTTGTCTTTTAGTCTGTTAGTTTTCTTTCTGTCGGTTCATTCAACCCCTTGTATAGATGAGTGTTTGCCGCCGCTCCGTATCGTCAGTACAGCAGTCAAGGGGTTAACCCTTTGCCTTTCGGTAGCGAGTTCGGTCGAGATGATTTCTGCAGGAATCACCTCGACCAAACTCGCTACCGACAGCCAACGGGTTAGACGTGGGGATGTTATTTTTGTACGACCAATGTTTTGTCAGTGTGTCTGGACTGTAAGCTCTATCATCATGGCTCGTCGTTCTTCTGTTCTCCTAAAGGGCTTCGTGCTGTCCTGGAAAAGACCACACACAAAAAAGTTCAGACGTTATTGTTCTGGAGGTTAGGGTCTTACGTACGTTCGCGATCCTCTTTGCTGTTCATGAGGTGAAGGTCACTGTAGTGTGACGTTTTTTGAGTTTCACGTCACTGCAGGCCGCAAATCCCGGAGAGGTGTCGCATTTTTTGGAACAACAATAGAAGACAGTGTCAAAGAATAACTTCGTAAATGGTTTGCAGGTCGCGGCGAGCCAGACAGAGAGGCGGAGATCGCGAGAAGCCTCGCTTTCGCTCGCTCATTAACCCCTTCACTGCCGAGAAAGAGAAAACATGATCCGACTTGCAAGATGCTTAGATCCTCATGAGCCCCCGCGACTGCGGGGGCTCATGAGGATTTATGCATCTTGCTGAGACCAATTTATTACCGTGTCTCTTCGACTGGTTAAGTCGTGGAATCATTGAACGAAAGGTTCAGAAACAAAAATGTACGTACTGTGGCAGGGTATGGCTTAAAATCAGTCACTAGCTTCACAAGCAGGACTCCACAAAAATCGGTCCAGTGTGAAGTGTTGGAGTTCAAACCCAGCAGAGCTACACCTACAATGTTACATAACTTCTGTGTGTCTAGATGTAGGCTGTGTGTGGCCACCTTGCGGACGAGCTTCAAGTTCTACCCAGACCGGTCCGCAAACACATCATCACTTGAATAAATCCCTTTGATGCTGGCTGTCATTCGTGTCTTTGCATGCGTCCTGCGGTGCACGTGTTTGTCTTGCTCTCTTTGGTGGGCAGCTCTACAGTGGAGTAGCTTGTCAACTAGGCTTGCACAACTTTGCTCGGGGCGTCTGATGATCCAGTTCCTCAGAGGAACACGGGCTTTATGTTGCCCATCAGTAGGCTATAGACGCCGCCAATGAGCCTCCCCCCCCCCCCCCCCTTTGCAGTCCATAAGGGATGACGGGAGGTCTGTGCCGCGCTTAGCCGCTTCCCTGCCGCTGTACAAACATTGTTGTTTCTGAAATCTTTGTTCATTCAACGACCGAAAGCCAAGGCCTTGCGAGAAGTATGGTTACAAACTGGTCTCGGCAAGAGGCATAGATCCTCATGAGCCCCCGCATTCGCGGGGGCTCATGAGGATCTATTTCTCTTGCACTTGCATCGTGTTTGATTTTCCTCAACGGTGAAGGGGGTTGACTGCTGTCCCGCTGCTGTAGTGTAGAGGGTTCATTGCTCCCTTTTTTCATGTTTACAACGAATATCCTGGTAAGCAAAGGGTCACCTGGCCGACGTCGACCGCCGTCGGCCCGACGGTCTTTTGCTCATTGTCGATATATTGACTTTCCCATTTCCCAACTTTTGAAGGCGCGCATGAAGACGGATCACCAGCAGTGCGAGATGAATGAATCGTGATCATCATCATCATCATCAGTCCCTTGCCCGAACTGGGCGTTGGGGGGACTGAAAGGCAGCAGCAACAGACAGTGCTCTCCACTGAGTTCTATTTTGGGCGGTGGCAAGCAAGTCTGGCATCTCGAGTTCGGTCCATTCTTTTATGTTTGCGACCCAACTCTTTCTCTGACGACCTCGCCGACGACTTCCTTCGAGATCGGAACTTGGAACGTTCGCACACTCGTGAATCGTGATAGTTCAAGGGTAATGCTAGAATAGCTTGGCGCCTTTTCAGACGCCAAGCTAATCTGGCACCACCCTTGAACTATCGTGATCGATCCATCTCCCATCTGTGGTGTGTGAAGGTCGACTGTGTCAACCTTGCAACAAGCAAACGTTCCATGCATCTAAGACTTCCGGTTCCTGTCCCCTGACAAAGAAGATACTGTATCTGTAGTTATAGTCTGTGTGACACTGGCCTGTTTGAAGAGCTCTCAGTATGGATTAATCGATGAAGATGAAGAAAAATCTGTAACAGTACCCTTTGCACTTTCTTTGTTTTTCACCAATCGCCAGTTTGCACCGCCGTTATCCACATTTATGTTTATTTACTGTTGTCATTTTAAACACTGTCGTTTCCGTGATTGTCAAGCACGCAGACTACATGGATATAATTAACCAACAACAATGAGGTTTATGTTGAAACGAACGACTCCCAACAGCGAAAGAGCGCGAAATCACGGCGGGTGACCAGCGGGGACCATGAGAATAGACAACACTCCAAACATCTCCAAGAGGCATAGATCCTCATGAGCCCTCCGGGCTCATGAGGATCTATGCCTCATGGAGATGTTTGGAGTGTTGTCTATGGCTTGTAGTAGAATCTGGTTATCCGCCGTGATTTCGCTTTCGTTCGTTGTTGGTAGTCGTTCGTTTGAACAGAAACCTCACTGAATAAGAGAAACAGGCTTAAGAAAAACCAAGACAAAACAAACTTCAATGTTCTGTCTTTGTCTTTCATTTGCGTGTGTGTGTGTGTGTGTGTGTGTGTGTGTGTGTGTGTGTGTGTGTGTGTGTGTGTGTGTGTGTGTTGTTGTTGTTGTTGTTGGTGTTGGTGTTGGTGTTGGTGTTGTTGGTGTTGTTGTTCTGCGTTATTTTCGAGCATTATTGTTGTTGATTCACGACCGACGTGTTCTGTCACCATTCTGCCCACTATTAAATTGTTGCTTCATACACCATCGCTCCGCCATACTGGTACAATCTCGAAAGGAACTCTGGGAAGACTTCTGATGGCGCGCAGAGATCCTATCTTGACTGAACTGAACTTTTTCTGTCCGTTTAAGTGCTGTCCCTCGTGTCCAGCATCCTGACTTTGACCTTCATCGCGTGGGACCGGTTCTTCGGCATCGTGTTCGCTATGAAGGCGCACTTTATTGAGCGGCGTGCCTCCCTCACCATTGTCATCCTCTGGCTTCTCTCCATCGGCGTGGCCTCGCCCCTCCTCTTCTACAGAGAGTACTTCGAGGTGAGCGCGGTATGCTGTTTTACCCTGTCAATTGGTCTCAGCAAGAGGTATAGATCCTCATGAGCCCCCGCAGCTGCGGGGGCTCATGAGGATACTATATACCTCTTGCACTTGGGTGGTGTTCAGTGGGAGCTGTCACCTGAGTGCGGTAATCAAGAGCGCTGAAGCAGTATACGTGGTGATGAACAATTATACGACGCCCCGTGATAATTTAAATGAGTTTGTTACATGACAAAAACATTTCAGTTATTACAGGGCGTCGTTTAACGGTTCCCGTGTGCGTCATGGAGAAGACGTAATTGAAAGCGAAAACACAAAAAAAGAAGAAGAAAACGCAATAAAATGATGATCACAGGGTCCCTTCCTGTTGCCGCACATAAAGTGAAGCAACAAAATGGTGTCTGCCGTTGTTACAAACGCGGTAGGTGTGGTATTCTTACCCGATAGTGTTCATATATAACCACTTCGCTGCCAGTGATCACAGATTTCGCGTCTGAAACTACTGCACGCTGACCGACATTCGCCTGAAGAACGCAATGCAACTGGAATCAAAAGCAGGCGTAAAGAAAATATGACAAGCAAGAGATATAAATCCCTCATGAGCCCCCGCGACTGCGGGGTCTCATGAGGGTTTATGTCTCTTGCAGCTAGTTTGCGTTTTGCCTTTCCTCGGCAGTTAACTCATTCGAGACGTGCGGCCGCCTCCAGATACACGGCTTATGCCGCGTATCCGAAGGCGGCACATCTCGAATGAGTTGAGGGTTATTGTGCGCTGAATGAAATGCTGTTGAGGTTGCACGCCGAGCACTCTGCGGTTCCACACGGACACAAGACGTCCTGTGACCAAAGCACAAAGCAGTACCGCCATAATATGGCCTCCACAGCGTGTTAGGCGTTAATCCCTTTACTGTCGAATAAAACGGGATCTCGATCCGACTGCAAGAGACATAGATCGTCATGAGTCCCCGCAATTGCGGGGGCTAATGAGGATCTGTGCCTCTTGCTGACATCACTTCAGTTCCATGTTCCTTGGACCGCTTAGGCTCTTCGGTGTTGAATTATGACAGATTTTAGGAAGACAGTCTGCGTCATTCCTCCATCCATCTTTCCGTCCGTCCGTCCGTCCGTCTGCCCGTCCATCCATTCGTCCGCCCATACATCGGAGAGCTTGGTAGCCCAGCCGGCAGAGTCTTCGGCACTCGTCCGAAAGGTTGCGGGTTCGAATCCAGCTCGGGTCAAAATTTGTTCAGACCGTATTGGGTTTGCCCAGCCTTTGAAATCACCTTCCTGGTGGACACAAGACGTTAAACCCTAAACGTTTAACGCGTCCATCCAAACATCCATCCACCCACCCACCCATTTGCGTAGAAAGCCCGTAGGTCATCATTGCCGCCACGCTTGCTTCCTCCTTGCAGGTGCAGTGGCGCGACTTTACAGAGCGCTGGTGTGACGACGAGTGGCCCGTGGTGAAGTACTTCGACGCGTCGGCCAACAAGACAGTGACGGACATCCCCGCCAGGCGCGGCTACTACGTCTTCGTCTGCGTCGTGCTCTTCTTCATCCCCTGCCTGGTCATGACTCTGGCCTACGCCCTGATCACCTGCACGCTGCGGGCTTCACAGGTGCCGGGGGAACGCACCAGCAAGGACATCAAGCTGCAGACCAAGCTCCGGAAAAAGGTCAGGGCATTTAGATTTGGTTTAAACTCATTCGAGACGTGCCGCATCCGGATACGCGGCGTAAAGCCGCGTATCCGGATGCGGCACGTCTCGAATGTATTAATGAAGGGCTTTACAGAATCCTGCGTCCGTGTCCAAGCCGTGTCTCCGAGGATGGATTTCAGCCTAATAATTATAATAACAGTAGTAATAGCCCCTTCCCTGCAATGGGACGGTTTTTTTTTTCTGAAATCTTTTGTTCATTCAACGACCAAAGGCCGCAACTGTCCAAGGCCCATGGATACAAATTGGTCTTAGCAAGAGGCATAGATCACCATGAGCCCCCGCGACTGCGGGGGCTCATGAGGATCTATACCTCTTGCAGTTGGGTGGTGGTCAATTTTTCTCTGCAGTGAAGGGGGCTATAGTAATTGTACCATAGACACGTTACTTTTATTCTGTATGGTGCGTAGTTTCCGAATTCTGCAATGTGTGAAAACAAATCGTGCACACTTTCAGCAGAGTCCAATTGTGCATCTTTTGACCTGTGTTTTATTCCAGTTTTAATTCGACACTAGCCGCATCCGGATAAACTGCATAAGACCGCACGCCTCGAACGTGTTAATTCATTCTTTCCTCAGGTAAAATTCATCTCTAGGGCAAATGTATTTGAGGACACAGAGGAGGCCTTTTTGTGCCCTCGCGGGCTGCTAAGATTCTTGACGATTTGAGACTTTTGCTAGGTCCTTTATTTTTGGGGACAATCGTTGGACATTGAAATTTGTGCTGGTCTGTGATTTTAAACCTTGCGGCTTAAAGCCGCAAGGTCACAAATCGCAGACCATCACACAAATCCGGTTCTTTGATAAAAAATAAAACTTAAAGATAGAAAGATTCTATTTAATAAACCAAAAACGTCGAAATATTTCGCATGACTGAAGCAAGAAATGGAATGAACTGTAGTTTACCCACGCCCTCCCCCCCCCCCCAATCTCTTCCTCTACCCAATTTTTTGTTTGTTTGGTAAGATTAAAGAAAAATACTTTAGAAGCCTCCTTTAATTTGCATCAAAGACAGGATGGTATAGGAAAAATATTTAAGTGGAATCATTGGACAATGGGTCCCAGTGTTTTGGGCATGTTTCTGCTCCGTCGCGCCGGCCCCAGAATAGAAGTTTTCACAAAGCCAAGTTTTCTTTTGAAACGACATCAAACACGGCCTGCAAAAACATCACGAAGCTTCAAACAATGCCTAGGCTTTAAATGCACTGTCGTTTGCAGTCGGACGCATTTTCTATAGCTAATTCAGACTCCCCATTTTTTTTATTTATTTTTTTTTTTGGGGTGGGGGGTGGGGGTGCTAATTCAGACCTTTTTTTGCTGACCCTTCATTCTCGCTCTGCCTGTGTGTCAACCGTGTATTTCTCCAGTCAAAGATTCAAAATCCGTTAGGATGGACGAAGGTGACCCGGCCTACAGCTTTAAGCAAGACATTTCCTACGTTTGAAATCACTTAACCCCGTGACTGCCGAGAAAAGTAAACACATTCCATCTGCAAGAGACATAGATCCACATGAGCCCCCGCAATTGCGGGAGCTCGTGAGAATCTATGCCTTTGCTTGCTGACACCACTTTCTTAATCTATTTTCCTTGAACGGCATGGGCTCATTAACATGGAATTCTAAGGAAGATTCTCAATATGCGGCAACTCAGCAGTGGATAGGTTCACAAGAAACCAAATAAGTGCTCAGTTGTTATAATCGTACTTTTTTTAATCCATTTTGCCGGGATTTTCTTTGCGTTTTACACGCATGGCATTCACATTTTTTTGGGCCTGGCTTTTAAATACATTTCGCTAAAGGATGCATTGCACCCATTAATGTCCTGGTTGGTATTAGGCGATATGTATACCACTGACTAACACTGTACCTCTTTCTTCTTCTTCTTCTTCTTTCCCCGGTCTTTCTCGATAGGCCAAAGGTAGCCGACGTCCTAGGACCAAATAACAAGCGGTAATGTGTTAGAGGAATTTTCTCAGACGTGACAAAAAGGAAGCTGCACGCTAAAACACAGAGGGCCTTCTTTGTCTCAGAAACATGCATGTAAATGTGCACTGGTTGTTATTTTGAACTTTACATCTTACAACTGAAATACAGCAGAACCTGTTTTGAGCGACCATCCTTACGACGATCACCTGTCGTTAAAGACCATCCGCATTTAGGTGGCTACAGCCACCGGAGTGGTGATCTTTAAAGACAGGCAATACCGTTTGCCCTTCGAGATTTCTCTTGATAGAGCACCTGCCTCTTGGGACCACTTTTTTCTTGCAATAAAAAAGATAGTTGCTGAAGCAGGGTCTGCTGTACATATGTACCGTCACCAGGCGTGGGTTCTGGCGAACGTGCGGATTGTGTCCTTGGCGTCCTTCACTAAGGTATAAGGTATACTCCCGGATGATCTATGACCAGTGCAGGCGGAAGACGATCGCTGTCGTTAGAAACACTCTTGAGAACGGCCGCCGGACCAGACTTGTCGCTTCATTAAGCTGGGAGAGAATCGTAGAGTAAGGTGTGCCAGAAAGTGTTACAACAGTGTGTCAAGTCGTTCGCTTCACCAGCAGTCAACACCGTCGAGCCGTCGTTTGCAGAGTCAGCAAAAGACACAGATACGCTTTCATCTGCAAGGGGCATAAATTTTCATGAGCCCCTGCAGTCGCAGGGGCTCATGAGAATCTATGCCTCTGAAGATGAAAGGTCATGACTGAGGGACTTCCGCTGACGAACATTGGCATTTTCCAGACAGTTTTATGCCAAAACCCGGGTGACACCCTTACACTACTCCACCCACAGCCTGACCGGAGACATGTCTCTTTCGGAAAAGAGGCATAGAATTGCCAGATCTCTGGTAGCTGTCGGTCCTGATGAGGCTCTGCGCCTTTTTCATGTGGATCCGAAGGGGCTGGCTGACTGAAAGGCCAATGGATCAAAGGTTTCCAAAATTACTTTTTCAGGGCATGCTTGTCTCTACCATAGTGAAATTGGGATGTGCTCATGGCGTCCTTCAACGTGAAGAACGTCTTCAAATTGTCTCAAGACTGCGTTCAATCTGTAGCTGAAACTCGGCCAGCAGCCAAGAGGTATCAGCGCGTGTTAGTTCTCATGCTGGTCCTCTGGCTACGGACACCATCGAGTGTACATCTTGCCACGATCTGTGTCTCACAGCTGAATGAGGAGGGGGTAGTTCACACTGCCAGACAGGGATGGGTTTTCATTAACCCATTCAGCCCTGACGCACTACAGCAGGAGTCGTTAGATGACGCCTCCAAAATTTGGGAATACGTGCGTGGTGTTGAATAATAATAATAATAATAATAATAATAATTACGGTATTTATAATGCGCTTATCTTAGAATAATTATAACTCTAAGCGCGCACTCACAACTCTCGCACGCATGCGCACGCTTTAGACAACGACTCACGAACCACAAATAGTGAAATACATTACGACAGTCTGCTTGGGGTGGGGAGTGTGGTGGTATAGTGCTAGAACTGTTGAAAGAGGTGAGTTTTGAGGGCGGACTGGAAGGAGGAGAGAGAGTGTTTCTGACGGAGAGAGAGTGGGAGAGTGTTCCAGATGAATGGACCGTATACTGAGAAGGAGCGGGGGCCGAAAGTGCTGAGTTTGGTGCGGGGGATGTGGAGGCGGAGAGGGTCGGAGGCGGAGCGGAGGGAGCGGGGAGGAGTGTCGGGGTGAAGTAAGTTTGAGAGATAGGCGGGAGCGCAGTTGTTCAGGAATTTGTAGCAGAAAGACAGAATCTTGTATTGGATGCTTTGGGGGATGGGAAGCCAGTGAAGGAGTTTGAGCAGGGGAGTGATGTGGTCGGATTTTTCTTTCTGAGGACGAGGCGGGCAGCATTGTTCTGGACGCGCTGGAGAGTGAAAGTGGTGGAGTGAGGGAGGCCAGAAAGGAGAGAGTTGCAGTAGTCGATGCGAGATAGGATGAGAGAGACAGCAAGTTTGGTGGCAGCTTCGGTAGTGAATGAATTAAAAGGATAATCGTAAAGTCAGGTTCTGATGCTGGAATTCCCCCCCCCCCCCCCCTCCTCTTCTTCTCTGTGGCTATCTGTCTGTTGTCTGTCTGTTTCTACTTGTTCTTGTTTGCGTTTGGGTAAACACAAGGGACAGATTGTAAGACTGGGTCATTTTATAAAGCCGCTAAATCTATGTCTTTGTGTAATAAAGTTTCATCATCATCATCATCCTCTCTCTCTCTCTCTCTCTCTCTCTCTCTCTCTCTCTCTCTCTCTCTCTCTCTCTCTCTCTCTCGTGCACACGTGCGTGACCATGTCTGCATCAAATGTATGTTGCTTGTCGGTGCGATTTCAAAAGCGTTCACGCGATTCCCCGCCCGTAACCTTATATCGCACCAGCATCGGCTGCATTAACCTGATTCTATCCCACTCCTGCCCCTCGTCCATTTCGTACATTTGCAAGAGGCATAGATTCTCATGTGCCCCTGCTACAGCAGGGGCACATGAGAATCTTTTCCTCTTGCCTTTGTCCATCGTCCCCTCATTTAATTACGTCTGTTCCCGGAGATGGAGTCAGCTGTAGGGGTTCAAGCAAGTGGCTTCTGCCAGATCCAGCACCGGTCACGCAAAAACTGCCCCTTCTTGTCGACCTCTCACTGATAGACCGAACGACATTCATCTACATAAGACATAGAGCCTCATGACCATCTGCAGTCTGAAGCGCCGCACGTGGACCTCATACATCTTGTTGGCTTTGTATACATCAGTTTCTGGCAAAAAGATTTTGTTTAAATGTGTCCATTTAAGAAGATGGTGTTTGGTTGGTTGGTTGGTTGGTTGGTTGGTTTTTATTTTTATTTGTTTTTGTTTTTTATTTATTTATTTATTTTTTTTTTTGGGGGGGGGATTAACTGATTATTATTATTTTTATTTACATGTGTTTTATGTTTGCTATATTTACCTCGGTGCTGCCTGCCAGACGGGGTGCGCTCCCTGCCAGGCGTGGTATTTAATCATTCACTGTAATACAACACTGACAAAAGCATTCTCCAGTATCCTACTTTTTCTGGGATCATCCGTGACAGAAATGAATTGTTCGCCTGTTCTGTTTATGTCAGGTCACCGCAGGGTTGCCCTTCTTGGACGCTCCACCTCTTTACTCGTCTGTGATTTTGGACCTTACGGCCTCCGGCCGTAAGGTCCAAAATCACAGACCAGCACACATTTGCAGTCCTCATTGTTTCTTGCGCACGAGGTTTCCCTGTAGAAGCCACGTGGACAAGAAACGCTGTGACGACGAAAGATTTGGGGGTTGATGGTAAAGTCTGAGTGCCTCTCCCTGTGGGAATTTCGGTTTGTCCTGTTCAGTTACCGCTGCATGCAACGTCGATTGCACCCTACTCGTTACTCTCAAAAGTCGGAAGTCCGATATTCAGTTGGGAGCTGGTCTCTAAAGACTGCATAGCCTGCCTATCTCGAGGGACACTTCGTGACAGTTCAAGGGCGGTGCCAGACACTGAAGCTTGGCACGCTTCGAAATTCAGTCCCCAGTTTGGGGAGTCGTCCTCGGTTGACCGCGGCATGCAAGTTCAGGAAATAGACAGGCCGTGATAGTTCGAGGGTGGTGCCAGAATAGCTTGGCGCCTCCAGGCGCCAAGCTATTCTGGCACCACCCTTGAACTATCATGGTCGTCTCCTATTAAGTTGAAGTGGGACATGGCGTAATGGGATTAAGTATCGTGTACCTCGATCGAAACGTGCCGCATACGGATGCACTGCGGCAGCTTTTTGCCGCGTATCTGAATGTGGTACGTCTCGAGTGAGGGAAAATTTGGAAGGTTATGGATCACTTGGTTTGCGGTGATGAGCAATGAGGTTCCGTTTGCAACGAACGACGCCCAACATCAAAGGTCAGCGAAAACACGCCGCATAATTAGCTTGGACCTTAACCCATAATTATCATACTGAGGCTAATAGCTTCAAATTTGCCGTACACTGCCATATGCAAGCTACTTTATAGTATTTACAGATGAGGATATAAACGAATGGCTTTAGTTCAAGGGTGGTGCCAGAATAGCTTGGCGCCTAAAGGCGCCAAGCTATTCTGGCACCACCCTTGAACTAATTTACTCAAACATTTCACACACTGGTGTATTCCGAATGATACGGGTTAAGCATGCTTATGGTCGAAAGCTGGTTGTCCACCGTCTCTTGGTTTTCGTTCCTTGTTGGGAGTCGTTCGGCGTAAACGCAACCTCACTAGTATAGGTCGCTTGACATGGGAGCGCGCAACCTTTTTTCGCAAATATCCCCGCAAAAAGCCACTTTCCTTGACTCATCTTGACCAATCTTACCAAATATCATACAGTGACAGTTGACCTAATACGAAGAAACTCGAACAATGTGTCCGTTTTGCTGTACTGTCGTCAAAATTTAGATTTTTATTTTCATGAAATGACTGTTTTACATCCCTAAATGTGCCCTAGATATATTAAGCTCAGTTTAAGAAAGATCCATTTCACGTGAACTGGCTAAGGTTTAAAACCTGAAACAGCGAAGGCATACTTGAAGGGCTGCACGCTTCACCCTGAGATTGAAATCTGCCGGGGCTCTCATTTTAGGGTACTGAAAATGGCTTGTTTTTGTCGTTCGGTGAAATTGTTACGACCGTAGAGAAAAATCGACAAATCATAGGAGTTCAGTAAAAAAAAAAAATAATAATAAAAAAATTTAAATCCATATTAGGTCAATTGGCCCTAAATGATATTTGTTCTGAAAGTGGTACAGAAAAGTCTGTCTTTGAGGAGATATTTGGCAAACACGTGCGCTCCGATGTCAAACGGCCTTTATACCGTACGGGTGTTACAAGTGTTACAAGACGTTCAAAGGTCGAGGCGCATTGGCTTCATTTATTGATCACCAGCTTCGCCAACAGGCCATAGACATTGGTGACTAAAAACCCTAGACATGTTACATGAAACAGGAGTTTAACTCATTCAGCCCGACGGCCGTATTTCCCACATTTTGGAGGCGTCATCTAATGACTATGCACGAGTTGTAGGAGATGGATCGACCATGATAATTTATAGGGCAGTGCCATATTAGCTTGGCGCCTCTCTCTCTCTCTCTCTCTCTGCGTGTGTGCGTGTGTGTGTGTGTGTGTGTGTGTGTGTGTGTGTGTGTGTGTGTGTGTGTGTGTGCGCGCGCGCGCGCGTGTGTGTGTGTGTGTGTGTGTGTGTGTGTGTGTGTGTGTGTGTGTGTGTGTGTGTGTGTGTGTCGTTTTCGCCTGTGCATTGAGTTATATTATAAATATGAAAAATGCGCCATATAAATACCATGTATTATTATTATTTTTATTATCATGGTCGATCCATCTCTTGCTGTAGTGGGTCAGGGTTGAATGGGTTAATAAAACCCATCCTTGTCTGGCAGTGTGAACTACCCCCTCCTCATTTTTTTTTTTTTTTTTGGGTGTGTGCCATCAGTCTAATAGTAATATATATATATATGGCTTTTCCCCTTCTCTTGCCGCCTCAGTGTCTTCTTTTATTCTTGCCGCTCATCTTGAAGCGCCACGATATAGATGTTTTAGTGTGCTATACAAGTGGACACAATTATCATCATCATCACCACCATCATCATTATCATCATCATCACCACCACCACCTTTTTCTTTTGATCATCATCATCATCCTATTTTGTAAACTTTTTTTTTTTACAGTGTATGGATACGTGAAGCCTCCATCTTTAACCCGTTTAGTGCCGAGAAAATTTGAACACCACCCAAATGCAGTGGGGGCTCATGAGGACCTATACCTCTTGCTGAAACCACTTTGATTCCCATCTCCTGCCAGCTGGGGCTTTTTTATGTTGAATCAGCGAAGATTGCAGAAACACAGTCTGCGGTAGCCGGTGCTGAACGGGTTAAGAAACACTAGAAAAATGCAGGCAAGAGAAAGAGAAGTAAAAAGAAAAACTGTGTTGGTGATGAATTATCTATTCACGATTGAATAAAAGCGGACCCCCCCACCCCCCCCCACCCCCGCCACACAAACACACACACACACCGCCACCCACTCCCCCCCCCCACCCCACCCCCCCACCCCCACCCCCACCCCCACCCACCCCCCCACCCCCCCACCCCCCGAAAAAAAGAATCCCCATGCCAACAGCACATTCCAGACGAGCTGCACTCAGATTTATTCCGCGCATCCGGATGCTGCACGTCCGAAATAAGTTAATGCCACGTACGTGTGACGTTATGAATCATACTTCAGCTTCCCCATACCAGCAGACTTACAGTTTTCGCGCGTGACTTGCGTCAAACGGCCCTGGGTTATTGAATATATATTTCGCCATCATTGACGAACACCGCAGAACGGCGACATTCTGTGGCGCCAAAAATGTTTAAGTCGCGATTATGGGCCCTGTATATGTACGTCACGCGCGCGGAAGCATCTGTTTTTCGTTCTGTTGTATAGTTTCTTTCTACTACAGAGCACCGACGTAAGAAAATGAGACCCGTCGCTATCAGCAAAAGGCATAGAGCCTCATGAGCCCCTGCACTCGCAGGGGCTCATGATGCTCTATGCCTTTTGCCAAAGGAAGGGTTTGGCTTAAGAACTGTCTCGGGCACGTAATACGAAAAGCCAGGCACGGATTTACAGGGCTGGATGACCAAGATTATGACATGCTTGTGATTTGGCGGTTTTTGCCTTGGATCGAAGGACAGGTCCTAATGCTGAAGATCGATCTTGCTTTTGCATCCCTGCACCTTGTATTCTTGTGAACCCCAAACAACCAGTTAACCCATTCAGCCCCGAAGCCCTAAGCAGGAGATGGGTCGACCATGATAATTTAAGGGTAGTGCCAATTAGCTTGGCCCTGTCGGCGCCAAGCTAATCTAGCACTGCCCTTGAATTATCATGGTCGATCCATCTCCTGCAACTGGTGCATAGTCGTTAGATGACGCCTCCAAAATTTGGGAAATACGGCCGTCGGGCTGAATGAGTTAAAGCGGTCTGCTCCAGTACGGGCTTTTATTGATTTTATCATTTGCCCAGACAACGAGTTCAAATTCCTCAGCGGAGTTGTCTTGCGTCAGCAAAGACTCTTCCAGTTCCACACTTCCATTTAAATAGGGGGAGAAAACCGAAGTTATGGCCAGAGTTGTGCCCTGACTCGGAGCATCAGGACTCAATAGACTCTAGTCTTTTATTGACGCTTCGAGTCAGGGGAACAACTCTTGCCCTAACTTCGATTTTCTCCCCCTGTGGTGAGTAGGCACCGGTACTGAATAGAGGTTTTCTACTGCCGCTTGTGCGCCACTGTGTAACTCCACTACGTACATAGGCGAATAGAGCAGCAGAGTCAAAGTGGCACAGTTGGAGTGCGCCTGAGTTGATCAGTGTTTAGGTCGTACTCCATAGGCAATAGATTTCCCTGTCCCCCCATAACCCGCCCGTCAGGGCCGTCCATTATCACTTCGGTGCCGTGGACGTTAAACACGGAACTAATCAATCATCAATCAATCCGAGCATTTCATTTTGCAACATTAAAACATCATAAGTTCGCTCTTTTGTCCACCATTATTGTAAGACAAACACAGAACATTTTTAAAGGAGATGTTTCCAACTATTGAATCTTTGTTGCCTGGAGAAGCTCTCTTGTACTTTTTCGAGACGTGCCGCATTCAGATGCGGCACGTCTCGAATATGTCAATCAAAGGCGTTCGTGTACAGTGCCTTTTTGTGATCATGCGATGTAGTCATATAAACCCTCACGCGTCAGGTTCATGTATCCGTTACAATCATAAAAATTCCAAATCGCATTATATAGACAATGATCTTGTCACTGCGAAGTTAATTTAACCCCTTGACTGTCAGCGAACTCAGATTTCGCGTCTGAAACCACCGCACGCTGACCGACATTTGCGTGAAAAACGCACATGAAATGAGGCCCAAAATGGGCCCAAAAAACACTGGACTAACAAGAGACATAAATCCTCATGATCCCCCGCGACAAGAGGATTTATGTCTCTTGCAGATGATCAACGTTCGCCCTGCCCTGCCAGTGAAGGGGTTGAATGACATACTCGCACATGCCGAGTGTAACGCACGCAGACTTGCCCACAGTCGCACGTACAGACTCTCACGCAACAGACGCATACACCGCCACTGACTCAGACGGGCGCATTCATGCGGTAAAACAAACGCACGGGTTCCCTTTCTAAAGTGACTTTATACAATATAAATATACCAAAAAAACGCTCACACTATCAAGCTATATACATCACATACACATCACAATATCTTTGCCAGGCTAGGTTTTAGTTTCACACTGTCTCCAACCTGTTTGATGTTATTGCCTGGTTACGTTGGTCCTTCTCACGTCTAGGCGTGAAAGTCCTTCGTCGTACGCTTCTTCTTGCCGTCCTGTCTCTTTGGCACGGACGTCCTCGTTCTCGTACGGTAGCGCAGTTCTCGCTTTGACTCGGGCGTCTTGGTCCCGGTCAGACTCACTCTCAGTGAAGAGCTGGAGGGATGACCTCACGTTAGGTCTCACCTGTGACTCGACGTCTCGGCGTCCGTCGTTCCACTCTTTACAAGAACTCTGAATAGACAACAAAAGTCCCAACGTAACACTTGCTAAACACACCACATATCGGATAAATGAGAAACGTCACGTAACCTGGCTGATACAAATAACTCACACGTTCGTTCACACACACACACACGTGCTTCATAAACTGTCTACTTCCGTAACACCCCCATATCTCTGTCACTATCTTGAAACAGACTATAGCCTAACACTTTCTATACACTACTCTATACCCTGGAAGAGACTATGCTTAACCATCCACGTACTACCTTCATAGCGACTTATACATACACACCTCACATTCTTTTAGTTATCCATCTCGGTAAATAACTGTATACCAAAAACACCGGTTACTTCACTGAATTCTAAACCAACATAACTGAACCAAAACCGGTCAACACTATACAAGCAAATTACTCTTAGCAACGCATACTGTCTTTAACTAAGCAACTATCAATACTACATATATAGAAACATACCTGAAATCTAGGCTTCAGATTCTTGGAATACGGGCTAGGTATCTCAAACACAACCGTTCCATACGACAAGACAGCCCGTACTACCGATCTAGACCTCTGACAGACACAGCTTCCGCCTAGAACTCACTAAACAGAACTCACTAAAAATCCCGTGCTAACCATGTCTTATAGATTTCCCGTGGAGCCTAATGCCACTCGGACTATCGGCACAAACAAACCGTTAACAAAAACCGTACCGTATTTACCCTAATGTATGAGCACTATGCACGAGCATAGAGCTTCATCACACCGAGCAACAAGTCATTTCAAATGTAGATGAACATTTTAGAGTTAAACATTAAAAAAAAAAATAATCATCTGCGAAACACTGTGCATGCCTCACCGTCAGTAGATCTGCCATGGTGGTTCAAGGGCTATGTGGACGGAGCACAGGGCGAGGAAATCTACACTTAGTTGTGTGCCCCTGGCAAACTCCGAGCGTCCTGACATAGGAACACGCAATCGAGTACTGCTATGGACGCTCGGTGCCTTTGTCATGGGCACACAACTCTTGTAGCTTTCCTCGCCCTGAGTAGACGGAGGCGGTGCTGATCAGTCTATGTATGGCTAGACTCTTACTGTCATGTGGACCTTCTATCTTGTCTTTACGCTTGTTACTAAGAATGGTTTGCCACCACCGATGATGAACGCGTATCAGTAATGAATTGAGGTCTCGATGTAGCACGCACCCAGTGCCGCGCGGCAAAGGCCATCGGGCCGACGTCGGCCGACCAGTTGGCCCGCGTACGGCTGTGCGCGGCGGGTCAACGGCGGCCCACGTCGGCCCGAGGGTCTTTTGCTCATCGACTAATGACCTTCTGTAGTTTTCGACTTTCAACACTAATCGGCCTTTTTTCCTAGTTGCCGTTTACTGTGGTAAATAAAGACTAACGACCTTCCTTCCCACAAGGCGCCGACGTCTGATGACGCGGACATCCGGGCAAGTCTGTTTCTGCATCCGGTGTGACACTCAGAAACAGTTATCTCCCTTTCAATTTCGGACACGTCTGCGTGTGAGAGCAGATAGGTATAATTGCGACTGGACTCTACCAGCCACAGGTAGTCCCTCGAGTCCCTGCCGGCTCTTGGCTAATGAAGTGAGCTAGGTGGCTCGGTGGTAGAGCATTCGACTCTCGTCCGAAAGGTTCCGCGGTTCGAATCCAGCTGGGGTCAAAATTTGTTCAGACCGTGTTTCGGTGCCCCGTCTTTGAAATCATCCTCGTGGTGGACAAAAGACGTTAAACCTTAAACGTTTTCTTGGTTAATGACAAAAATCTGCGCTTCTCGCAGACAGTCAGTAGAGCGTCTTTTGGGGACAAAAACCGTGCAGACTCGCAATGCTAATGACGAATCGACGGTTAATACTGAGATAAGTGTCGCCATTATGGTGACATCCAGCGAACGGGTGCGAAATGAGCCGGAACAAAATGAACTGTCTGATGATCAGCAAAATCTGCCAAATCAGCCAAACTGTACAACCCTGCCGTGATTTGGAAACGGCCCAATGCGCAAAAGGCCATCGGGCCGACGTCGGCTGCCGTTGGCCCGCGCACGGCCGTGCGCGGGCCAACGGCGGCCGACGTCGGTCCGGTGGCCTTATGCGCATTGGCAGCCGGCATGTCCTTGGATGAAAATCACGCTTTTTCTAAATAATGGGCGTACTGGATAATGCCAATCACGGGACAACCATCGTATCGAGCAAAGAGCTAGACCTACCCCACATCCTTCATCAGCATTCAAACTGCAATGGAACCACTGTTTTGTGGCAAAGGAAAGAGGACTCAACGAGATTAAATGTATTAACCCCGTATAACTGCCGGGAAAAGGCGAACTCTACCCAGCTGCAAGTGACATGAATCCTCATGAGCCAAAGCGAATGCGGGGGCTCATGAGGATTCATGTCTCTTGTTAGTTCTTGTTGTTTTTTGTGTTCCAGTCGCCTCGACGCGAAATTCGCGATCACTGACAGCGAAGGGGTTAATGAAATTTTTTTCAGAAAAAAAGTATTCTCTTTCATCTCCTGTTCCCAACTTTTGGATGGATGCGTGTTACTGTCAAGGAACACAACAGAGCGCAAAAATTTATTACTATTGATCCAAACTGTGATTTTATTACAAGGAAGAGGAACGCTCTTTCATTATTTGTCAAGATAAATTTCCAAACTAAAATCCTTTCGATTCATGACGACTGACTTAGTGACCTTTGCAGTGCGTGCTGCACGTGCTGTTTGTTGGTGCGCTGGTCTGTGATGTTGGACCTTATGGCTGAAAGCTGTAAGGTCCAGAATCACCGACCGGCACACCTTTCACTTTGGTACGTGTCTGTCAACTCCGGTGCATGCCTGAAATTGTTCACAAAAGACGAAACATTCCTCTGACATCTGAATCACAGGGTTTGAAGCAGGCTTGTCAGAATGACGAGAGAGTTGAATGGCGGCCCGTCTTGTAATTTGGCCTGTTTTCAATTTGCGGCTAGCTTCGTTACGGAAATGAAATGTTAAAATCAGAAATGAAACTTGCTTCTGTCCCAGGCTTCTTCACTTCTGAGACTGATTTTTAACAAAAATAAATTTGCTTATTGTCCTATGAAGGCCACATTACAGATTAGAAGATGGGTCAGCCGTTTTCGATCAAGGGTGGTGCCAGAATAGCTTGGCGCCTCAAGCGCCAAGCTATTCTGGCACCACCCTTGAATTATCATAGTCAAACTAATTTCAAGCAGTAGTGTATCAGGATGAAAAGGGTTAATCGCCAAATTGCACTGGGACTGGTGACGTGAACTCTCACAAAAACTAAGGTCACAGGCGGTTTCAGGGGAAATCAGTTGTGTAAGTTTGATATATAGATGTTGACCTACTTAACAGACACTTCAATCATCTTTCAGATTTGGCAGTAAGCTTTAAAAAATAAAAAATAAAAAAAGGGAGCCAAAGTGTATGCAGCATATTTTCTCCTTATATTAGTTATTCTTATGTTAGACTAGTGCGTGTTTCAGTTTAGACAGAAGGTGCTCACATCTCTAAACAGATTGAGTTTAACTTCATTGAATATTGAATGTCTCATTCATAATTATTAACATTTGCTCGTCGTAATGTCTCTACATTTATCGCGCAAGTTGCGCTAAGTCTGCAGCGCCGTGCTTTTCATTGCTTCGGCCAGATATAGGCCTGATTCATGGAGTTCGAATGCAATGGTAGAATTCTGCACGGACTCCTTCCGGCGCCCTGCCATTGGTATCACCTTTCAGGTGACAACTACACAAACTCAGACTTGCACATCTACGCCACCTAACCAGTGTTTCGTCGCCCCTTAACCTTTTCACTGCCAGTGGACGCAGTTTAATGTACCTGAAACCTTAGTTAATTCAACGCAAGAGGCATATATCCTCATGAGCCCCCGCAACTGCGGGGGCTCATGAGGATCTATACCTCTTGCAGTTGGGTGGGGGTTACAAATTTTCTCTGCAGTGAGGGGATTAATTACACTCGAACGTTTCCAATTTGACATTAGCGGCCATCGGACTATACCTGAACGGCCTTCACAGCTCTGGATAGTCCCTCCGTCAGTGAAACACAGATGGAGGGAACAAGTAGTCAGCAAGAGGCCTAGATCTTCATGAGCCCCCGCGAAAGCGGGGTCTCATGAAGATCTAGGCCTCTTGCAGGTGGAATGTGCTCGGTATCGAAGTATGACGCCCCATTTCATTTTGTCACGTGTTCTCGTTCATATTATCCAACCTCGCGAGAAACTTTTGTCTCATATAATTATATTATTATGCGTTTTCCGGTTGGATTCGCAATAGGTCTTTTTAAATAAAATCCGAACAAATATTAAAAAATGCAAACGCCCTCTTCCCTTGTCCTCCATTTATAGCGCAGGCTTAGATTTATGGGTGCCGGCGAGCACATGAGAGCGTATTTGCTTTGAGGAAAACAAAATCTGGGAGTGTTTTGCGCATGCGTGCAGTATAAATTAAAGTGTATTTAAAAGTGTGTTTCCTGAGCTCTGTATTTTTAAAAATTATTATTTTCTATTTATTTTCTTTATTTTTTTCTCGTCGTGGCCTCGGTAAAAATATTTACTTTTTACACGTCACACTAGCACACTCACAGGACGCAGATTAAACGCCAAAGCGCCTCCGCCGTCCCAAAAACGTGGACTCCAAGTGGTATCGGCAAGAGGCATAGAACCTCATGAGCCCCCGCAAATGCGGGGGCTCATGAGGGTCTATGTCTCTTGTAGATTGTTCGTGTTCGTGCTGCCTATTTTCTCAGTTCATTCGCATTTTTTTGTTTTCATTGCAGAATCAGCCTAATTCTATTTTTTATCAAGATGTGTTTCTTTCACATAATAGCTCTGCCCGCTTTGTGCTGTGGTGTATTTTGTTGCATCGCAATTCTTTTATTTATAATTTTTCCTATTACAGTGGTATACAATTTCGGGTAATGAATCTGAAATTATAGATGATGGTTCGCATTAACTAAAATGGTGGCTTTAGAACTTGACGCTCCAAAGGACTCGCTATCCGTAATTATAATTACTGGGCAGATTCTTGTATCGCGCAAGAGACCTCAGCTATTATGCTCAGGTTGGTTTTGAATTTTCTCATGCTGTGTTAGCTTTTCTTTAAATTCTGAAGGGATCAAAGAGGCATTAGTTGCCCTGAGGTCTTTTGAAACCAACCAAAACAAACAAACAAACAAACTCATTCATGGCCACGACCTAGGGCGAGACTTTGGACACCTTGACTGTCACCGTCCAGCACTGTTTGTCTCATCCAGTTCACAGGCAGAGCGTCACTGTCCATGGCTTGCCTTTCAGACCAGTTCCAGATCAACCGTATGTTCATTTCAGCCTGTCTATGGATATACAATGATCCTAAATGAAGAAAGAAAGAGGCAAACATTCTCATGAGCCCCCGCATCCGCAGGAGGGAGGGGGAGGGCGGCTCATGAGGATTAGTGCCTCATACAGTGCGTTTGGGTGTCGTTTGTTTTTTCGGCAGTAAACAGGTTAAAACAAAGATTATCGTTTTGCCTGTGGGCACGCTGCATAATGCAGTTTAATTTCAGGCCAGCGTTTCGCCAGTGACATCCTCTCCGTCTTTCGCTTAACCCCTTCATCGCCGAGGAAAACCGAACACCACCCATCTGCAAGAGGTATAGATCCTCATGAGCCCCCGCATTCGCGGGGGCTCATGAGGATCTATGCCTCTTGCTGACATCACTTTTTGCCCGTGTTCACTTTTTGCCCGTGTTCCACCACACCTCCGTTTGCCACCTCGGCACCGCCAACCACCACGCCCGTTCCAACGCCCGACCCCCAAGCCGAGGCTCCACTGGCCACCACCACCACCACCCCCACTCCCCATGCCGTACATCGGCCAGCAGCAACGGTTCTTCCGGCCGCCACCACCACCGCCACCACTCCTACAACAATTTTTGGAGTGGCTGGCACACCACCACCCACCAGCCTGGCGATAGGTGACGGTACTCCGGCCTATCACCTGCCTCCTGCACCACCAACCACCCGGCCCCGGCAGCAACATCAGCCAGCTGAGCGACGGAGCGGCAGACAGTCAGAGAGACAACCTCCCCCCCCCCCCTCCACAACCCCTGACCCACCCCCCCCCCCCCCCCCTCTGGACGAAATCAGCGAAAGCTGGAAGTCCCGATCCCGTTGAAAGACTTGACTTGACTTGACTGGGCCCATCTCTGACGGTGAATTTGCGATGATCTTAAAAACGCGATTTGCGTCCACTGGCTGTGAAGAGGTCAAAGCGGATTACTCACGACCAGCTGAAGCCTCTTACGGTCAGCAGGATGCATGCATGTATTGTCATGAGTCCTCTGCCACTGCAGGGGCTCATGGGAATCTGCGCACCTTGCTGATGGACGTAGTGTGCTGTACTACCGTGAAGACGGACAGGATTGTTTTTCCTGAGGGGCGGTTTGATTTCTTGCAGACCGATGTTCGCGGACGGAAATCTCAAAACATTTTTCCCGGTGGTGTTCTGCGCCTGAAAAAAGGGAGGAGAGAGTGTGTGTGTGTGTGTTGGGGGAGGGGGGCTGGGGGGGGGGGCTGGGGGGGGGCTAGTGGGGGCTGGGGGGGCTGGGGGGGGGGGGGCTGGGGGGGGGGGCGTGGTAGGCTAAGCCATTTTCTGAAAAAGGTGTGACACGAGTGTCTTTTTGTCATTTTTTTTTTAAACCTAACTGTTCTACCACCCCCACCCCTACCCCCCACCCCCACCCCCACCCCACCACCTCCTCCCCCTCTTCCATGTATGAAAGTATGCGGTTGGTTAGTTCGGGGTTAACCCATTTAACTCCAAGGCCGCATTCCCGACGCGTTACCTAATGACTATTTACCAGCTGCAGGAGATGGATCGACCATGATAAGTCAAGGGTAGTGTCAGATTAGTTTGTCTCCAGATGGCGCCAAGCTAATCTGGCACTACCCTTGAATTATCATGGTCGATCCTTCTCCTGCTGTAATGCTTCGGGCCTAAACAGGTTAACGTCCACGTCTCCATGGACGGGGCGGGTTGTGGAGACACGGGCAACTATTACCCATGGAGTACGACTTGAACACTGATCACTTCAGAGGCATTGCAGCTGTGTCACTTTTCCACGGATGTATCGATACAAAATGTACTTTCTGTAGGGCTTTGCTTTTACCGCATGATCAGGAAGAAGGAGAGGGTTCATTGTCCCTATCGTTTGAATTTGCACACAAACACACAGACACTATCTCTTTTTGAAAATTGTCGTCCTACTCCACGGTTCTGATCGTTATCAAAAGATTTGGATCATCATGAGCAAACTGCTAAGATTTAGGAAGATTGATGCCTTTTTCCTGCGTGGGAGGGAGTGGGGGTGGTGTGTGTTTGTGTGTGTGTGTGTGTGTGTGTGTGTGTGTGTGTGTGTGTGTGTGTGTGTGTGTGTGTGTGTGTGTGTGTGTGTGTTTAGACTGGTGGTGGTGGGCTGTTTTGGAGGGATGCTAGCTGTAGAGGTATAAAAACAATTTCGCATCTTTTTTGTGGTGTCTCGATCTTCACTTGGGGCGCTTTATTTGAGAGAACTGCAAGTCTGAAATGTGAAATCTTAGGCTTTATCCAAATTTGCCGATTTGCAAGCTGCATGAATATGTCGACACATGTCATGACAATGGGAAACGTGGAGCAATTCCGCCACTAGTTTTCTTTCCGTCTTTTATTTGTTTTTGTTTCTGCTGCTCTTTGTCGTGTTTCTCTGATTTAAAAACTGACCCCTGCAGAATAATGAAAATGGTTTTTGTGAAGCGAAGTGGGCTTTCATTTCGCTCCCACTCTCGCATAAGAAATACATTTTGTGTGAGCGCGAGCTGTCCTAGTTTTCACCTACAGGATAAGACCACGGTTTTTGTTTTTTGTTTTGTTTTGGTTGAAAACTGAAACACTACACAACTGCAAGAGGCATAGATCCTCATGAGCCCCCGCATTTGCGGGGGCTCATGAGGATATATGCCTCTTGCTGGCCCTATTTTGTATCCATGCCCCTTGGTTCTAGGGCCTTGAACTCACAAAGATTTCAGAAACACAATTTGCGAGCGCAGGCAGTGAAGGAATTGATGAATGAAAGAATGCGCTGTTGTGTTCCACTCTCCATCACTTTTAAATTGCTTTTATATTGCAGTAATTGCCTCCATTAATACAAAACATTAGGTATCGTTCAATGATGGTCGGCAGCTTGAGGCAGCATCTACATGTGCTTAGGAGTATGTGGCAAGCTCATATGCCCTGCATACGTAAAACCCTGCGCCAGCAGCGGAGCTTGAGGCTTAATTTACGCAACTTTTTAAGGAAAATTGCATTATCGCATCGGCTTCGGATCGTATTCGTATCGGGTTTGTGCTTATGGAATTGTAGATTTAGGGACTTAAAAGAAAAATAGATCGACATATATGTATATGAGATCGAAATACGCGTTACAGTAATTACGTTATTTTATTTTAATTCAATCTCCGTGATTAGCCCCATCCCTACTAACGGACGGACACATTGTTTCTGAAATCTGTAATCACTGTAAGACCAAAAGCCACAACTGAAACCCCCCCCCCCCAAAAAAAAAAAAAAAAAAAAAAAAAAAACGTGGACACAAAGTGGTCTCTGCAAGAGGCACAGATCCTCATGAACCCCCGCAGTCGAGGGGGCTCTTGAGGATCCACGCCTCTTGCAGTTATATCGCGTTCACGTTTCTCGGCAGTAAAGGGGTTAATGAGAGACTATATCACTACTTGCACCATCTTCGCTCTCGATCTTAAGGGGTCATGAAGCCTGCTCGACGTTAAATCGCAGTAACTAACAAACTAACTAATGAACTCTTGATTGTATAAAGTGACGCTGGCTTTGTGATATTGGACGACGGAGAAAAAGTGAACACTATCCAACTGCAAGAGACATAGATCTTCATGAGCCCCCGCAGTCGCGGGGGCTCATGAAGATCTATGCCTCTTGCCGAGACCAATTCGTATCCATGTTTCTTGAACGGTTTAGGCTTTTGTTCGTCAAATGAACACAGATTTCAGAAACAGAAATGTACGTACAGTGGTAGGGAGGGTGTTATATAACTGTTTGGTACATTTTCTGTGCCCAGTCTTTAAAAACGTCCTTGTGGTGGCAAAAGACGGTTATCCCAAATCTTTGAACGTTTCTTCGAGTTCTTCCCTCCGGCCTCTTCTCAAATCGTTGACCTATACAATCAGCTTTCAGGGTCAATGCAGAAACTACTCTGTCATCTAAACCACTCCGTCTGCAAGAAGCACATATCGTCATGAGCCCCATGCGGATGTAGAGGTTCAAGAAAATCAACGCATGTTGCCAGCACTAGTTTCTCTGCTCCTTTGGCTTCCAGTTTCACCTGCAGACGCAAATCCGCCAGCTTCAACACTTGACCTCGGATGTCGGGATTAATTGTCCTTCGTCTGAACTTAAGTGCACTCAACTCACGCGCAAGAGGCATAGATCCTCATGAGCCCCCGCCAGCTATGCCTCTTGCTGAATATCTTTTACGCGTGTTTATTTTATTTTTTTAAATAAACGAGATGATGAAACGGTATCAGTCTGCTATGTTTTGGTCTACCAAGACTTAACTGGATGCGTGCAACTCAGCGTCTGAAGCATTGTCGCGGTTTTCGTATTATACTTGCCAGACAAATTATGAACATTATAAACCGACCCCATTATTACGTTAATTCCACAGACACATGATCTGTAGCGTCAAGTTAACGTACTATATAAGTTGTCTGGTTAGACAGTAATTGGGGTTCAACGCCGGAAGCAGCTGAAAGAACGAACAGTGGATCGAATAGAAAACTCTTCAGACATCTTAGACCGGGTCATTTTGCTTCAGTGGACTCCCTTTTGTCAGCTGATCTGTTGCCTTCTCTAAGTAGGCATTGTAAGACGTGAACTCATTTACTTCATTTGCATTGTGAGACTCCTATTCCCCTTCAGTTTGCAATTTCACGGCACCGCTTGAAGGGTATGATGAAGCACGGAGAGTACACGGTTGTAGAAGGCCGTCCCGTTGGTCACAAGACGTCTTCTTGACACAAAAAAAGGCATAGATTATCATGGGCACACTCAGAAGCTCAGGAGGATCTATGCGTCCCCATTTGCTTCATATCACCTTCAAACGTAGACGTTCGATCATCTGGGATTCCGCCCACAACAGTGATTTACGACGGTTCAGTTGCTCTGGTCCTTAGTTTGCAAGAGTGAGCTTAAATCCTGCGCAAGTCACTACGCAAGGTGCTCCGCCGCTTCAGCGGCGGAGCACCTTGCGTAGTGGCTTGCGCAGGATGTTTAGGCTGGCTCTCGCAGCGGACCTCTGGACTGCGGTGTCGTCCAGTCAGACGTGGCGGGATAAAGATTGCGACGGGTTAAGTGGCGAACGATTGGGATGGGGCGAGCGGGGATTTGCGAAGTGTGCGTGCCTAGTAAGCGAGAGAGCATCAGGCCGAGGTTGGCCCCTGCGCACGGCCATGCGCGATCGAGCCAGACTTTAAGGCCGACGTGGGTCTACGGATCTGTTCGCTCAGTCGGACAGTAAGGTCGTGCCACAGCGACCCAGGAAGATGGCGCGTGGATACACCTCTGGAATGAAAAATGACAGGTCGAGACTGTCAAAGTAAAGGTTTAACGCCACCAGTGAAGAACAATCCAACTGCAAGAGACATAGATCTACATGAGTTCCCCCCCCCCCCCGCAATTGAGGGGGCTATGAAGATCTATGCCTCTTGCTGTGAACACCACTTTGTGTTCATCTTCGTTGGACGGCTTAGTGAAAGGTTTAAATCCCAAAGAAAATCCCGAGGAACAGAGTTCTTTAAACATAAAAAAAACTGAACACAATCCAACTGCAAGAGACATAGATCTTCATGAGCCCACGCAATTGCGGGGACTCATGAGGATCTACGTTTCTTGCTGTGAACACCACCTTGTGTTCATGTTTGTTGGACGGCTTAGTCAAAGGTTTAAATCCCGAAAAAAAATCGTCCACCCGAGGAGCAGATTTCCTTGAAAAACTGAACGCAATCCAACTGCAAGTGACATAGATCTTCATGAGCCTCCGCAATTAGGGGGGGGCTCATGAAGATCTATGCCCCATGCTTTGGATACCACTTTGTATCCATGTTCTTTTGACTGCTAGTCAAAAGGTTTAAACCCCGTATATCTTTTCCCTCTAATGAGTGCAGTTTCTTGGTTGTACAGTAGAATTATTTGGGGCCACCGCCTACTGGAGGGATTTTCATGGTCGGGGATTCAGGACCAGGACAATCATTGGCTAGCCTCTGGCAAATGGCCGAGGTACTGAGGTTACGCAGTACAGCGAAAGGACTTTACCTGTCGATTGGCCAACCTCTTCTGTGCCATTGGACGAATGCTGTGTTTTTGAAAACTTTGTTAGTTCAACGTCAATGAGCTCAAGGCGTCCCAGGGACATGATCAATCGCAAAAAAAAACGTTGACTCATTCGGCCCCCCCTCCACACACACACACACACACACACACACACACACACACACACACACACACACACACACACACACACACACACACACACACACACACACACACACACACACACACACACACCACAGCAAGACATGGATCGAGCATAATAGTTCAAGGGTGGTGCCAGAATAGCTTGGCGCCCATAGCCTGCGACCAATAACATATACTGTATCCATGTTCTTTGGAGGAAGATGCGTTTCTCTAACGTTGAATGAACACCGGCATATTTCAGAAACACAATCTGCGACCAGTGGCAGGGATGGGGTTAAAAGCCATTATGCAGTGTCAGTATCGGCGTAATCTTAAAGGGTTACCATTAACCCCTTCCCTGCCGCTGTACGTGCACTTTTTGTTTCCGAAACCTTTGTTCATTCAACGACCAAAAACCGAAATCGCCCTACAAACAGGGATACGAACTGGTCTCAACAAGAGGCATAGATCCTCATGAGCCCAACGCAGTCGCTCATGAGGATCTATGCCTCTTGCAGTTGAATTGTGTCCACCTTTTCTCGGCAGTGAAGGGGTTATATGCACCACCGCCGCACATTTTTGTGACGGCTTAACTCATTCTACCCCAACACCGAAATCCCCCAATGTTGCCGTTGTCCTCTGAAGACTGCACTCTAGTGCAGGACACAGATCGACCATATTAGTTCAAGGGTGATGCCAGAATAGCTTGGCGCCCATAGGCGCCAAGCTATTCTGGCATCACCCTTGAACTATCATGGTCGATCCTTATCTTGTTGTGGTGTGTCTGGGATAGAATGAGTTAACATTCCAGTTTAACACCAGTCTTAACATTAGCCTCTCAGGTTCCTGCGGGAGACAGCGTGTGTGCGGCGCGAGGCCACAAGATGCTGCCCTCCGATGCAGCAAAAGGTCCTCGGGCCGACTTCAGCCGTAGCTGGCCCGCGCAACGGACGTGCGCGGGCCGGCTCCGGCTGAAGTCGGCCCGCGGACCTTTTGCTGCACCGGTGGGTCCCTTCGACACGCCATCACACGTCCTATTACAGGATAACAAAGACCCCAGTTTTTGCTTTCAATCTGCTGTTTGTTGGAACAGTCGAAAACTTTTAAGCCCGGAGGTGATCCCCTCAGTCTCAGGGCTGCAAAACAGGACCCTTCTCTTAGGAATGGGATCTAATGACCCTTGTATGTCTGCATGGGTTCATGAGACTCTATGCCTCTTGTGGATGGAAGGGACCGGGTGCGCACTTGTTATATTGTCCGTTTGGATTTCGCGAGGTGCTGCGTGACAAATATGGTTAGCTTGTGCACGAAACTCTAAAACCGCCGCCGACACCCAAAGGCTAAACACATTCAGGCAGAGCTAAGAAACGACACAATCTTTTTTTTTCCACCTCTGAAACATCGGGTGTTTTTTTCTCTCTGGGATTTCACTTCGTGTTCCAACGTTGCGGCCAAGCCTGGCTGCCGGCAAGTTCAAATGCTGCATGGGCGTTGACGTCCTATTTGGGCAAGATAAAAAATTCCTTGCTTTTCTTGGCGTGATAGGGGGTCTTAGAACAGCAATACGTTGCTAACCTTTTTAATGCGCAGAAGAGGTGAGCCCGATCCAAAATACAAAAAAAGAAAACCCACGAATGATCCCTTGCACCTCAAATGCGGAGGTCATGTGGATCTATGCATCTTGCTGACTTCTATGTGACCAGGAGAGTTGGGTAGCTAAGGTGTTAGAGCGTTCGACTCACATCCGAAAGGTCGCCGGTTTGAACCCAGCTGATGCCAAAATTTCTTGAGATCCTTTGAAATCACCTATCTCTTGGATAAAACAGGCTAAGCCCAAAATGTTTAACACATTCTGCCCCAGGACCGAAATCCCCACATTTTGAAGTTGCCCTCTGAAGGACTGGATTACAATTCTAGAGACAGATCGAGCATAATAGTTCAAGGTGGTGCCAGAATAGCTTGAGAAACGCATCTTCCTCCAAAGAACATGGATACAGTATATGTTATTGGTCGCAGGCTATGGGCGCATCTTCCTCCAAAGAACATGGATACAGTATATGTTATTGGTCGCAGGGGTTTGCTACAAGGACGCTTGTAGGCCTGATGGAGGTCAAAGGAACCATTGTACCCCGAAGGCATGAGGGGTACAATGGTTCCACTTGACCTCCCGAAGGCCTACAAGGGTCTGTGCAGCAATCCCCTGCTACCAATAACGTATTTGTTCATTCCTCCACTATTTTCGTAAAAGAAATCAAGAAGAAATCTTCCGACCTGGATCGCGCCAGACATGACTGATGTAAAAGGAATACATATTTATACATAATAGACGTATGACGTAATTTAAAATCCTTCATGAGGTTGCCGTCTCCAGTAGTGTCCCTGTTGTTTCGAACAACACTAAGTAGCTTTTTACTTTAGAACGTTTTGGTGAACATTTAAATGATTTATAAAACAAAATTCGCATCCAAGATGCGTCACAAAGACGGCTACAAGAAGTCCGCCATTTGTCGCTACAAGGGGTTTTCAGTGTAGCTCAGTCACATGGTACGGTTTGCGCTAAAGATTTTGGTCGTGTGACGTAGGGATGAAAACAAAGTGGGGTCACCCAAAGGCATAAATCCACATAAGACACCGCAACTTCGGGAGGCTAATGAAGATGTCTACGTGTTGCATTGGGGTATCGCTAGTTGTGTTCCGACAGAGAAGGGTTTAACGGCTGTGTTTCAGTTGCAGACAGCGGAACGACCATGATAGTTGAATGATGCTGTTGCTATCACGATCGACCCCGTCTTCTGCGGTCGATCGTAATGTCTATGTAGTTAGCACATTCTGACCCAGGACCGAAATCTCCAAATTTTGAAGTTGCCCTATGAAGGACTGTACTGCAATTATAGAGACAGATCGAGCATTATAGTTCAAGGGTGGTGTCAAAATAGCTTGGCGCCTATGGGCGCCAAACTATTCTGGCACCACCCTTAAACTATCGTGCTCGATACATGTCTTTCTGTGGTGTATCGGGGCTGAATGAATTAATAGAATGAGTAAGATCAAGGAAAATGGTACCGTTATCGAATTGCGTCTGTCATCCTGGCCCCGATAACAATGGCGGCGTGCTTGTAGGCCTACCCAACCAGTGTGATGTTCTTTGATTTAAAATTGACCCATACGTGCAGCATACAGCTGTACGTTCCATAATGTCAAACCAGCACACATAACTGGAATCCACGAAGCCATGTTTAACTCATTCTACCCCAACACCGAAATCCTTAAATTTTGCCGTTGTCGTCTGAGGACTGCATTGCAGTGCATGACACAGATCGACCATGATAGTTCAAGGGTGATGCCAGAATAGCTTGGCGCCCATAGGCGCCAAGCTATTCTGGCATCACCCTTGAACTATCTTCCTGTGGTATGTCTGGGGTAGAAAGAGTTAACCCCTTCGCTTCCAGAGATCGCGAACTGCGCGTTTGAAACCACCGCACACGGACCGACATTGGCGTGGGAAAAAAAAAAAATCTGGATGGAACTGAAAATAGACATAAAGAACACAGGACTAACAAGAGACATAAATCCTCATGAGCCCCCGCGACTGCGGGGGCTCATGAGCGTTTATGTCTCTTGCAGCTGGGTAGCGTTCGCCCTGCTCCAGCAGTCAAATGGGTTATAAGAATTGTGATGTCGGTCACGTGGCAGAAGTCAAAGCTTGATCCAGGACCACAGAACACACAACTTCACCAAGCGCTAAGTGCCGAGTGTATACAAGAGGAATAGATCTTCATGAGCTTGCCACACACTTCGGAGGGCTCAAGAGGATCTATGCCTCTAGCAACCGAGTTTCGTCCATTTAAAAAAAAAAATGTTTACACATATCGTTTGGATTGTTTGCTCTGTATTGCCCCTCCTAGCCTTTTGTATCAGGCATACAAAGACGAGGGAATTGTGTAGATATTCCGGCAATGATCAACATCGGCTCTGCAACTGGTCCCTCGACACACATCTCTCAAGAACAAGAGTCATAGATTTTCATGGGCCCCTGCGAATGCAGTGAATGAGTGAATGAATTGAGAATGATTCTGCATTCGATCTGCATGATTCCCAGACAGAGCAACTCATAGATTTTTTTTTTGTTTTGGTAGTTTCCCACGCCATTTCGCATTATACCACTTTTGGAGTCAAGCCGTTCTAGATGTGAGAGTTATGAATCATTTTATCTCTAGTGACCCGTGGTTTTATAACTCGCCTTTCTTTCTTCAGATGAGGCAGTCTCTGCAATCACTTGCATATATGCAAGTGGCATGGATTCTCATGAGCCCCTGCTGATGCAGGGGCTTATGAGAATCTATGCCTCTTGCTGTTAGATTCAATATTTTTAAAAGTTTCATAATCCCAAGAAGGAGAAATGGAAACCTCTTGTCATAGCAAGGGATACATTAAAACTTATAAATAGCATGTGTATATCCGCATATCAAAACAAATCAGTTGAATTCAGCCCCCCACTGCCGTTCCCAGATTGATTTTTTTTAATACAGTCTGTGGCTGTTTTAAGAGAAAACCAGAAAACCAGTCATTCATGGTGTGTTTGAAGTCGGCCAAAACGGTGTCCACACCGCCAGTTGCTGGTCAAATATTGCTTCAGTATGACTTTCAGACGAGATGTCCTCCGCGTATTTGCCAGGTCTGTACTTGGGGTGGCTCTAGAAAACACAAGTGCTTATCTCCCATTAACAGCCGCTGGTGATGATTGGTGGAATATCTATAAAACCGAAGGCTTCAACACCGTTGGCTTTCTTCGTCTGGGGAGCAGGAACGTAGATAAATGCCAGCAAGTGTCATAGATTCTCATGGGCCCCTGCGAATGCAGGGACCCATGAGAGTTTTTGACTCTTGTTCTTGGATGGTGTGTGTCGAGGGACCAGATGGGGAGAAAGAGAGTTCAGGGAGAGGCGCTGTTGATCACTGCCGGAGTATCTACATAGTAGACTTGAAACCCCCTTGGCTTTCTCCTTCTGAGAAGCAGGGACGTATGACTCTGACTCTGGTAGATCGTTGGATATGGTGTAAATGTGGCCTTGTAGATGTATGGTGTGAATGTGAGTGCAGGACAGGACTAGATGCAGAGATTCTGAGAAAGCCAGGAAAAGGAAGAGCCGGGAGTTCCTGGCGATTTTCGCGTGACATTTTTTGTGTATTTCACGTATGGAGATGGAAATCTGATCTGTAGGTGGAGCTTTGGTTTTGCTCACAATCTCTCTCGCACACACCGCCATCATTGCCATGGTTTATGACCACGTTAATCTTGAAAACGGACAACACGTTCTCACATGAAACAAAACCAAAAACAACCAGCAGAAACTTAGTACACCCTTAACCCTCTTTGCACCAAGGTCCCATTTCTCAAATTTTAGAGGTGTTGCCTAACGACTATGCTCCAGTTGCAGGAAATAGATTGATCGTGATAAGGGTAGTGCCAGATGAGCTTGGCGCCTTCAGGCGCAAGCTCATCTGGCACTACCCTTGAATTATCACGATCAATCCATCTCCTGGTGCAGGGTCCCGGGGCTAACAGGGTTAAGCCTGTGTGGGGAGGGGTTGGTGGGGTGAAGGGGTGAGGAAAGGCGACGTTAGACCAATCTGCTCAGACACAGTGGCCAAAAGGTGCGGTGTTTTTTTTTTTTTGTTGCGAAGGTTAAAATTAGAGTTAATTGGTGGCATTGAACGCCGCGCAAGCGACAAGGCGGTGAAACGCCGGTTATTCGATTTATTGAACACGTGATCTATGGAGGCCAGACGGAGGACGTAGGACAGAGACAGAGCCTTAAAGTACAGACGCTGTTCATTTGCAGACAGTACACTGTCACTGTACCACTAACTCTTTAACCCTTTGGCTGTTGGTAGCGGGGTTTTTTCCCCCGCGATGATTCCGGCACCTGGACTTGTGCGACTCGAAGCCTTCTCTCACGAGGCCCTTGAAGGGCGCGACGGTGTCAGTCACCTGTCATTAAAGACCTTCTCATTTCACCCAGGTGGCAACAGCCACATAAATGATGGTCTTTAACCCCCTCACTGCCGAAAAAAATTGAACACGACGCGACTGCAAGAGTCATAGATCCTCATGAGCCCCCGCGACTGCGGGGGCTCATGAGGATCTATGTCTCTTGCTAAGATCAATTTGTATCCCTATTCCTTGGAGGGTTGTGGCTTTTTTGATTGTCGAAAGAACAAAGATTTCAGAAACAAACTGTGCGTACAGTGGCAAGGAATGGGTTAATGGCAGGTGATCTGTCGCAAGGACTGACGCCGTAGCCCAAAGCAGGTCAAGTTGTTTTGTACAAGTTTTATCTCTAACAAGAAAGAGGGGCTCATAAGAAGTTACGCCTGATGCAGATAGACAGGGCTGTTGTTTATTTGCGGCAGGACTGAAGTGCACACAGCATCGGGACACAAGTTAATAGTAATCCCCGATGACTCAGTTTTGCGTCAAAGGGGACTTAAATTTATGCGACACAACTCCAGCAAGAGGCGCAGAATCGCCTCAGCCCCTGCGGCTGCAAGGGCTCCGAAGGTTGATGAGATTCTACGCTCGCTTGCAGATAGAAAGATCTAACAATAATAACATGTATCTAGTTCTTGTATGGCGCAGAACCCCGAAATGAGCTCAAGGCGCTGTAAATAAAAGCCCGTCCGCGTACGCATCCAAGGGCCTGAGGAGCTGAGTCCGCTGGCAACACCGGCGAGGCAAAGAATCACATGCGGCCTGCGGCTGCAAGGGCTCATGAGATTCTATGCCTTTGAAACTGAGGTGGAAAGGACTAAACTGGGGACCATCTGAGTGCGCATGTCTAGTCTTGATCTCTCACAAAGTCGGCGATTGCGTTTTTATCGTCTCCGCTGTTTTAAGTGGAATTAAGTCCCTTGTGGACGTCCCGTCGGTTCCAAAAACTAGAAATCTTAACTAGTGGAATTAAGTCCCTTGTGGACGTCCCGTCGGTTCCAAAAACTAGAAATCTTAACTAGTGGAATTAAGTCCCTTGTGGACGTCCCGTCGGTTCCAAAAACTAGAAATCTTAACTAGTGGAATTAAGTCCCTTGTGGACGTCCCGTCGGTTCCAAAAACTAGAAATCTTAACTAGTGGAATTAAGTCCCTTGTGGACGTCCCGTCGGTTCCAAAAACTAGAAATCTTAACTAGTGGAATTAAGTCCCTTGTGGACGTCCCGTCGGTTCCAAAAACTAGAAATCTTAACTGATTCAGCCCCGACACACCACAGCAAGACATGGATCGAGCATTATAGTTCAAGGGTGGTGCCAGAATAGCTTGGCGCCCATAGGCGCCAAGCTATTCTGGCACCACCCTTAAACTATCATGCTCGATCTGTCTCTAGAATTGTAATACAGTTATTTAGAGGGCCACTTCAAATTTTGGGGATTTCGGTCCTGGGCTAGAATGTGTTAAGCTGTGTCTGGTCTTGTAATTTTGCAGCCCTGTCCGCTCCGGGAATTAAAAAAGTTTTCTCATACAAAATAATGTGCGAGCAAAGGGCTATGTAAAAAAAAAAAAAATTCATTGAAATTGGTTTTCAGAAGTTGTCTTCTCACACTACAGGGACACGTGTAATTAACCCTTATCATTCGGAATACACCAGTGTGTGAAATATGTTTGACTAAAATAGTTCAAGGGTAGTGCCAGAATAGCTTGGCGCCTCTGGCACCACCCTTGGCCTAAAGCCATTGGTCTATATCCTTATCTGTAAGTACTATAATGTAGCTTGCGTATGGCAGTGTACAAATTTGAAGCTTTTAGCCTCAGTATGATATAACCGCCTTGATGTAATATCGCGTGGTGTTGTTTTACGTTTTTTCGACACCCCCTGGGCCTTATCTCGTCATAACATAAACTCATGTACATGCTTCACTTACTACTTTGGAGCAGATTGGTTTTAGTGGAGAAAGAAAATGCATGCGGTGTCAAAAACTTCTAAACAAACGAGTTTGTTTTATAATGTAAAACTGGGTTTGATGTTATTCATGCCGGAAGCAAACGGTGAGAAAATAACGAATCTCTGCCCAGTAGAGACTTGGGCTATTTGATTAAGAAAAACAAGAAAGACCGCGGCACACGACGAAATTTTAATCATCGAATTCTCAGGTTTACCCCACTAACCCATATCACACTGAGGCTAAAAGCTTCAAATTTGTACACTGCCATATACAAGCTACATTATAGAACTTACAGATAAGGATATAGACCAATGGTTTTAGTTTAAGGGTGGTGCCAGAATAGCTTGGCGCCTAGAGGCGCCAAGCTATTCTGGCACTACCCTTGAACTATTTTAGTCAAACTTATTTCACACACTGGTGTATTCCGAATGATAAGGGTTAAAGCAAAACGCTACCCAGTGGCAAGAGACATAAACCTTCATGAGTCCCCGCAGTCGAGGGCACTCATGAGGATTTATGTCTCTTGTTAGTCCTATGTCTCTTGTTAGTCCTATGTTCTTTGTGACTATTTTACTGGGTCCCATTTACAAATGTTTCTTCACTGATGCGAATGTCGGTCAGTGTGCGGCGCCAAGCTAATCTGGCACTGCCCTTGAATTATCATGGTCGATCTATCTCCTGCAGCTGGTGCATAGTCGTTAGATGGCGCCTCCAAAATTTGGGAAATACGTGCGTCGGGCTAAATGAGTTAAAATGTATGTGCGTGCTGATCTGTGATTTTTAAGGTTTTGCAGCCTGGAGCTGTGAAGTCTAAAAATCACAGACGAGCATACCGCGAGCCTAGTACCTTTCCGCACGTCCATATGTATAGTACTCTACAAACGCAGAACGATTCTTGGGGAAATTGACCTACGCTTGGTGAAACGGAAGTCAAAGGAAGTTTTTATTCCAAACATTACTCGTGAATAGAGTAATTCACACTAAATGTGTCTACTGTGGGCTTAGTTTGTTTCATGCAGAAAAAAAAAAGAAGCTAAATTCATGTGGCGGCGTTCTTTTTTCTGCCGCACTACCGCCGTGAGATGGCCTTAGTCGCCTCACGACGTTAAACCCCAATAACTAACTAACCTGCACTATCTATAGCCTAGTGACCTGCGCGCCATCCGTGATGTATATTTTGTACGTAGATGAAAAAGTGAGGGCGGGAGAATAAAAACTGTACCATTCTAGCAGGTCCTTGAGTGGGATGTATGATGCAGTCGGTCACGTGTTTTTCGAGTTGCGCACTCCCGATTGTGGGTCTGCATAGGAGATTAGAACTCTACTGCCGGAGTATTTCTTATGGTCGCTATTCCTATGGGAATCGCGCCTTTAAGAAATGATCCAGCATCCAAATTGCTCTAAAAGAGAAAAAAAAAAAAAAACATCCGTGTTGTTCTTCTGTTGTCGGAGGAACATTTATTTTCCGTCACATTATTTCCTGAGGGGATGAAATTAAAGCGAGGGTGTTTTGGGAGTGAGTTTTTTGCCAGCATCATTGACAGTGAGTGGTGTGAGCACGTGTACTCGATGATGAATCGTTTAAAAATGACCTCACGTCACGCCCTGTAACTAGTCACCGTCAAACGCACGCTGGTCGCCTGCCTCGATTCGCTGCAGAGACAACCAGTGTGCGTCAAACAACGTAGCATTATTTTCCCAGGGCTGTTGTGCCTGTGTTCTATATTTGAACGAGAATCGGGCTAAGATGGGTATAAATGGATTTTGAAATGGCAGTGACAATCGATCTTTCTGACACACTGCACAGAATAGGGTGGTTTTTTTTTAACCCATTCAGCCCTGACTCACTACAGCAGGAGATGATTCGGCCATGATAATTCAAGGGTAGTGCAGGATTAGCTTGGCGCCTGGTGGCGCCAAGCTAATCTGGCACTACCCTTGAATTATCATGTCGATCCATCTCCTGCAACAAGTGCATAGTCGTTAGATGATGCCTCCAAAATTTGGGAAATATCCGAGTCGGGCTGAATGAGTTAATTTAATCTTGATATTTTTCTCGTGTGTATATATATATATATATATATATATATATATATATATATATATATATATATATATATATATATATATATATATATATATATATATATATATATATATATATATATATAGTGCGTAGATGTTAGGGGGTCGAGTGGGATACAAGGATATATTTCACCCAAGGATCTCATTTTTTAGTGCGCACGCATCAGTCAGCATCAGCCAAAATGACCCCGTTTTAATCAGTGCCAGTTGACGAAGACTATGTTTCTGCAACCTTCGTTAATTCACGACCACAAAAAACCTAGATGTCCCAAACGGAAGTGGACTCAGAGTGGTGTAAGCGGCAAGAGGCATAGATCCTCATGAGCCCCCGCAACTGCGGGGGCTCATGAGGATCTATACCTCTTGCATTTGGGTGATATTCAAATTTTCTCGTCCCTGAACAGGTTAATACCCGAGGTTGAAGATTGCGAGATAGCTACTGGCCTAAGCAGTTTGTACAACGTTCCTCGGCTACTTACTATTGTTGGGCCGGGGTGAACACAGCTTTCAAATCTGACGCGGCAATTAGCCATTTAATCTGTGAGTGTGTAGTGTTGTTCTTTGCACATAAGAAAATAAGAAGGAAGCCATTATCATTGTCTGCGTTTATCGGTAATCATAGCTTCTTTTGTTTTAAATTAATGATAACAGACACCGGGAATGCAACTAGCCGTTTGCGGGTCCACAGTACAGCACGTGTTACTATGCTAGCAGTCTCTACGCGCGCTATTTTCGGTGAAGCACTGTGAACACATGTAGTGAGGAACCCTTGCCGGAGACGGGGAAAGGGGCGGGTCCTAAATCTTCGCTCCAAGAAAGTGAGGCGAGAAGATTGCCCGTGCGTTTCTAGATCATGGTCGCTAGGGGTAGAAAATCGTTGTTAGGTAAATCGTACACTGTTTATATAACATAAATGCGGTTATATGGGGGGAAAAAAAGCTAAGTTTAAATATTAGATCTAGTGTGAGGCGCTGAGGGACCCTAACCCTAAACGCTTTCCTGGCACATACCATTCAGCAGATGAGCATAAGATTTCTCTGTATAAACAAATGAAATCAACGAAAATGTAAAACAAAAACCAAAAAAAACAAAAAAAAAAAACAACAACAACAACAAAAACAACAAAAAAAAACCAGATTAAAATAAATGAGAAATATTAAAAGTACGTTAAAATTGAAAAGTACAATAAGAGTAAAATAAAATAAACAAAATCCATGACCGTCTGTTTATTAAAAGTTCCATAATATGGCCATTCCTTGCGAGAAAAAAATTATTGCTGGGGGGTGGGGGGGGGGGGGGGGGCGAGAACGTTTACATGGGCTTATGAAGACCCGCCTGTAATAAGCATAGGGGCTTTCCGGTTTTCTGGACCCCTAGATAGTTCTAGATTAAAGATGAAAAAGAGAAGATGAAAAAGTCTTTTTCGGAGCAAGAGCGAGTATATGGTGCAGTGCGGCAGACAGATTGGTGTACTATTTCGAGAGAGATTACTTTACCATTTAGAAATTATGCACGCGCACATATGCACACGCACGCAGGCACGCAAACAAAAAAGAAATATAATAAAATCGGTGTACCATGAAAAGTGTGCTGTTTTTTAAAGTCCCTTCTATTTATAGAAGGTACTTTTTAGGACGGGTCGCGGTGGGGCGAATTTAATATCATGTCCATGACGTCCTAGGCGGGCAGGCTAAACCTCTAACAATTGAAGTAACAAGATAAAAAATACGTAATGTCTAGTTACGCTAACCTCGCTGCTGAACGCCGTACATTTGGCGCGAAGCGCCGTATATGCGTATGTATGTATGGATGTGCGTATGTATGTATGTGTGTGCGTATGTATGTTTGTGTGTGCGTTTGTATGTAAAAAGGAGAACCTCCGATATTTCTGTACACACAAGCTTGAAACTTGGCGATATACTTTCTTAAGTAAGTGGCTAAGAGAGCCTCCGAGCATATTGTAATTGAATGTCTCATTGAAGACATAAACAACCGTTTATAGGAAGTAGGTTGACCCAGATTTGAGTTTGTAATTTGTGTCATATTTACTTGAACTTTTGTTTATAGCTAGTTTGGATAAAGACATTGGATGAGTTTGTTAGCCAGCTTTATATCTTTTCAACTTCTTTAGTAAAAATTAATTCTTTTCAGAAAAAAAAACTTCTAGAGAAAGTCAGACAGTGGCGGTGACGTAAAAGAGGCAACTCCGTCACCACGCAGACACTGACATAATACTCTAAATATGACGACATTCTCTCTCTCTCTCTCTCTCTCTCTCTCTCTCTCTCTCTCTCTCTCTCTCTCTCTCTCTCTCTCTCTCTCTCTCTCTCTCTCTCTCTCTCTCTCTCTCTCTCTCAACCTGCTTTCACACAAATTATAGCAAGACTGAAATTGTTAAATCAGATCAGCGCATTAAATATGCGCTTTATCCCAATTGAAAATCGGCTCAAAGCGCCGCCGCGAACTGAACCCGACAAGCACGCTCACGTCAATCACGCGCATTCACTCGCACACTGTACATAAATACAGAACATTCACGTGGTGTTAAGGGCAAGCTCAAGCGAGCTACTGAGGTTTTGGAAATTCAAATCGTTTATATGTGAAATTTGATTAAGTGAGCTGAAATTTATACCAGAGTCGTGGAGGAGGAAGAGCCGGAGTATCCGGAGAAAGAACCCCGACGGGCCTCCCGAATTAACGGTGACACTTTCCAGAGGAGAAAAGTCCGACGCCGGAACCGGGTATCGAACCTCGCACTTCTAGAATTGGTGGCTGGCGCTTTTACCGCTGCGCTTCGGACCGCCCGTGAAATTGAAGACTGAAATTGTACCGTGAAGTTCTAGTTTTTGTCACCATTTTCTTCAGCCTATGAAGCGAAAGTGAAACTGATATCACGTAAAATATAAAATTACGTAAAAAATAAAACTTACGTCATGACAAATGAGGTTTGACAAATCAATGGCGCGTATGTCCTGCGCCCCTTATAGAACTCACTGACGCATTGACAGATCTGCAAGACTTTTTCAATAGGAGATAATTCAACATGAGAATCAGGTCAAAGACCAAAGGTAAAGACCATTGACAGCGAGGACAGCTCTCATATAGAAGGGACTTTGTGGGCTATGGTTCATCCCATCTTGGGGGTGTTTTGTTGTTTTGTTTTGTTTGGGTTTGGTTTTTTTGCTTACCCCCTCCAATACATGTGGACGCAGATTTTTTTTTTTTTTTTTTTTTTTTTTTTTTGTAAAAAAAATCATTGTCAATTCAACGTCATTGATATATCCAAAGGAACGTGGATTCAGAAAGGTTTCAGCAAGAGACATATATCCTCATGAGCCCCCGCGACTGCGGGGGCTCATGAGGATCTACGCCTCTTGCAGTTGGGTGGTTTCCCGTTTTTCTCGGGAGGGAAGGGGTTAATGTTTTCGTACAAATAACAAAAACAACAAGAACGGCTGTACTGCATCCTTTTCCGTTCAATATTTAACGGAAGTCATATCCTGGCAAATTGGCACAAAACTATGCCGTCGGCAAGATGTCCCCGATATACGCTTGAACTCTCTGGCATGCTAATCTTCAAGGTTTAGGGCGAAGATGTCAGCAAAAAAAAAAAAAAAAAAAAAAAAATGCCAACAAAGAAAGAAACACGATGGTTGTTCGACTTTGTCCTCCCGACAATTTGTGTTGTACTTGCCATTTCTAAGCGTGCTCCATTCTTTGCTGGAAATAACCCAACGAAGAAAGAAGCACGCTTTAGAAAAATCAAATCTTAATATTTTGGGTAAAAATACTGAGACGGAGACAATATAAATATCGATTTTAATAGTTTGCCTACATTGAAAATATCAATAAATTGTGTGGTAACTGTCTTTTCTAAGCTTTCTTCTTCTCCTTTGGGTTATTCTCTGCATTTTACACGTTTGGCAGTCACCTGTTTGGTCTGGATTTCATTGTTGGGATTCTCTTGCATTTTTCTTGCCTGGCAGTCAGTTTTTGGGTGTAAAGACAACATCGCCTCGTTTTTTTTTTTTGTTTTTTTTTCAGTTTTATTTTTACTTTTGGGTCGCATTTGTTCCGCGTTTCTGAAGTGTCTGTATTCTTGGAGTTTTTTCCCCCACAGTGAGATTTTTGTTCATTGGGTGTTGATGATGCGTCTTGTCAAAATGATGCAGTGGTGACACTGCGTGGCCGCAGGAGCAGTATGGTGTGTGGTAATAACCTTTTTTTCACTTCTGGATCCAAACAGCAACGATTTTACAAATCGTTTCCAGCGTATTACTTACACGTCGTGGAAGATGGGGTGATCGCCATGACTTCTGCGGGTGGCTCATGACTTGCTATAGGCGCCTAAAGAAGGGCTAGTCAAGCACTTAGTAGAGCTATCAGCTAAAGAAGCGCCAAGCTAATTAGGCACAACCCTGAATGCCCAGACTCCAACCTAATCCGACACTACCTTTGCGCTTCACCCCTTGAGTGCTAAGAACACAATGAACAATGTCCATCTGCAAGGCACATAGATCCTTATGAGCCCCCACAGTTGCGGGGGCTCATGAGGATCTATGCCTCTTGCTGGCATTACTTTGAATCAATGCTCCCGGGATGGCTTGGGCTAAAGTGCGTGGAAAGAATTCAGCTGGCAGTGAAGTGGGTTAAGACGCCAAACTAACCAGGCACTTCTTGGCTAATCAGGCACCATCCTTGAGTCCCAGACGTCGTGTTAATCAGGCACTACCTTTGATCGATACCCTGCAGCTGGTATTCACTGTAAGGGACAAAATACAATAAAACAATTTTTGAATAACCACCTTTTTAAACCCTTATCATTCGGAATACAACAGTGTGTGAAATGAGTTTGACTAAAATAGTTCAAGGGTAGTGCCAGAATAGCTTGGCGTCTCTAGACACCAAGGTATTCTGGCACCACCCTTGAACTAAAGCCATTGTTCTATATCCTTATCTGTAAGTACTATAATGTAGCTTGCATATGGCAGTGTACAAATTTGAAGCTTTTAGCCTCAGTATGATACGCGTTAAGAAGAAAAACGTTGTCTAAAATGACAAACGTTCTCGCAAGCACCGTCTTGAAAAACAAAACCCAAATGTGTCACCTGTCATTAAAGAGCATCATTTAGGTTGCTGGCGTTTAGCCGCCGAAATGATGGTCTTTCGTGACAGGATCTTTCATAAGGGTGGCCGCTGCAAATAGGTTCTGCTGTCTGAGAGCCGTAAAATTCCGACAGTTGCCGACAGCACTGCATATATTTTTTGGCGAGCTAGAGCGACGTAGGGATGCTTCAGTTGACGTGAACACGGCGTCAACACAATTAGGATGATGGGTGAAACTATAATGGCCTCTTCAGCAGGATCGCAGACGTCGGTGGTGTTGATTTTTGGGCCACACGGGTCTGGAGGCCTAAGTAGATCTTGATGAACTCGTGAGGTTGATCTTCGCTAGAACACTCCACCGAAAGCGCTCAGCAAGCCGAAGCGGGTTGTAGATCGACCATGATAGTGCAATATTAAAGAACAATTCACCCATCCGGACGTGACACATAACTAGATGATCGACGACGCTGGTTCAAATGTGGTGCTAGCATAGCTTTGCGCCTGTGAAGAACAATTCACGCATCCGGCCCTGACACATGACAAAGATGATCGACCATGATAGTTCAGAGGTGGTGCTGGAACAGCTTTCACCTATATAAGAACAATTTACGCATCCGGCCCTGACACATAACCGAGATGATCGAACATGATAGTTCAAGGGTGGCACCACCCTTGAACTATCGTGGTCAGTCTGTCTCGTCTCCTGAACTGTATTGCAGTCTTTAGAGTACAATTCCCAATTTGGGTATTGAGTCGACCTTAGGGCTTAATTGCCAAGGCAGCGTTGGCTCAGAAGAAAGGCTTAGGACTTATTGCTCCCGATGGTTGTTCGACTTTGTCCTCCCGAACTACTTCTTACGTGCTCTGAAGGCAAAAGGCCGTAATTCCATTTCTGTTAAAAGCGAGATTTTCATTCCCAGTGAAAACTTTTGCTTTTCTCAAAAATGGACACGCTGTCTTCTCAGGTCACGCTCATGCATTGCATAATATGATCGGTTCAGGAACAAGGTCAAGGATATGGCTAGGCAGTATGTTGACTCATGAGAATACATAATGGTAAAGGCCCCGCCACACGAGCCGGTTGTGCCCCGAGCTGGGAATCGGGTGTCTAGAACCTGCTCTATTTTCCCGATCCGAATCGGCCCCGGTTGTAAGCTTCAACCAATCAGAGCGCGTCTCGCAAAGCATGTCGTAGTTTGCAAATGGTGGAACACGCCTGTTGTGATCAGTACCGGCCACCGCCGTTGCTGATGTTTCGCCCCGCACACCTCTTCCCGAATATGATGCAAAACTGCTGATAATGCAAGCACATCATCATCACTGTCAAAACTAGCAGCCATTTTGCAGAACAGGTACGACTTTGATCTTCGGTTCAAACCGGTCGGCTAAACAAGTCGGTAAATGTGTGGCAGTGCACACGTTTTTTAGTCCGGCTCGATCACCTACCGATTCGAAAACTGATCGGGAATCGGCCTCAAAACCGGGCATGTGTAGCGGGGCCTTAACTGGCAAGGACTCGTGAGCGTCTGAGTCCAGTTTGCCGTTGCAGAGGGTTTGCTGTAGTGCTGAGGTGATTTGGTGGAAGAAAGGTGATCGGGGATTTTCCATGTCGGATTCTGCCGACATGCAGAGCTCTGTGAGGACAAACAATGGCAGATACGCGATTTCTCTCCACGATCGCAGATTATTCCCAGATTATGTGTGTGCTGGTCTATGATTTTGGACACTACGGCTTACAGCCGCAATGTCCAAAATTACAGACCAGATTACATTTGCGGCTGGAAATTGTCCATTATCGCGGTATCAGATGGAGATTGTTTTTCGTTCTGCTGCTGAAGGTGACCATTTATTTTTCATGTGACGGTGTTGCTGTTCTATACTGACAAGCAAATGAAATGCAATCCAGACCAAAAAAGGTGACTGCCAAAGAAATGCGACAGTCATTCGGGTCATGAAATGCGACATCATTCGGGTCATCGGAAACACTGACGTGTTTCCGATGACTCGAATGATGTCGCATTTCTTTTGCTGGTCAGTATATATCATTTATACAATACAATACAATACAATACAATACAACTTTATTGTCTGTTCGAGTCAAGACACGACAGAAATTTGCCTTTCGGCTCGTCATGAAACAACAATATTAACAAACGCTACAAGAACATATCTGATGTGACCTTTGTGTTGTAGCGCACTTTTGTGTGGTGGACGTTTTCCATTAGATGCATAATGTTTCACGTAAGTATCTGTTCCTCTGCTCGCCACTACTAAAGGCGTGGGCAAAAGCAGTCAGACACATTTCATCAAACTCCGTTAAGTCGTCATTCCATCGACCGCAGCTGGAGTGGGAAATAGAGCAGGCAAACATAACTTTTAGTTATGACGTCATATTTTTAATTGCTTGTTCATCCTCATTTACTGCCAGGCGTGTACCATGCGAAAAGGATTCTCAAGAAAAAAAGAAATCATTTTGGATAGTTCAAACACAACACGATTTATTCAAGTTTTCAGTTGAAACAATTTTTTTAAATTAAAAATAAAATAACAGACATATAGGCGGAGGTGGGCATGTACTTGTCTTTGTGATAGAAGAAATAACTGAAGAGAAGACATCATAATACTCTCTCTCTCTCTCTCTCTCTCTCTCTCTCTCTCTCTCTCTCTCTCTCTCCCTCCCTCCCTCCCTCCCTCTCCCTCCCTCCCTCTCTCTCTCTCTCTCCCCTCCCTCCCTCTCCCTCCCTCTCTCTCTCTCTCTCTCTCTCTCTCTGTCTCGTAGATTGCACCAACTTCAAGATGAAAGAAAAACAATGTAGCCATTAAAGTCGAAACGATATTTGTCATTATTGCCCTGCATGACGTTTGAACCTTAACTGTCACCCGTATCTGTCTGGCGGCATAAGGTGACACCTGGTGTTTTCCTCTTCGATGAGTTCTGAGGCGCTCTTTTGTCTGCCACACACAATGTAGCTGGGGGGGGGGGGGGGGGTTGTGTGTAAACGGTTTGGTCTTCGATGGGTGCTGCGCCGCACTTTGGCGTGTTTCCCCCCCCCCCCCCAAACACAATACAGCTATCCTTTTGACTAGGTCTCGAACAGTGAGTGCATAACGTGTCGGCTTATCTGAGAAGTAACCGCGGGGGTTTAACTCCTTCTGCTGAGAAAGAGTAAAAAATCCACAACTGCAAGAGGCATAGATCCTCATGAGCCCCCGCAGTTGCGGGGGTTATGAGGATCTATGCCTCTTGCTGAAACCACTTTGTATCCATCTCCCTTTGGGCGGCAGGAACTCTTTGACATTGAATTGACACAGATTTCAGAAACTCCGTTTGCGACCAATGGCGAACCAGTTCCTGCCAGGTAAACCAGTTAGTCACGCCCAAATATGGCATGTTTCTCTGACATCACCTCCGCGGTGTCCAAAACGTCAAAAGGTAAACCTCTTTACCGTTTCGCTTTCTGGGGGCGATCGACACAGCATCCATCCATCAAAACAAGCCCGTTACAACACAGTATGTGCCTCCGTCTGACGTGCGGGCATGGTATACGTGAATGGTCCTATCCTTACCAGCAAGTGGCACAGATTCTCATTAGCCTCTGCAGCTGCAGGGGACCATAAACATCTTTGCCGCTTGCAAAAGCCAGGGCTTGCCTCTGGGGTCCCGGGCAGTGCCGCTCACAGGGCGGATGTCCTTTTCCGCCAACGCTGCCCTCGTGTCAGACGGCAAGAGGCGTAGATTCTCATGAGCACCTTGCGGCTGCAGTGGCGCATGAGGATCTATGCCTCTTGCAGGGAAAGTGAAATGAGTGGGTGACTGGCCTTCGATCTCTGACGCCCGAAGAAAGGACGTCCACTCTTGAACCAATCCTGTGTCAACAGTTTTCTTTCTCTCTCCTTTCAAGTCCAATCTTCGCTAATTGCTGATTCTGTCTGCAAGAAGCTCGAGCCTGTCGGATGTCTGCTTCCCCCACCCACCCCCCACCCCGGCACCACGCCCCGCCCCACCCCTACCTTTATCTTTTATTCTCTTTCTTCTTCCTCCCCGGAGCGTCAACACTGTGACCGTAGTAGTAGTTCTTGTTCACGGGACTCCTATGTAACAGTCGTAGGCGTTTCAGAATGTCAAGAATATGTTCGCTAGATTAGAAAATGCATCGAACGACTAAAAAGAAATTAATTTGACAGACACTTTGTGTACCAGGGAACGTACGTTGACCCCCACCTCGCACTAAAAATGCTGATAAACAACATGTACACTATACTAGAATATTTATACTCACAAACCAGATAGTTGAGGATAGCGCTGGCAGAATTGTATGCAAACCAAGGGGAATCACAGCGCTGGACAGACAACAGTTAGATCCCCGGATGGGCAGGGGATCTAACTGTTGTCTGTCCAGCGCTGTGATTCCCCTTGGTTTGCATCTCTTGGCTTGACTTCGCGAACGAAGATTTTATAGGAGTTGCCCACGACGTCTGCAGGCTTGTTCGTGGCTGCGGAGGCCAATCCGGGACAGGCAGGTTCGACCGCAGTGGCTGCAGAGGGAGGTATGGCCAGGGTTCTGAGTTGCGGCATCTCTGTTTTTTCTCCTGAGCCGCTTGTCCTTAAGGCTAGCTCTGCGAGAGTCCTCAAAGGAGACAGCTGCCTTGTAAATGGTGGAGCGCCAGGTGTCACGGTCCACAGCAAGCGAAGACCACTGGTATATATTTATAAATGCCTTTTGTTAGCCGCACCCCCCACCCCCACCCTTTAAAAAAAATCAACCAGACCGCCAAATGGCCATGCAGGAAATTTCGTTTAGATTGATCACCCCACACAACCGCCTGATGACAGCAGTCAATTAGGAGATAATATCAGCAGGCCAAAAGGTCCTCGGGCCGGCGTCGGTCGCAATAGGCAGCCGATGTGGGCCCGAGAACCTTTTTGCGTGGTTAGCTGCGGCAGTCCATTAACACCTTTCAAACGGCTGTCTGTTGACGTTTCAGGAGTTTCCAGCCGAGTGCGTCTGTCCCATCCCTTGCTGGCTGTTTGCGGGTGGGGTCGGTGTTTCTCTACTTTGTGAAAGGATTTCTTTGAAATCGGTTCAGGTCAGCGACCACAGATTGGCGTGCTGAACGCACTTTTAGCGATATGAAAAATGAGCATTAATGTTTTTCGTCACGAACATGTCGACGTGTGTGCACGCACGCACACACACACTAACAACCAAACACACGTGCGCGCATAAACTAACACACACATGCACATAGAGCGTGCAACGATTTGTTTGCTTTTGTCTATTTTCTTCGCTTTTTGCGCTGTGTCTGGTACATCAAATCTCTCATCGTTAAAGACGAAAGAAAGTTGAAATTTGTTGACAAAACCATACACTGTATTCAGAGAAGAAGAACACCACGCACAGGGATCCTAGATCCGTCTTGACGTGAATATGAACAAACCACAAAAAGGGCGTTTATCTGCTATGAAAATAGTTTTTGGTCTTATCAACACATTTTAGCTTTCTTATATTCATATGGAACCCTTGCGGCCGTTTGCTTTTACATCCGTCACTTTTACACCACCTGCCCTGCTCTTCCGAAGGAATTGTTTAATTCAAGGGGCGCATCTGTGTGGGGGTGGAGGGGGTGGAGGTGGAGAGAGAAATATTTCGGCCACTGGACGCAGTCTAGCGCCTGGAGGCCTTTGCGTCAGGTTGAAGGTCCCAAACAAAACGTTAGAACCCCCACCTGTCGAGGTAAATGATCCGCCCGTGACTCCTTTACCCCCCCCCCCCCCACACCCATCCCAATCTATTTCTTTGCAGCAAAAGTGATATCATATATAAAGTAATCACCTTTGAAAAAATAGAAACTTACATTTCATCACACAGCAAGTGCAAACTTGTAAATCTCTGTCACACGAATATGCGTCAGTAGATACTTCAATTGAATGTAGAATTTTCAAAGAACGACATCTGTGACGAGGTTTTCCGGCAAATTAAACTTGTTTTCTGCGAAGTTAAACATTCCATACAAATTTAAATTGATCTAGTTACCAAAATGAATCGTGTCAGTGTGAATTTAAATAGCCCTGTCATGTAACTTGCGCTAGACTGCAAATCGCACCGATTGTTCATTGCTCGGGTTTATCTGCAAAAGGAATAGATCCTCATGAGCCCCCGCATTTGAAGGTGCTCATGAGGATCCATTCATCTTACCCGGACGTTGCATATCTTTACCCCTCCAACGTGGAGCGTCATCGAATGCGCCGTTTCCCAAAGTGAAACAGAAATTGGTCACGGAGTCCACGAGTTCGCGCCATTGAGCAGGTGACAATTTTTGATTTGCCGACCGACCATTGCTGGTCAATCCGGATTGAACGAGTTACGGGCGCCTGACAGAACTGTTATGATTCGCTGAAGCCGAGCTGCCTTCGTTAACCCCTCCGTCAGGCAGTCGTAGAGTTGTGAGGTTGCGTTTGCAATGAACAACTCCCAACAACGAACGACGGCGAAATCACGGCGGATAACCAGCTTCTGCCAAAAGAACAGACAACACTCCAAGCATCTCCAGGAGGCATAGATAACCAGCTTCTGCCAAAAGAACAGACAACACTCCAAGCATCTCCAGGAGGCATAGAGGCAGGAGGCAACGGACGAGAGAGAAATCACGGCGCAAAACAACACTCCAGACATCTCCAAGAGATACAGATCCTCATGAGCCCGGAACACTCCAGACATCTCCAAGAGATACAGATCCTCATGAGCCCTCCGGGCTCATGAGGATCTGTATCTCTTAGAGATGTCTGGAGTGTTGTTTTGCGCCGTGATTTCTCTCTCTCGTCCTCGTCCGTTGTTGCCGGGAGTCGTTCGGACACAACGTAACTTCTCCATTCCAGGCTGGAGGAAAGGCGGATGGATGCTGTTGTCAGTCACAGTTTTCAATTCTCACAAACCAGATAGGTGAGGCTAGCGCTGGCAGAATTGTATGCAAACCAAGGGGAATCACAGCGCTGGACAGACAACAGTTAGATCCCCTGCCCCCGCCTATCAGGCACCCAATCGCCAGCCCACAGAGAAATACGCAGGTATAGAATAAGACGATCATTTCCATCAATGGATGGAAATGATCGTCTTATTCTATACCTGCGTATTTCTCTGTGGGCTGGCGATTGGGTGTCTGATAGGCGGGGGCAGGGGATCTACCTGTTGTCTGTCCAGCGCTGTGATTCCCCTTGGTTTACATACAGTTTTCAATTGTCTGAAGTCTGTCTGATGAGCGAGTCACACGTGCTCAGAGATACGTAGAACACGTATGTTTGTCGCGTATGCAAATGTAGGGAGTGTGCTCATAATATATGTAACATTTTTTAAAAGTTTAATCATTTCAGTTTTAACTCATTCATCCCCCGACACACCACAGCAAGACATTGATCGAGCATAATAGTTCAAGGGTGGTGCCAGAAGAGCTTGGCGCCCATAGGCTTGAACTATCATGCTCGATCTGTCTCTAGAATTGTAGTCCATCTGAGGGCAACTTCAAAATTTGGGGATTTCGGTCCCGGGGCAGAAGGTGTTAACATCATTATTACAATAATACAATCGTCATCATCACTGTCATTAGTCTCATCGTCATCACGATCGCTTGTGTAAGACACACGTAAAACACATATGACCATGCTTTCCAGAAAAAAAACTATTTTGGAAGGACATTTGGTATTTCCAGAGACTATTTACTATGCATGTATGTGAGCGGCAACAGGCACGAGTAAATGCGAATGCGTGTAGTGACGTGAATGTAAACGTCGTGTTTCATGTTTTCTAATTTAAAGGAATCCAGACCAAAAAGGTGACTGCCAAGCGTGTAATGCAGTCAAAGGGTTTTCAACCTCTATTTTGTGTTTTCCTTCGGCAGTTTCGCAAGGAGCCTAGGAAATCCCATTACAAGACGACACAAACACTATTTGCTTTTCTTAATTATTTATTCTCCGGCAGGCTCATGGCGAGGAGTGCACTTGACACCAGACTTTGGTTGCTATTTTGTACTACACGTCCGTCCTCTTGTGGCCTTGCCCCGCCACACTGGTCGTCTCCCTCGATTCGCTACCGCGCTAGCGCGGTAACAAATCGAGGGAGACAACCAGTCTGGTCTTGCCCCTGCCCTTGGCCATTTATTGCTTAGGCGAATGGTTTTGCTGTAGGGCATATCGTGAAAACGGAAAGAGAAGTTGTGAATGAATTATGGGTCCCTTCTCACTGCTAACGAGGATCAAGGATGGACCTCTGAAACATAACTGTTAAGCGTACCTGTGGACTGTCGAAACTGGTATCGTATCATTTCTGATCGGAGGACCTCACCACCCTGCGAGTTAACCGCCACCAGACAGCCAAGCCCTGCCTCTCGCCTGGCCCTCGAGCACCATGCACGGGGTCATGTCAGAAGTCAGGTTGTCTTCTTGTCGGTCTAAAGGAGCACGACAGTTCAAGGGTGGTTGTCGGAATAGCTTGGGGCTTACACCTGCCTGCCCTCTAGCACCATCGTCTTGGTGATGCCAGAAATCACGTAGGGGTTGGTGTGGTTGTTTTTTTGTTGTTGTTTTTTTGTTTGTTTGTTTTTTTTTTCCTTAGTTACACCCTCGAGAGATGTACTGACTTATCAGTAGCTCATTCGGCATCCATGTACGTCAACAAGATACACGAATCGACCAAGATTGTCCAAGGCCCCAAGCTATTCTGGCACTACCCTTAAACTGTCACGATCGATCTGTTTCTCGAAGTGTAAAGTAGTCTACAGATGACTTACTTAAAAATTTGGGAACCACAACAGCTCAGTCTGATAGTAGTTTGCACTGGATATTGCTTGATGAGCAATGCTGCTGGCTTGATATCAGTGAAATCTATATAGCTCATAATGATCCACCCGTCTCCAAATGGATGTGAGCATAGCGCAAATTGAAGAGGCAGGGTATCTTATATGAGTCATTCCAGCTGATCTCACGCAAAGCCTTTATGGGCTGAAGAAGATTTGTCCGGAGCAGGTCCCGAAGATTAAAAAAAAAAGTACGCTTCATCTTACCAAAAGTACGCTTCATCTTACCTTGCTTGACGTGAAGACAAAATAAACTAAGGGTTGTACACGCATTGCCAACTCAGTCCATGCGACGTTCCGCACGTATGCGGTCGACGAGACATAGATCCTCATAAGACACGTAAAACCACAGTCAAACGCACGCTGCAATTGCTTGTAGGACTAACACTTTGGGACCAAACGTCAAACTTCATCATAAGACATGCAAGACCGCAGCCAGTGGTTAGTTCCGGTTTAACGTCCACAGCACCGAGGTGATCATGGACGGCCCTGACGGGCGGGTTATGGGGGACAGGGAAATCTATTGCCTATGGAGTACGACCTGAACACTGATCAACTCAGGCGCACTCCAACTGTGCCACTTTGATTTACCAGGACCTTTCAACGGACATGCTATTGAACAAATCCGTTTTTTCCCCCTGGATTGTGAGTCCAGCCTACGGAGCTGGGACGGGATTCGAACCCACGACCCGGCGATTCCCTTCGCTCTCCTGCTCCGACGTTTAACCGCCTGAGCTACGCAGCCAGTGCCCCCTGCATTCCTTTGTAAGACTAACATTGTGCCCAAAGGTCAACATGTCCAAATTCGGGGGTTGACCGTTTACCCCTTCACTGCCGAGAACGCGATCTAACTGCAAGAGGCATAGATCCTCAAGAGCCCCCGCGATTGCAGGGGCTCATGAGGATCTATGTCTCTGGCTGAGACCACTTTGTGTCCAGTTGTGGCTTTTGCCGGGTCGTTCAGTAAACGCAGATTTCAGAAACAAAATATATACGTACGCTGGCAGGGAGGGGTTAACTGAGGGCTGCATTGCAGTTCGAAACCTGGATCGACCATGTTAGTTCAAGGGTCGTTCAGAATAGCTTGGTGCCTGTAGGCCCCAAGTTATTCCGACACACCCTTAACTCATTCAGCACGTATTTCCCAAATTGTGGAGGCGTCATTTAACGACTATGCGCCTGTTGCAGGAGATGGATCAACCATGATAATTCAAGGGCAGTGCCAGATTAGCTTGGCGCCGACAGGCGCCAGGCTAATCTGGCACTACCCTTGAATTATCATGGTCGACCCATCTCCTCAGTGCTGTTGTGCGTCAGGGCTGAATGGGTTAAACTAGCATGGTCAATTCATATCTTCTTGTTAGTGGCGCCAAGCCATTCTGACACCACCCTTCGTTTTGCGGCGCTGGGGATCGACCCAAAATTTCCCTCGCGGGACAATTAACTCCTTCACTTGCGAGAAAAATGCAGACACAATCCAACTGTTAGAGGCATAGGTCCTCATGAGCCCCCAAGACTGCGGGGACTCATGAAGATCTATGCCTCTTGCTGAGACCAATTTGCAACCATAGACGGTTTTGACTTTTGGTCGTTGAATTAACCAAGATATCCGCCAATTAACAACAACAAAATGTAAGTACAGTGGCAGGGAAGGAGTTAAGCTGTAAAAGAAAAAAAAAAAGGACAATAAACATTTTTTTTTTTTAAATAGCGATCATCTCCAGGGCGAATTGGCTATTAACGAGCGCTACCATTACAGCGGGAACGCCGGGCTGTGCCCAACAGTTAAGCAGTAGTCAGCTGTGTATCCAACAATGTCTCGTCAGTCTTAATGTGCAATTTGCACGGCCAGCGACTGCCAACAGCCAAAGAGTGAGTGGGGGGGGGGGGGGCGCGGGGGGGGGGGGAGGGGGGTGATGGCGAGAAGGCGGGCCCGCCTCCCGCTCAAATGGTCACCGTAATTGTTTTTCACTGGAGGCTTTTTTTTACGTACGTTTCTGCCGTATTTGTGTGTGCAGTGCAACAGGTTCACTGCCGTGACTAATCTTGGAGTCCAGACAGCGCTTTTTCTAAGGATTGTCCCCTTTGCTCACGGGTTGTGCCCGATTAGCTTGGCGCCTTCCAGGGGCCAAGCTAATCGGTCACCACCCTTGAGCGTGTCGAATCATTCTTTTTATTGAGATGAACTTGTTCCTGTCTGCGACTTGACAGTACTATTGTGTAACAGATATTCATCTTTTCGCGGAGGGGAAATTTTGCAATCACAGCTGAAAAAGATGATACGATGTTCGGCTACCATACATTGGCGCTGTAAAAGTGTTACGTCTGAAATTCTTTGAGAAAGAAAAGAATGTGTCGATAAAACGAGCGAGCATCATTTTGCGTTTATTCAAGTCTAACCCACATGTAGTCCAGATTGGGAACCATGGGAGTCTACGCACACAACTTGATCAGCATTACTGAGCGGAAGAACACATCATTCCCTTGACGGACTTTCGACCTCTCCTTGTCAATTTCACAAGTGTCAGGTCCTCTTCGCGTCAATTTCACCAATCTAGTCGTTCCGCTAGTCTCCGAAGATTTCTCGTGTGCAAATAGGGTTCTGTAAGCGTGCCAGCAAGAGGCCGTAGATTCTCATGGTTATGTGACTCATCTCATGATTTTTTTAAACTTTATAATCAAATTAGAGCCCTTGCAACCTAACCTTTGTAGCCCAGCTTCAGACCTTTAGACACGGACTGATTGGGTTTTTTTAACTTGAAATGTCAGCGAACAATTGATATGGTTTGTTCAGTGCGTTGCTCTATTATGACACATCTCAGCACCGCATGGTTCTGCTATTTGGCCTGGCCAGTAAATCGCTAGATTAAACTGACATCGACATCTGTGACGGTTTGAAGGTTGTCAGAATAACTTGGCGCCGCTAACAGCAGGGATGTAAACTGACGATGATAGTAGTTCAAGGGTATAGGGTATAGGTTCAGAATAGCTTGGCGCCTTGAACTACCATGGTCGATCTGTATCTTACTGTAATGGTGTCTCCATAACCTGCAAATTTCGTTTACACGATTCTCATGACCACTCTGAGAGAGTACACGGATCGCGGGCTGACGTTTACTTGCCTCGTTTAGTCCAGGTCACGCGACTGACAGCACACAAGATGGCGCACTACCGTTCCCAGAATCCCTGCATCGTCAAAGGGCAATAAGTCATGGATTGCCGCACTTCCGCCCAATACGAGCCCTGACCATCTTAGTGAATTTGAACGTCCCGTGACCTCCTTTATAAGAAGATCACAGCTGTAAATTGCTCACACAAGAAAATTGCAACAAAAACGCACATGTTGGATGACACCGCAGGAGGCATAGATGTTCATGAGTCCCAGAAACGGCAGTCGCTGTGATTCCTGAGGATGTATGCCGACCCTCATTTTACGATCTGAATGGATTGCGGTTTCAGACCGGCTGCGGCGGCTTACCAAAATATGTGCCTTTATCCCTTCTCATCCTGATACACTATTGCTTCAAATAATGACTGTGATAGTTCAAGGGTGGTGACAGGATAGCTTGGCAAAGCTATTCTGCCACCACCCTTGAACTAAAATTGTTGATTTGTGTCCTGATTTGTAATGTAACCTTCAAAGGACAATCACCAAATTTATTTAGTTTTTTTTTTTTTTAATCGGCCTCAGGATGTGATGAAGAGAGACTGGCTGCTTTGATTCTATGGAGCAGGGCTGGTTGAGGCTGGTCAGAGTATTTGTACACAGCCTAGATAACGATATAGACGGGGAAGTGGCGCAGTGGTTAAGGCGTCTGCCTCCAATGCCAAAGGTGCGAGGTTCGATACCGGGTTCCGGCGTTGGATTTTCTCCTCTGGTAAGTGTCACCGTCTGGGCAGTGGGCAGATGTTCACATCTGCACGGGCCATGGACGACCCCGGCCCCCACGAGTCCCCTGCTGCCTTGCAGGCCTGGCCGCTTGGTTGCGGAAAGGATAAGGGAGGAAACCCCTGACATCAAAGCCCCCGTGTCTCCGGGGAAGGCTTTTGAGCCAGAGACTAAGACAAGGACAGTCTGATATAAAACCTACGATCCGAGGATCTCGATGCCACCGTCCCAGCTTGCTAGGCCATGGCAAACGAACCAAGGGTTTAAAGGGTGGGGCCAGTACTGCGCACACTGCACTCCACCAAAAAGCTCCACCGCGCAGGCTTTAGGAAACGCCCACAGATAACGAACCGCCGGGCCCTGTATACTGATTGAGCGCCCTTTGATTTGAGCGGGTAGGCTGAGTCCCCGTTAATCTGCGTGAGCTCACACACCACCCTTAATCTGCAAGCGGTGTGTCTCTACAGCCGTAAACATTAACCCTTCGGCTGTCGGCAGCGCTATCAAAAGGCCAAAGGGTTAACTGCCTCAATATGAGGATGTGAGCGTGGCCGATCTCCGCTTGCGAGAGGCATAGATTCGCATGAACCCCTGCGAATGCAGGGTCTCATGAGAATCTATGTTTCTTGCAGAGGGAAGAGACTGTCCCGGTGGACTGTGCTAGAACAATTTGGGAAGGGGATGAGATTCACAGTGTTTGGGTGTCTGGAAATCGGGAGGCCCTGGAAGAAGCTGCTGATTAATTAGGGCTGGTTACCCCAGCTTTTGCCCCAAACTTGCACTGGCCGGGCCGGGTGACGGGTTCATGGTATGGTTTCTGCAGAAAACATCATCACCGGCGCATATGAATAACGTAGAACAAACTATACCCTCGTGGCTGGCACGGGCGTCA
>BTPG01000004.1:7843312-7943312 GCA_036245525.1 Semisulcospira habei
CCCTGCTGCAAAATAGCCACCTAACATCGTGGAAAGTGGCCGGGGAAAACAACATTATGGTCGCCGTGCTGAGACTGACGACCGGCCAGCCACCTGACAACATGACTCCTGCACACCGACCCGCCAAAAGCTACTACAGGAGAAAGTCGCCCAGTCATGTCAACTTCGCCGTGACAGACAAAGGGCGGAGGAAAGAAGGAGAGGACAACAAGAGACTGAGGCAAGTGAAAACGAACATGAACATTTGGATTCTTTATTTATGGCAACACCATCAACTGAAACAATAACAAGCGAAACCCATGCGACACGCCAGAACACGTCAGCTACACGCCAGCAGATCGCTCACGTGACTTCACGTGCATCATGCCCCTTTCTGCCTGGTGTTCGGTACAGCTGCCGTGCCGAAAAATCCGTGCAGCATTGACCTTCCAGCAGGTGCAAGTGCACCCAGAACAGTACAGTACCCGATCCGTGTGGCAGTAAGACTGACAGTGTCATAATGAACGCAATGGCATAAGGCTACAAAATTAACATTATCATGGACTATATTGCAACACTGACAGATGTGCCCTTACAAAGGAAAATCAGAGACAAACGAAGAAATCGTGAGTTTCACAGAGTCGTTCTCAATTCCGATGACAGCAAAAGAGATGTTATATGTGAGACGGACGACTTTGTGTTCCACTTTGACTGGTCATCTGACAACAGGAAGCCATACAGACATTTCTACTGGCTGGTGAAGCGTGTCCCTGATCTCCTGACTCAGGAGGAACGGTTCATTCTACACAATCTAGATCACTGGCCCAATGCTGACAGGGAGAAACTGATCGAACAGCTGACTGGCGGACTGCAGTCCATGCGCACCATTGTGGACGTGTCCATGTGTTTCCTAGGGCGACTGACAGTGCTTCACGGTCTATTTCGTCAATCGGACATTATCGCCTTGCGGTGTAGAGTCGAACTATGAAAGAACTGATTTGGCATACCATTTCGGGTCTGACTGGTTTCCAGTCAAATTTGATGATGTCCATTTATGGTAATATTTTTAAGTTCGCGTTTGTAACCCCTATTATGTTAGCCTACTGCAATAAACTTCTGTTCTGTTCTGTTCTGTAGACAATGAATGTACGTGTATATTCTAACTATCATGTGTTTGTGCGCGTGTATGTATGTGTGTGTTTGTATGCATGTGTGTGTGTGTGCGCGCGCGCGTGTGTGTGCGTTTGTGCGTGCATGCGTGTGTTTGTTTTTAGTGGACTGTATATTTTGTATCACTGTGCTTTGATGTCCCTGTTTTATGTATATTTTGTACTTAGTTAGTCGTATAGTAGTTTTAGCAACGTCAGGTACGAAAAAATGATATAGTCACTGTCTGTGTTAATATCTTCACCGTTGTAAAATAAAGATTCATTGATTCTCTCTCTCTCTCTCTCTCTCTCTCTCTCTCTCTCTCTCTCTCTCTCTCTCTCTCTCTCTCTCTCTCTCTCTCTCTCTCTCTCTCTCTCTCTCAGTCTCTCTCTCTCTCTCTCTCTCTCTCTCTCTCTCTCTCTCTCTCTCTCTCTCTCTCTCTCTCTCTCTCTCTCTCTCTCTCTCTCTCCCTCCCTCCCCTCCTTCCTGCGTTTTCTTCTACTTTTTCTTCTACTTTTTCTTCTGTACTGACGGTCCTTTTTCTCTAATTGATCTGCATCTTAGCGCCAGCTGCATACATGCGATTGGTTTTGTCTCACTTGACGTGAGCAGCCGTCATCAAGTTCCGTATTGTCGGAAGCTATTGTCCACCTCCGGCGTCATGTAGGCTATAATGACGCTGTTGCGTGTGGAAACGTCATTACGTCGGCGGAGTACTAAGGTGATGATTGTCCGATTGGACGGAGACAGACTAGGGCGGAAGGAGTAATTGCTGTCAATATTTGCATACAAAGAAACAGGGCTGGTGGCTTTTAACCTTTTGACTGTCAGTAGCGCTTTTTTGTCGAGATGATTCCTGCCGGAATCACCTCGACAAAAAGCGCTACCGACAGCCAATGTTCTTGGTGTCTTGATGTCGTTCATTCCTAATAGGTCGAAATTTCCATATAGGAGAATTGTCCTCTTTAGCTACATTACAAATTTAGGAGACAGATCGATCGTTGTGAACTAGATTAGCTTGGCGCTGATTGATTTCAGATTGCTGAAACGGAATTATCAGTGATGTCCACCACACACTGTCGCCATGTTAACAGATGTTAACCTTTTGGCTGTCGTGTAACACTCTTCATGTTTGTCTTTGTCCTGCATGAATCAGCGCGAGAGAAAAAAAATTCGACAGCCAAAAGGTTGATGAACGTCCATTAATCGCCTCGACAAGAAGCTGTAGCGACAGCCACAGGGTTGAAGTGGAACATTGCTGAGCAGCCGTAATAATTAGTCAAGGAAAAGCGACGAACAGCGCCCCGTATTTTGTCTTGGTGTGGCCAAAGACACTAACAACGTTGTCAGCTACGAGCAGCACGTGCGCCAAGCTTGCGGGTCCGTGCCTCGACCTCTGTTAGCTCCCATTCCCTCTGATCAGTCCCACATCCAGCTTCCTTTCATCTGCAAGCAAAATATTCGCGTAATCAGTCGCAGGCTTGTGAGAATAGGTCTAAGATGGACCACGATCGTCCAAGGGTGGTGCCAGAATAGCTTGGCGCCTGTGGGCGCCAAGCTATTCTGGCACCACCCTTTGACGATCGTGGTCGAACCTCTGCTGATGTGGCTTGTGGTCTCAATCTTGGGAATTTCGACGTCAGGGCTGAGCGTAATTTAACTGATAAAATAGCTCCTCTTTTTGCTGAACACGAATGGCTTCAGCTGGTCCTCAAATTCAGCGTGTAAAAGTGGTTAAATGTAGAGTGTGGTTTTTTTAAAAAGGCAGTTTGGGTGCCTCTGCACTGTGGCGTTGAGTCTTTTCACAGAAAGGCAGCCTCATGGGAAAATACAAAGGGGGGGGGGGGGAAGTGTTGTGCGAACGCTTCTTTTCTAAACGATCCCTGGATCTGTGTGCTTATGGGCCTGACGAAATACCAACAGGACCTTGTAGATGCAGGGGATAATGATAATCTTTGTCCCTTGCCGACCGTAGCCGATTGGCTTGAATCCAGACTGACCAGCGGGATAGCATTGTGACGCGAACGTTTCATTTCTAAACGACCCCTGCATCCTTTGTCAATGTTCTGCCTACGAACGTGCTGAAATACCTATAAGTTCTACATGAAGTGGGCTTTCACGCACGTGCCTGAGGTGGGTCAATACATTCCTGGTAAGCAACAGGTCATCGGGCCTGGCCGTCGACCGCGGTTGGCTGAGGCACAGATGTGCGCGGGCCAACCACGGCCCGGCGACGGTCAGGTCCGATGACATTTCACTTCCTGGGTTGCAATGCCGGGGTGGGGCGCGTGGCGACGTCCGCGATTCCTGATTTCACAAGATGGTGAGATAACTGGCATCTTCTGTGCAGATCGTGACTTTTCTTGCACAGGAATCACCGCTAGAGTCACCCAGCCAGAAATGTCCTGTGAAATCGCATCTCTTCCGGGTCCGCGTCTGCAAACGCTTGCTTGTTATTCCTGATGCTCCAGTTGAAGTCGAACCATTCAGCCCTGAAAAACTACAAGGAGATATGGATCGACCATGATGGTTCAAGGGCGGTGCCAGAATAGCTTGGCGCCTACAGGCGCCAAGCTATTCTGGCACCGCTCTTGAACTATCATGGGTACATCTTCTACTGATGTATGATGTGGTCTCAATTTTGGGAACTCCGACGTCAGGGCCAAACGTATATAACTGATAACCAATCTCATCCTACTGGACATAGATGTTAATGGCATGGATCCACAAGATACCGTGCAGTCTGCAGGAGCTGATTAGATCTATGCCTCTTGCAGATAAAACAGTTGTAGAAGAGACTTTTGCAGGTTTGTTTTATGTCTGATTAGCTAGTCAGAGTGCTGATGATCCCGCTCCTGCGTCTGATCATGGATATTAATCAAAGAATCTATAACTACAGTGTCTTTGTAAGTGAATACGCAGATCTTTGCCAGCGAGAGGCCAGGAGTTCTCACGCACGCTGCAGGGGCTCATGAAGATCTATGTCTTTCTCTTGTAGTTAAAGAGATCCGCGTCAACAACTGCGGAGGCTTGTTATGTTTGAAGCCGTAGTAACCCTGATGACACCGTTCACTGAATTCCGTGTGTCAGCTGCCTGCACAGCCCAATCAAAGTCATCAAGAGCCGGCAGGCGCTCACAAGGATCTATGTCTCTTGCGGATGGAGTCATCTAGTTTCAGGAGCTCGCGAGGATCTCTGGCTGTACAGATGGAATTGTTTCTGAGAAAGGATATTGGCTAAGCTCGGACAATCCTCGCTTGTTATTTTTAATGCGGCAGTTATCCTGATGAATGTTGCTAAGGTCGTGTTTTGAGGTCTTCTCAAACGTGACAGAACTTTGATTCGAGTATTATCCCAAATTCCCGTCCATCAGCGAGTGGTTCGTATGGACCCTTGCCAGCTGCAAGGGGCCCATGAGGACACACATGCTTTCTGATGCCAACGGGTCAGCCTTTTGTATAGGAGAGCTCCTCAGCCTGACGAAATCGTCGGTGCTGTAGCCTTCGATTGTTCAAGCATCACTCAAGTGCATCGTAGCTGAAGCGTCCGACGATCGCCTTTGCTTAAGGTGCACAGAGATACATGTGACTAGCAATAGGCTTGAAGGCTAAAAGTTTGACAGATGTGGACCTGTGCTTCAATCTTACAGCTGCACGTTGTTTTCGGACAGAGTAAGACGGGGAAATGGGGCCCCACGCGTGATGTTAATGGGGTGTGTTGATTGTAAGCAGTGGAGCTGCCACAAAAATAATTTTGATCAAGTGGCCAATCTACGGCAGAATTTAACGTTGCTTTTCTCCGTCTCTCTGCCTGGTTTGTAAATTCGTGGTCACGGGCATAAAACTCCTATAAATGCATCCAAGCCCGAAAGGCTCAACCGCTGTCGCGGTCGGCGAAAATTCCTCGGGCCGAAGTGGGCCATAGTTAGCCCGCGCACATCCGTGCGCGGGCCAACTTTGGCTGACTTCGGCCAGAAGACTTTTTTCTGTGGTGGAAGCGAGCAGAACTCCACTGGTTCTATCGGCGATGTGGAATGGATCGTTTGCTTGCGTTCACTCATAGCGCCCTGACAACGTATTAAAGGGAATGACACTGAGGAAGACTTTTGAGGGGATCGGGGTGGACTACTTTGGGACTTGCACAGGGAGTTCCCATCTTTAAGTGGACTTCACTGAACAAAAAATGAACACCGAGGGAACTTTGTGAGCAACCTAGGTGTGGTATCACTCTGATAACGTCTTGAACTGAACTTCTCTGAACTGAAATTAACACCGAGGGAACTTTGTGAGCACGCGAGGTGTGATATCAATCTGATAACGTCTTGAACTGAACTTCTCCGAACTTTTATGAACACCGAGGGAACTTTGAAAGAAAGCGAGGTGTGATCACTGTGATAATGTCTTCAACTGAACTTCTCTGAACTGAACTGAACACCGAGGGAACTTTGTGAGCACGCGAGGTGTGATATCAATCTGATAACGTCTTGAACTAAACTTCTCCGAACTTTTATGAACACCGAGGGAACTTTGAAAGAAAGCGAGGTGTGATCACTGTGATAATGTCTTCAACTGAACTTCTCTGAACTGAACTGAACACCGAGGGAACTTTGTAAGCACGCGAGGTGTGATATCAATCTGATAACGTCTTGAACTGAACTTCTCCGAACTTTTATGAACACCGAGGGAACTTTGAAAGAAAGCGAGGTGTGATCACTGTGATAATGTCTTCAACTGAACTTCTCTGAACTGAACTGAACACCGAGGGAACTTTATGAGCACGCGAGGTGTAACCCTACTCTGAAAACGTCCTTTTTGCGTTCGTCTGTTTCTCTTTGTCCTCTTCTTCTTCCTCCTCGAGTGAGGTTTCTTGGAATTTGTTAAGGATTCTTGTATTTCGGGGAGTTTGGTTTTCTTGCACCGTTGCTTCCGTTCATCAACGCCGATCGAAGCGTCATGAAGATGTCGGAAATGGTTCTTTGCACCCCAAATGAATGATCACTTTTTGGGAAAGAGGAGGAAGATTGGGGGGTGGCCTGTTTTTTGTCCCTAGATTGCAGCCTGCTTCTGCCGAATTGCGCTCTCCTCATAAACAGATTTTTACAGACGGTAATCAGCTGGTTTTGTGCCTAACCCATTGACTGCCGGAGCCCGGACACACAGCAAACACCAGCCAGAAGCAAGAGGCATAGATCCTCATGAGCACTCACGATTGCGGGGGCTCATGAGGATCTATGCCTCTTGCTGGCCGCATTTGTGTCCGTGTTCTTAAAGCAGACGAAGTCATCCGGTGTTCTAATTACGGATGGTTCCAGAAAGATTGTTGTTGGTCACTGGCAGCGAACACGCTGTGTGTGGTCACGCCAGTTCTATGTGCGTCTCTCCGTGGACCTGGGCCTTCTTGGTTTTAATTGTAACCCCTAAACTGTCGGGGCAGGGCAGACGCTGTCCAGCTGCAAGAGACGTAAACCCTCGTGAGCCTACGCAGTCTCTTTGTTGGTCATATGTTCTCTGTGTCTATGTCTGGTCCCCGTTCACATGTGTTTCTTCACGCGAACGTCAGTCAAGTTGTGTAGTGCTGGGTTCAGAAGCAACATTCATGATCACTGGCAGCGAATGGGTTAATCTCTCTCTGTCTGTGTGTGTGTGTGTGTGTGTGTGTGTGTGTGTGTGTGTGTGTGTGTGTGTGTGTGTGTCTCTCTCTCTCTCTCTCTCTCCTGATTGAAAATAGGTCTATGTACCTAATCATTTATCCTTGAGAAATAAATAATAATGAAGTTTCATTTCATTCTCTCGCTGTGTATGTGTGCGCGTTGTGTGCGTGCGTGTGTGTGTGTGTGTGTGTGTGTGGGGGGGGGGGGGGTAGTGTAATAACTTTATAAAGAAAATCTCCCAGCATAAACAGAAACACGCGTAGAAAGACAAGTACAATACAATTTATTTAAAATGTGGGGTTATTTTGGGGGTGTGGTGGGGTTAGGCGCACCAAGCGTGCGTACGACCTCTTACACCTTCTCCTCACCACCAGCCGAAATATTGACAGGGGGGAGTGTGGGGGGGGGGGGGGAAGAGAGAGAGAGAGAGAGAAGCGTCTTTGTGTGTGTGACCTTAACGCACACTTCTACCAGATAAATTTTCAGGAGAAGTGAGCGTGGGAAAAGGGGAAGGGGGGGGGGGGGGGCTCCAAACTTTAGTAAAAGCGACTTTGATATAGCAATTATGGCGGCGGGGGGAGGACACTGTCCGGAACCCGTATCCCCCACCCCCTCCCCAAGATCCGACCCTGTCTCTGACGTCATATTAATACATAGCACCCATGGAACGGTCTCCATCTGGCTTACATTATTACTTCCGTTTCATAGAGCGTAGGATATGATCAGTCTATACGGAAATATAAATATTCATTGAAACGTTTATATGCATACGATCAGGACCTTGTTTTTCCATCCTTCAAGGAAAACATTAGGTGGTACAGAATAAATAGAAAACTGCGATCTCAGCAAAAAGCAGTGTTCAACGTCCCTGAACTTGAAAACAGATGCTACACTTTTTAACACTGTTACAAAAACAGCTTACCCGAGAACAGTCGTAGTTTTTGCTGGTAGAAAAAGTGACAAACGCTCTCAGTATGAGGAACAACCTAGTTGGCCAGTTGGTCAGCAATAGGCATAGATTAACATGGGCCCATGTGAATCTATTCTCTTGCAGATGGATTTTGGATGAGGGACCGTGAGAAATGGAATGCTGTGACGATCGAAGCCGGGACCTGCGCTATCAGGAGACTGTTTGCGGTTCATTATAGTGCAGAACCCGCGAGACAGTCGCAAACTATTGCCCGGGCCTACTTTCTCAGTCTTTTAGATGTAAAGGAGACCATGGTGGGGCCAGTTGCATGAGTGAGGTTAGTCCTGAGCCAACCACTAAGTAAGATGCTCCGCTATAGCGGAGCACCTTGCTTTGTGGCTGGCGCAGGACTTCATGTCTGCCAGCAAATCTGACTGAAAACGGTCTGAAAAAAAAATATTGTATTCAGTATTTGAAAAATTCCCAGACGTCTCAATGTCTTCGGAAAAGAATGAAAGCGTGTACATTTTTTTCGATCGCCTGGTTAATCTCTTGACTGCTGCTGACGACATCGTTTGGCATCCCCGGTCTCTTTTCTCTGGCGCAGGAGCGGTATCTGTCAGCATAACTGTCAGCATAACTGGGGGGGGGGGGGGGGGTTAGGGGGGGGGGTCACGCACGCCCAACGTTTACTTTTGTCACCAAAAGAAAAGGCCAGTTCAAAGACGTGTGACCGTGTGACTTATCGTGTTTTCATCTATCCGCCGAAGAAGAAAAACCCCAATGCGCAAAATGGCCTTTTGCGCGCTGAGACTGCAGTGCCATCGCTTCTTCCGCTCTATCACGTACCCTATCTCACTCAACCGTGTATTTTTAGTACAGAAAAAAATCTGATGCAGATCACTTTTCTTCGCGCCCGTAGAACAGGAACCCATTGCGCAAAAGGCCATCAGGCCGCCGTCGGTCCGATTACCTTTGCTTCCGATATTTGTTTTGTTCACTTTCAATGTCTTGCGCCGTCATGTCTACACAAAATAGTATTTGACGGTCTCTCTCTCTCTCTCTCTCTCTCTCTCTCTCTCTCTCTCTCTCTCTCTCTCTCTCTCTCTCTCTCTCTCTCTCTCTCACTCATATCATTGCGATCCCCACATTATTCAGTTATCGCTGCAGCTCCTGTTTATATGCAGCTGAAAGGAGGGAGGGGTTTGGTTCATTTAAAAGCTAAAAGCTTCAAATTTGTACACTGCCATATGCAAGCTACATAAGTTATAGTACTTATAGATAATATGGTTATAGACCAATGGCTTTAGTTCAAGGGTGGTGCCAGAGTAGCTTGGCGCCTACAGGCGCCAAGCTACTCTGGCACTACCCTTGAACTATTTTAGTCAAACTTATTTCACACACTAGTGTATTCCGGATGATAAGGGTTAAAGTTCAGTTTTTCTACGTAAAATTCGTAGTACACTTCGGCGCACTTTAACTGCAGAAATTTAAATATTACAGCTGTTACCAAAAGCTCATCGGGCCGACGTCGGCCGCCTTTGGCCCGCGCACGGCAACGGCGGCTGACGTCGGCCTGATGGCCTTTGCGCACAGGGTTAGATGGTCTCCTTGCACTACTGCCTCAAGCTGCGTTTTCAAATCGCGGCGCGCCGACTGACAGTGGCGAGGTCAGGGGTGGGACAAACAAAAGTAGCTAGGCGGCAGGCTAGGAAATCTCTTTGTGTGTTTCCATATAGCGGCGCGACAAAGCGATTTCGCGCCTTTGTTTTGATTTGGAAAAATAGCTCAAATTTGTCGAGTACTGAAAACCACGCCCACATTACTGACAAATCTCAGCGAAATCGCTTCAGAATTGCTCGACTGAGCGATTCAGTTTTGTCGCTCCGCAGTCTGTGAAAACACGCCTTTAATTCTATGTCCTAGATTTGTGTCGCTGTCGCAGCCACTTTCTTGTCGATGTCGCGCCGCGATATGGAAATGCAGCTTTAGTCCTGCTGACACCGTGCAGAAGTCGACGGCAGCTTGCCCGTGCACGATCGTGCACGGGCAAGCTGCGGTCGATGTCTGCACGACGACCTTGTGTACCGTATTTTCACCTTGTGTCTTGAGTTAGTTTGCAATGCGGCAGCTTTTTTTTATATAGCCTGTGCGTCTGTGTTTGTGTGTGATGTTCCAGAATATTTTGATCTGTGTTTCAGTGTTTGTGCGTTTTGTTGCAGATTATTTTAGTCTGTGTTTGTGTGTGACTGATATTCCAGATTATTTTAGTCTGTGTTTGTGTGTGACTGATATTCCAGATTATTTTAGTCTGTGTTTGTGTGTGACTGATATTCCAGATTATTTTAGTCTGTGTTTGTGTGTGACTGATATTCCAGATTATTTTAGTCTGTGTTTGTGTGTGACTGATATTCCAGATTATTTTAGTCCGTGTTTGTGTGTGACTGATGTTCCAGATTATTTTAATCTGTGTTTGTGTGTGACTGTTATTCCAGATTATTTTAGTCTGTGTTTGTGTGTGACTGATATTCCAGATTATTTTAATCTGTGTTTGTGTGTGACTGATATTCCAGATTATTTTAATCTGTGTATCAGTCCCAGTGCGCATAGGCCATCGGGCCGACGTCGGCCCGATGACCTCTTGAGCATTGGGAGTGTTTGCGTGTGTGTTGTTGCGGCAGATCGTTTTAATTTGTGTATATGTGTGTGATGTTGCAAGCTATTGCAATCAGCGTGTGTGTGATGTTGCAGATTATCGTCATGCTGGTGCTGATTCTGGCGGTGTTCATCATTTGCTGGCTGCCGCAGATGGTTTCGCTTCTCTACTCGGAGCTCAGGTCCAACAGCACTGAGGTTAGCATAACAACAGCAGCATTGTCATTATTGTTGTCGTTTGTCCGTATCAGTCATCAACATCGTTTCCGCCATAATCATTGCCACCAAAACGACAAAAGAACTTAGCGTGGCACCCACACCCAACACATTTTTTTTCATAGACATAGGCTCGAGTGCAAAATACGCCAACAGCATACGGATTATCATGTGCAAGTACGCAAGCATTCACGGTCGCACGCGCGCGCACACACACACACACACACACACACACACACACACACACACACACACACATACGCACACGCACACGCACACGCACACGCACACGCACACACTCACACTCACTCACTCACTCACACACACACACAAACACACAGGCACGCACGCATGCACGAGAAAGACAGAGAGACCCCAGTAGCATAACGTCTTCGGGCCTCACAAACAAACACACACACAGAGACACACATACACACACACACACACACACACACACACACACACACACACACACACACACACACACACACACACACACAGAGACACACATACACACACACACACACAGACACACATACACACGCACACAAACACACACACACACACAGACACACATACACACGCACACAAACACACACACACACACACACACACACACACACATGCACGAGAAAGACAGAGAAACCCCAGTAGCATGGGCGCGGGCCCACTGCGGCCGTCGTGGGCCCAAGGATCTTTGCTTACCGGGGAGAGAGATAAAAATATCAGCCCCGGCATGGTCCTGTCAGTTCCCCCTCTCCCCCCCCCCCCCCCTTCCTCCCCCTTGTGACTGTCTCGTGCAGTTGCTATTCTCCACGCCTCCGATACAGTCACTCCCAGCCGCCCATCCTGCCGCAAATTTCTTCCGCCTCCAACAAGTTACATATATATCCAAATGAGCGCGACCTTTAGTCGGTCAGACGAGTTTGGTAAGGACGTAACTGATTGACCCAGTGAGCTAATGGTCCTCAGGCCGACGACCTTTTGCTCACTGGGTAGCCTCGTGTCAGTAAAATACAACTCAAGACCAACTGACTTGCTTGCGTGCCTTCATGAAGAGAGTCGTAACAGTTAGTTAGTTAGTTATTTGGGTTTAACGCCGAGCAGGCAACTCGTAACAGGACAAGCTAGGTATGACCGTGTCAGTCTGAGGATGCATTCATTATATGAGGCCGACCAATGCCAGCAGGACACAGATTCCCTAGAGGCCCCTACAGCTGCAAGGACTATGAGAGTCTATGGAACTTTGCACACGCTGAGAGTTTTTATTTTTTAATTTTTTTTTATGTGGCATGCCAGCAAGACTCATCGTCAGAGCTACATCAGTGCTCTGCAGAAGAAGACATGTCAGCGAGGCTTCCCGTCCTTCGATTTTGTTACGTTCCAAGTCGGCGAGCAGAAATATTAACCGGTCTCATCATTCTGCTACACCCATTGCTTGAAACGTTTGAGTGATAGTGATAGTTTAAGGGTGGTGCCAGAATAGCTTGGCGCCTCAGGCGCCAAGCTATTCTGGCACCACCCTTGAACTAAAACAGTTGATATATCTCCTAATCTTTAATGTAGCCTTCATAGGACAATGAGCAATTTTTTTTTTTAAATGAGCCGGCTCAGGATGTAATGGGTTAAAGGACGTGACGGACTGCGGGGACCGCCGATCGTGCTGGAACAATTGATGCAAGAGCGTGCCCAGCTGTCGCTAAACACAAGTCACTTCCATGCACAAGCGGATTTTTAACCCTTTGCCGCGTATCGGTAGCGGCTGCTCTGACGTGTTGTGTCGTGGTCGTAGTATGATATCACACCAGACGGCACGCACGTAAGGTTCTTTTAAAGAAACTTCACTGAGCTGCAACCCGTCACACGGGGCTTAATGATGTAGACCACACTGGAGTAACAGTTCCAACAATATTTATATTGCAGCGATGCGATCTCCACACAATGCGTTCACAAATGCACCAACACTGATACAATGTCTCCTCTGCAAAATGTCTACACTTTGACACAATGCGTCTCTCATACAATGTACATCACCATACACTGCATAAATCAGTCATTGACAATGAACCACGATACCTGGCGTATCTCTCTCAATGTCAATGTGCTTACGATACTCTGCAATTATACAACTGAACAATGTACCGACGCTGTTACATCGCAATTCTACAACTGAACAATGTACAATCGTGCGTCCTAGCACGATCTTTTATAGTGGTATGCTTTCCAGAATAATCGAGCAAATTCATATAACACAACCAATCAAAATAGAATAGGTAACCAACCCTCATAAATATTAATAAGAAAGAATACTCAAGAATGGTGTACAAAAATCTGGCTGCTATTTCCAGCCCCTATTTTGGAAATCCCGGCGCGTTATGACGTCTCACAAAAGTATGGTAGGCAGTTCACGACCTTGCCTACACTTTCTGGAAGTTTCACGATCTTTCATAATACATACTGACCGGCTGCTAACTTCACACATACAGAAAACAACTATGACTATGAGTATTAGAGCGGCTTTAATACTGTGTGGCAAAATGTTGCCGACACTATGATGTTTACAAGTGAGGTCACTAGACAGAGCGCGACTTCGCTCGAACGTTCTAGTCTATTCTCAGCGAATCTACGCATTACAAAGATGGACCGCTATTCTCCGTGCAACTTTGCTAGAAACTTCCGGACTAATCTTAGCATATCATAACAAAGCCAATTCCGCTCTCTGCGCGAACGATAGCGAAACTTACTGAAAAGGTACGTGATTCGTAACCATGATAGTTCAAATAAATATCGGATCGTTTCCTGCGATTAATACATGCATGCTCTCACAGAACAACACAACCACAATCGTAACAGCTGCCGACAAGCAATACTGGAATTATTGCGACAAAACCGCTACTGAAACGCAAAGGGTTAATGATTTTGGGGAGAACACGTAAAATGGACTTCTTAGTGTCCCTTCCCCCCCCGCCCCTCCCCCTCCCCCCTCCCCGCCCCCCCCCCCCCCCGAAAGTTTAACCCGCGGTTGCTGGAACGACCAGTTCAGTACTGGAGCCACCAGAAAAGGGCCAACCGATTTAACGTATCGTTGGTCCCCGATCACATTCGTGCCAGCGGGACGTAAAAAAGGAAGAAGATAGATAGAACGTATCGTGTATCTTGTTGCAGGGAGGGCAAATAATTATATGCTATGGCACCCATTGTTATGGACCCCGCGTCAGTGATTCTCTGCCACGACGCTAGCATACCCAGTCACCGTGTTCCATCTGCAAGAGGCACAGATTCTCATGAGCCCCTGCATCTGCAGGGGCTCATGAGAATCTATGCCTCTTGTTCGCGGTGGAGACGAGCCCCATTTATTATACTTGCATCTCTGGAAAAAAAAATCAGTCGGTCCAAGTAGGTGAGCGACTTTTTTCCCCTCAAAAATCACAACTCAAATCATGGCGGGCAAAGACACCGCACGTTCACTGAATGCCCGAAAAGGGAGGCCATCAGCCTACCCCAATGCGCACAAGGCCATCAGAACGACGTCGGCCGTCGTTGCTGTGCGCGGGCCAACGGCGGCCGATATCGACCCGATGACCTTTTGCGCATTGGGACTCTACCAGGGGACGGTGTGCGAATCTGCAGAGCACGGATAAAAATGTACTACTTATACGAGTGAATGGGCCGAACGGGACCGACCGAGATAGTGGCGCGTTCAAGTTCTAAATGAGCCGCAGATCCGAGGCCGACATCGGCTTTAATTCACCCGCGCACGGTTGCGCGCGGGCCAACTAAAGCCGATGTCGGCCCGAGGACCTTTTGCTCAACGGACGTTCTGCTCGGTTCGCTAGCTGCAGGCAAAAACCCGGTGACTTGACTGTCGGTCGGAAGCAAAAATGTCGATAAATAGTGACGATCTCAACCAGCACGATTCAGAAACATGTGCTGGTCAGTCATTTTGACTTAACGGCGGATGCTCGTAAGGTCCAAAATCGCACACCAAAGACATGAGGTCCAAAATCATGCGCTTGAAATGTTGAGAGAAACTTTTGACGCTGAAAAACATGCCCAAAACTACAGACTTGCTCACAACTAAATCATAACATTGCTGGGGGTTCGTGAGGCTCTGTGTGAACTTGTTTCCATTGGAAAAGGGCTGGTGTAAACAATTTTTTTGTTTGGTTTGGTTTGGTTGTACATTGCTTAACGTCCCGACAGCAACAAGACTTTCTCAGGACGTGCCTGCACTGCTTGTGAAATAAACTAAACAGAATATTGAATGTATGTCGCCAGCCGGTCTAATACGCTAAATAAAACTAAGACCATTTAGCAACGCACATCCAATATCAAGAGCTACAGGTGGCGCAGACAGTAGGGAAAGTCTTAAGAAATAAAAAATGCAGGTGAATGGACCAAGGGTAGACAGAAACACAAGCCCCAGAATAGAGGGGAAAACCCACCCTGTGGGGCTGACCAGAGTGACCCTGGGAACTTAAAAGTAGTTAACCCCACCCAAGGACCCTCAGGGCATTTTTTTTTTTTTTGGGGGGGGGGGTGAGGTGTGTGGGCGGGGGGGGGGGGGAGGGGGGGGGGCTGGGCTGATAAGGGAAAACAACTATGTTACACGGGGATTGTTCCGCCAGGGACGGAACTCTGCAATAAAAGGGACAATACTCAGGGGACGTGACAATCCAGCGACATTACGCCATGATGAGCGTCGTGAGAGGGCTGTCGCTGTGAGATCTGCATGCCTCGCATTTCACACTCCTGAATCGATATGTTAACTCGAGGATATGTTATCTCAAGGGAAGTGCCTGATTAGCTTGGCGCATGTAGGCGCCCTTGTGCTAGAATGGTAACTGAACTCGACGTTAGCATCTTGTGATTGAAGTATCGAGCCGGGAAAGCTTTAACGCGTGCGGAGCGAGTGGTTACTGGTTTGCCATACTTCCGTCGCCACCCCAAATAGTTGCTGAAGAGTGGCTAAGCTAATCGGGCACAGTCCTTGGACTATCATCCTCCATCAGTCTCGATCTCACAACTGGCGCCAGAAAGCTAAAGCGTTACTTAACCCTTATCATTCGGAATACACATGGTGTGAAATAAGTTTGACTAAAATAGTTCAAGGGTGGTGCCAGAATAGCTTGGCGCCCTCTAGGCGCCAAGCTACTCTGGCACCACCCTTGAACTAAAGCCATTGGTCTATATCCTTATCTGTAAGTATTATAATGTAGCTTGCATATTGCAGTGTACAATTTTGAAGCTTTTAGCCTCAGTATGATATGGGTTAAATAAAAGCGTTGAGGTGTGCACAAGGGATGGTTTCTGTTGTCACATCTTCCCCTTTTCCTCGCCTTTGGCTTTTTTCACCCTCAAAAAATAAAGTATTTTCCACGTTTCTTGGCTTCGTGATAAAATAAAGAGCACAAAAAACGAAACGATATAACATATCGTATAACAAACCAAGGGGAATTACCTCACCTATCTGGTTTGTGAGTATCTCAGTATAACTCGAGGCAAATTTGTATCGTTACATTGTTGTGTAATGTTCTGTGCATCTACTGTGGGAATTCAGGGTATTTACCCGACCACATATAGTAATGCACCTTCGTGTTTGTGTATGTATGTTTCTCCTGCCTACTTCCTAAGTTCCGGAGAAAGACATGGGTTATATAAGAGACCTGATGCATCCTTTTTAGGGATGTAGATGATCGTCTTGTTCTATACCTGCGTATTTCTCTGTGGGCTGGCGAATGGGTGCCTGATAGGCGGGGGCAGGGGATCTAACTGTTCTGTCCAGCGCTGAGTAATTCCCCTTGGTTTGTTATACAATTCTGCCAGCGCTAGCCTCACCTATCTGGTTTGTGAGGATATAACATATCGATTCAGGAGTGTGAAATGCGAGGCGTGCATATATATATATATATGTTTTCATCCCTTCGTCACACGACCAGTACCTTTAGCGCAAACCGTACCATGTGACCGGGATAGAAAAACCCTTGTAGCGACAAATGGCGGACTTTTTGTAGCCCTCTTCGTGACGCTTCTTGGATGTGAGTTTTGTTCTATAAAAGATCACCAAAACGTTCTAAAGTAAAAAGTTACTTAATGTTGTTCGACACAACAAGCACACTACTGGAGACGGCAACGTCATGAAATATTTTAAATTGCGTCACAAGTCTATTATGTGTATTTGACGTCAGTCATGTCTGGCATCTTCTTTATTTCTTTTACGAAAATTGTCGAGGAATGAAAACAAATACGTTATTGATAGCAGGGGCTTACTGCACGGACCCTTGTAGGCCTTCGGGAGGTCAAAAGAAGCATTGTACCCCTCAGGCCTTCGGGGTACAATGGTCCTTTTGACCTCCCATAGGCCTACAAGGGTCCGTCTAGCAAACCCCTGCTACCAATAACTTATTATAAACCCCTGCTACCAATAACTTATATATATATATATATATATATATATATATATTATATATATATATATATATATATATATATATATATATATATATATATATATATATATATATATATATATATATATATATATATATATATATATATATATATATATAAGTTATTGGTCGGAGGGGTTTGCTACACGGATCCTTGTAGACCTGAGGGAGGTCAAAGGAACCATTGTAGGCCTGAGGGAGGTCAAAGGAACCATTGTAGGCCTGAGGGGTACAATGGTTCGTTTGACCTCCCTAAGGCCTACAAGGGTCCGTGCAGCAAACCCCTCCGACCAATAACGTATTTGTTTTCATTCCTCCACTATTTTCGTAAAAGAAATCAAGAAGACATCTTGCGACCTGGATCAAAAGAATATACATTTATACATAATAGACTTATGATTATGACGTAATTTAAAATATGTCATGACGTTGCGTTGCCGTCTCCAATACTGAGTGTGCTTGTTGTTTCGAACAACACTAAGTAATTTTGTACTTTAGAACGTTTGGCGATCTTTTATAGACCAAAGCTGGCATCCAAGATGCGTCATCGAGAGGGCTATAAAACTTCCGCCACTTTTCGCTACAGGGGTTTTTATATCACGGTCACAAAGTACGGTTTGCGCTAAAGTGACTGGTCGTGTGACGTGGGGAGGAAATCAAATCATTAAACTGCATCCACCCCCTCCTCCCAAAGTTATTACAATATAAGTTATGACGTGGGGAGGAAATCAAATTATTAAACTGCCCCCACCCCCTCCCCCCAAAGTTATTATATATATATATATATATATATATATATATAATATATATATATATATATATATATATATATTATATATATATATATATATATATATATATATATATATATATATATATATATATATCTATATATATATAACTTATTGTATATATATATATATATATATATATATATATATATATATATATATATATATATATATATATATATATATATATATATATATACAATATAAGTTATATATATATATAACTTTGGGGGGAGGGGGTGGGGGCAGTTTAATAACAGTGAACTATGTAGCCGCAAGCATATATGTATGATATCACTGATATTAATATTATTATTAGCTCATTCAGCTCGACGGCCGTATTTCCCAAATTTCTTGGAGTCGTCATCTAATGACTATGCACCAGATGCAGGAGATGGATCAACCATGATAATTCAAGGGCAGTGCCAGATTAGCTTGGCGCCGACAGGCGCCAAGCTAATCTGGCACTACCGTTGAATTATCATGGTCGATCCATCTCCTGCTGTAGTGCGTCAGGGCTGAATAGGTTAACAATAATCGCATATTGCGTTCTTCATGTTGGCGTAGGAGTGGAGACCCATAATAACAGGGTGGGGAATGTATTGGATGCACGTGATTACCTCTTGCAAAAAGAAAGAAAAAATTGATTACAAAAAAAAAAAAAAAAGAGGGAGAGAGTTTCAACCAAAATAATTTAGGTCATAGAACTATTTGCTGCTGCTGAAATTTGATGTTGAAGTGTTGCAAACCTCAACAATTTCCGACGTGGTGGGGAAGGGGGGGGGGGGGGGGCTTGGCCGCCCCAACACGCACATTGCCCCCTGTATACCCTCTGGGGAAGAACTCCCAGATTATCCTCCTATTTTGTGCATCCACCCACCCCCACGCCCTCATAAGAGCTGATTGGTCCCACATATATAAGGGCAAGGTTAGGAGGAGATTACCTCGGTGTCAGTGGGACAATAAACTTGAATTAGTCAGAGATGAGTCAAAAGTCCTCGGGCGGACGTCCGTCTTTGAGCGGGCCAGGGCAGGAGGAACTTTAGCTTGGTTTGCCTGTACTTTGGAGAGAAAAAAAATGCTGGTTCATTTTTTAAAGTAGTGATAACTTTCGCTGTCGCGACAAAAACCGCTACCGACACAATCGATCGGTGTCCCCCCCCCTATTCCTCATCTCGTAGAACACACACGTATATATTGCACCACATACCTTGTCATGTATTCCGTCGCTGAATGGTCACACTCAGTTGTCTGCGATTTCTCAAGAGTCGATGTCATCTGCCGTGATATTTGTACCCCTCTCATCCACTGTATTGCTGGTCATGTTTGTGTTTCAGTTACCGAAATGGTACAAGGATTTCAACTACTTCGCGCGCTACCTGGCCCACTCCAACAGTGCCATCAACCCGCTCATCTACGCCGGCTTCAACGACAACTTTCAGAAAGGTGAGCAGACGTCGCATGGTTCCTGCCCTCGATGTGTTCGGTATTTGTGAAGGCAAAACACTGGCATGCAGAAGAAATATAGTGTCTCTGATGATTTCAATGTTGTCGCATTTATTTTGCTCGAGGGTGTAGATTTTGAGGACTCTACGGTCAAGGCCTGTGGTTTGATAAACAGCGGATGTGTTGTGCGTGTGTGTGTGTGTGTGTGTGTGTGTGTGTGTGTGTGTGTGTGTGTGTGTGTGTGTGTGTGTGTGTGTGTGTGTGTGTGTGTGTGTGTGTGTGTGTGTGTGTGTGTGTGTGTGTGTGTGTGTGTGTGTGTCGTGGTCAAAGACTTCACCCTCTCTCTGTTTGTCGTGATTCTGTCGGTGTTCGCGTGTCGTGCTGGGGTAAGGTCCAAAATCACACACTAGAGCACCTCAGATATTACGCCCATCGGAAAATCATTTTTCAAAACTCTTCATTTGTCCTCATCCAGAGGCCGACAAAATGACGATTTGAAATTCAATTAACCCTTTTAGTCCCGGATCCCTACAGCAAGAGATGGCTTGATCATGATAATTCAAGGGTAGTGCCAGATTAGCTTGGCGCCTGAAGGCGCCAAGCTAATCTGGCACTACCCTTGAATTATCATGGTCAAGCCATCTCCTGCAACATATCTGCATTGAGAAGTCAAAAAACAGTGAGTCGATTTTTATTGAAAAGCAACGTTCTTATTGTAACACAATGAAAATCTTGCTTATTAAAAAAAAAAAAAGGAATTTCTGCCGACCTTTCGCATTCGCGTGGCAGATGTTACCTCGGTGTCGGTCTCGAATGATCTCCGACCGTTCTTGTGCTCACTGCTAACTGGGAGTTACCACCACAGATTGTGGCACTACCCTTTAGCTATCAATCGTAGTCCGTTCATTTCTAGCGACTCTGCACCGAGCTTTGTTATATATAACCAAGAGTAGAACTGTGACCATCAAAGCATATTCCGATCAAAACTGTCACAACGCACAGCCTTTATAATAGTGAATGACGCGTTATTCGCACATTGTCTCGTTTTCCACGCCTGTTGTTGTGTCGGTAGTCGGTAATTTTACCAATTAACCCCTTGACTGCCAAGAAAACCCGAACACGACCCAACCTGCAAGAGATGTAGATCCTCGTGAGCCCCCCACAGTTGCGGGGGGCTCATGAGGATCTATGCTTCTTGCTTAGACCAATTTGTATCCTTATTCCTTGGACGGTTATGGCTTTCAGTCGCTAAGTGAGCGAAGATTTGCGAAACAACATACACGTACGGTGGCAGGGAAGGGGTTAGTCATCTGGCTGCCGGTAACACTTTCAGTCGCTAAGTGAGCGAAGATTTGCGAAACAACATACACGTACGGTGGCAGGGAAGGGGTTAGTCATCTGGCTGCCGGTAACACTTTCAGTCGCTAAGTGAGCGAAGATTTGCGAAACAACATACACGTACGGTGGCAGGGAAGGGGTTAGTCATCTGGCTGCCGGTAACACTCTGGCAGTCGCTAAGTGAGCGAAGATTTGCGAAACAACATACACGTACGGTGGCAGGGAAGGGGTTAGTCATCTGGCTGCCGATAACACTTTCAGTCGCTAAGTGAGCGAAGATTTGCGAAACAACATACACGTACGGTGGCAGGGAAGGGGTTAGTCATCTGGCTGCCGGTAACACTTTCAGTCGCTAAGTGAGCGAAGATTTGCGAAACAACATACACGTACGGTGGCAGTGAAGGGGTTAGTCATCTGGCTGCCGGTAACACTTTCAGTCGCTAAGTGAGCGAAGATTTGCGAAACAACATACACGTACGGTGGCAGGGAAGGGGTTAGTCATCTGGCTGCCGGTAACACTTTCAGTCGCTAAGTGAGCGAAGATTTGCGAAACAACATACACGTACGGTGGCAGGGAAGGGGTTAGTCATCTGGCTGCCGGTAACACTTTCAGTCGCTAAGTGAGCGAAGATTTGCGAAACAACATACACGTACGGTGGCAGGGAAGGGGTTAGTCATCTGGCTGCCGGTAACACTTTCAGTCGCTAAGTGAGCGAAGATTTGCGAAACAACATACACGTACGGTGGCAGGGAAGGGGTTAGTCATCTGGCTGCCGGTAACACTTTCAGTCGCTAAGTGAGCGAAGATTTGCGAAACAACATACACGTACGGTGGCAGGGAAGGGGTTAGTCATCTGGCTGCCGGTAACACTTTCAGTCGCTAAGTGAGCGAAGATTTGCGAAACAACATACACGTACGGTGGCAGGGAAGGGGTTAGTCATCTGGCTGCCGGTAACACTTTCAGTCGCTAAGTGAGCGAAGATTTGCGAAACAACATACACGTACGGTGGCAGGGAAGGGGTTAGTCATCTGGCTGCCGGTAACACTTTCAGTCGCTAAGTGAGCGAAGATTTGCGAAACAACATACACGTACGGTGGCAGGGAAGGGGTTAGTCATCTGGCTGCCGGTAACACTTTCAGTCGCTAAGTGAGCGAAGATTTGCGAAACAACATACACGTACGGTGGCAGGGAAGGGGTTAGTCATCTGGCTGCCGGTAACACTTTCAGTCGCTAAGTGAGCGAAGATTTGCGAAACAACATACACGTACGGTGGCAGGGAAGGGGTTAGTCATCTGGCTGCCGGTAACACTTTCAGTCGCTAAGTGAGCGAAGATTTGCGAAACAACATACACGTACGGTGGCAGGGAAGGGGTTAGTCATCTGGCTGCCGGTAACACTTTCAGTCGCTAAGTGAGCGAAGATTTGCGAAACAACATACACGTACGGTGGCAGGGAAGGGGTTAGTCATCTGGCTGCCGGTAACACTTTCAGTCGCTAAGTGAGCGAAGATTTGCGAAACAACATACACGTACGGTGGCAGGGAAGGGGTTAGTCATCTGGCTGCCGGTAACACTTTCAGTCGCTAAGTGAGCGAAGATTTGCGAAACAACATACACGTACGGTGGCAGGGAAGGGGTTAGTCATCTGGCTGCCGGTAACACTTTCAGTCGCTAAGTGAGCGAAGATTTGCGAAACAACATACACGTACGGTGGCAGGGAAGGGGTTAGTCATCTGGCTGCCGGTAACACTTTCAGTCGCTAAGTGAGCGAAGATTTGCGAAACAACATACACGTACGGTGGCAGGGAAGGGGTTAGTCATCTGGCTGCCGGTAACACTTTCAGTCGCTAAGTGAGCGAAGATTTGCGAAACAACATACACGTACGGTGGCAGGGAAGGGGTTAGTCATCTGGCTGCCGGTAACACTTTCAGTCGCTAAGTGAGCGAAGATTTGCGAAACAACATACACGTACGGTGGCAGGGAAGGGGTTAGTCATCTGGCTGCCGGTAACACTTTCAGTCGCTAAGTGAGCGAAGATTTGCGAAACAACATACACGTACGGTGGCAGGGAAGGGGTTAGTCATCTGGCTGCCGGTAACACTTTCAGTCGCTAAGTGAGCGAAGATTTGCGAAACAACATACACGTACGGTGGCAGGGAAGGGGTTAGTCATCTGGCTGCCGGTAACACTTTCAGTCGCTAAGTGAGCGAAGATTTGCGAAACAACATACACGTACGGTGGCAGGGAAGGGGTTAGTCATCTGGCTGCCGGTAACACTTTCAGTCGCTAAGTGAGCGAAGATTTGCGAAACAACATACACGTACGGTGGCAGGGAAGGGGTTAGTCATCTGGCTGCCGGTAACACTTTCAGTCGCTAAGTGAGCGAAGATTTGCGAAACAACATACACGTACGGTGGCAGGGAAGGGGTTAGTCATCTGGCTGCCGGTAACACTTTCAGTCGCTAAGTGAGCGAAGATTTGCGAAACAACATACACGTACGGTGGCAGGGAAGGGGTTAGTCATCTGGCTGCCGGTAACACTTTCAGTCGCTAAGTGAGCGAAGATTTGCGAAACAACATACACGTACGGTGGCAGGGAAGGGGTTAGTCATCTGGCTGCCGGTAACACTTTCAGTCGCTAAGTGAGCGAAGATTTGCGAAACAACATACACGTACGGTGGCAGGGAAGGGGTTAGTCATCTGGCTGCCGGTAACACTTTCAGTCGCTAAGTGAGCGAAGATTTGCGAAACAACATACACGTACGGTGGCAGGGAAGGGGTTAGTCATCTGGCTGCCGGTAACACTTTCAGTCGCTAAGTGAGCGAAGATTTGCGAAACAACATACACGTACGGTGGCAGGGAAGGGGTTAGTCATCTGGCTGCCGGTAACACTTTCAGTCGCTAAGTGAGCGAAGATTTGCGAAACAACATACACGTACGGTGGCAGGGAAGGGGTTAGTCATCTGGCTGCCGGTAACACTTTCAGTCGCTAAGTGAGCGAAGATTTGCGAAACAACATACACGTACGGTGGCAGGGAAGGGGTTAGTCATCTGGCTGCCGGTAACACTTTCAGTCGCTAAGTGAGCGAAGATTTGCGAAACAACATACACGTACGGTGGCAGGGAAGGGGTTAGTCATCTGGCTGCCGGTAACACTTTCAGTCGCTAAGTGAGCGAAGATTTGCGAAACAACATACACGTACGGTGGCAGGGAAGGGGTTAGTCATCTGGCTGCCGGTAACACTTTCAGTCGCTAAGTGAGCGAAGATTTGCGAAACAACATACACGTACGGTGGCAGGGAAGGGGTTAGTCATCTGGCTGCCGGTAACACTTTGCAGTCGCTAAGTGAGCGAAGATTTGCGAAACAACATACACGTACGGTGGCAGGGAAGGGGTTAGTCATCTGGCTGCCGGTAACACTTTCAGTCGCTAAGTGAGCGAAGATTTGCGAAACAACATACACGTACGGTGGCAGGGAAGGGGTTAGTCATCTGGCTGCCGGTAACACTTTCAGTCGCTAAGTGAGCGAAGATTTGCGAAACAACATACACGTACGGTGGCAGGGAAGGGGTTAGTCATCTGGCTGCCGGTAACACTTTCAGTCGCTAAGTGAGCGAAGATTTGCGAAACAACATACACGTACGGTGGCAGGGAAGGGGTTAGTCATCTGGCTGCCGGTAACACTTTCAGTCGCTAAGTGAGCGAAGATTTGCGAAACAACATACACGTACGGTGGCAGGGAAGGGGTTAGTCATCTGGCTGCCGGTAACACTTTCAGTCGCTAAGTGAGCGAAGATTTGCGAAACAACATACACGTACGGTGGCAGGGAAGGGGTTAGTCATCTGGCTGCCGGTAACACTCTGGCAGTCGCTAAGTGAGCGAAGATTTGCGAAACAACATACACGTACGGTGGCAGGGAAGGGGTTAGTCATCTGGCTGCCGGTAACACTTTCAGTCGCTAAGTGAGCGAAGATTTGCGAAACAACATACACGTACGGTGGCAGGGAAGGGGTTAGTCATCTGGCTGCCGGTAACACTTTCAGTCGCTAAGTGAGCGAAGATTTGCGAAACAACATACACGTACGGTGGCAGGGAAGGGGTTAGTCATCTGGCTGCCGGTAACACTCTGGCAGTCGCTAAGTGAGCGAAGATTTGCGAAACAACATACACGTACGGTGGCAGGGAAGGGGTTAGTCATCTGGCTGCCGGTAACACTTTCAGTCGCTAAGTGAGCGAAGATTTGCGAAACAACATACACGTACGGTGGCAGGGAAGGGGTTAGTCATCTGGCTGCCGGTAACACTTTCAGTCGCTAAGTGAGCGAAGATTTGCGAAACAACATACACGTACGGTGGCAGGGAAGGGGTTAGTCATCTGGCTGCCGGTAACACTTTCAGTCGCTAAGTGAGCGAAGATTTGCGAAACAACATACACGTACGGTGGCAGGGAAGGGGTTAGTCATCTGGCTGCCGGTAACACTTTCAGTCGCTAAGTGAGCGAAGATTTGCGAAACAACATACACGTACGGTGGCAGGGAAGGGGTTAGTCATCTGGCTGCCGGTAACACTTTCAGTCGCTAAGTGAGCGAAGATTTGCGAAACAACATACACGTACGGTGGCAGGGAAGGGGTTAGTCATCTGGCTGCCGGTAACACTTTCAGTCGCTAAGTGAGCGAAGATTTGCGAAACAACATACACGTACGGTGGCAGGGAAGGGGTTAGTCATCTGGCTGCCGGTAACACTTTCAGTCGCTAAGTGAGCGAAGATTTGCGAAACAACATACACGTACGGTGGCAGGGAAGGGGTTAGTCATCTGGCTGCCGGTAACACTTTCAGTCGCTAAGTGAGCGAAGATTTGCGAAACAACATACACGTACGGTGGCAGGGAAGGGGTTAGTCATCTGGCTGCCGGTAACACTTTCAGTCGCTAAGTGAGCGAAGATTTGCGAAACAACATACACGTACGGTGGCAGGGAAGGGGTTAGTCATCTGGCTGCCGGTAACACTTTCAGTCGCTAAGTGAGCGAAGATTTGCGAAACAACATACACGTACGGTGGCAGGGAAGGGGTTAGTCATCTGGCTGCCGGTAACACTCTGGCAGTCGCTAAGTGAGCGAAGATTTGCGAAACAACATACACGTACGGTGGCAGGGAAGGGGTTAGTCATCTGGCTGCCGGTAACACTCTGGCAGTCGCTAAGTGAGCGAAGATTTGCGAAACAACATACACGTACGGTGGCAGGGAAGGGGTTAGTCATCTGGCTGCCGGTAACACTTTCAGTCGCTAAGTGAGCGAAGATTTGCGAAACAACATACACGTACGGTGGCAGGGAAGGGGTTAGTCATCTGGCTGCCGGTAACACTTTCAGTCGCTAAGTGAGCGAAGATTTGCGAAACAACATACACGTACGGTAGCAGGGAAGGGGTTAGTCATCTGGCTGCCGGTAACACTTTCAGTCGCTAAGTGAGCGAAGATTTGCGAAACAACATACACGTACGGTGGCAGGGAAGGGGTTAGTCATCTGGCTGCCGGTAACACTTTCAGTCGCTAAGTGAGCGAAGATTTGCGAAACAACATACACGTACGGTGGCAGGGAAGGGGTTAGTCATCTGGCTGCCGGTAACACTTTCAGTCGCTAAGTGAGCGAAGATTTGCGAAACAACATACACGTACGGTGGCAGGGAAGGGGTTAGTCATCTGGCTGCCGGTAACACTTTCAGTCGCTAAGTGAGCGAAGATTTGCGAAACAACATACACGTACGGTGGCAGGGAAGGGGTTAGTCATCTGGCTGCCGGTAACACTTTCAGTCGCTAAGTGAGCGAAGATTTGCGAAACAACATACACGTACGGTGGCAGGGAAGGGGTTAGTCATCTGGCTGCCGGTAACACTTTCAGTCGCTAAGTGAGCGAAGATTTGCGAAACAACATACACGTACGGTGGCAGGGAAGGGGTTAGTCATCTGGCTGCCGGTAACACTCTGGCAGTCGCTAAGTGAGCGAAGATTTGCGAAACAACATACACGTACGGTGGCAGGGAAGGGGTTAGTCATCTGGCTGCCGGTAACACTTTTTTTCTCGAGGTGTTTCCCGAAGGAAAGCGTGACCGGCAGTTCCTGCGGTGGACCGTGCATGTCGGGGGTAACGGTGTGTTTTGATGGAGACACTGTGTCATTGTTATCTCATTCAACGAGCTACGCTTCATTAGCTGCGGAAGTATGGTTAGTGCAGACAGGCAGCAGTAGACGACCACTTCCGCAACGATTGATGCGGTGGTTCTTGAATGAGTCGAGCCACTGTGTGGAAAAAAATCAACCCGCGTTATTGTTCGTTTGTTTTGTTGTTGGTTTGTGGGTTATATTTACTGAAGGGAGTGTGGGGGGGGGGGGGAGGGTTTTTTTTTTCTTTTAATTTTCAAAGACTATAATTGTAATTATGATTATCATTATCATCCTTAGTATTAACTCATTCAGCCCGGCGCACGTATTTCCCAAATTTTGGAGGCGTCATCTAACGACTATGCACCTGTTGCAGGAGATGGGTCGACCATTATAATTCAAGGGTAGTGCCAGATTAGCTTGGCGCCGACAGGCACTACCCTTGAATTATCATGGTCGACAGATGTCCCCCTGCTGCTGTAGTGCGTCAGGGCTGAATGGGTTAATTTTTAGATCTGAATGAAAACCGTGAAGAGTGCAACCCGTAATTTCTTTGTCGCAGTAGGAAAGCTGCAGTGTCTGTTCGTAATGTTCTCTGCACAATACTATTTTTTGTCTGTAATGTCGGCTCCACGCTGCGTAGAAATCTCGATCAGTGTCGTGTTTCCTTCATTGTTTTCTCCACATCACATTTGGATGTGGGCATTTTTTTTTGGTCCTGACCTGTAGTTTTATATTGTCAAGTTCTGTAAGCATAGAATCTGAAGTGTGTTTATTTTTCGTGTTTCGTGGAGACTGTACCGTAACACGCACGCACGCACGCACACGCACGCACGCACGCACGCACGCACACACACACACACACACACACACACACATACACAATTGCAGCTTAGCACACACTTTTTAATTGTACAAATTGTTGTATGTTCTTGGCTATGTACGGTAAAACCTTTCTGGGGGACCACCTTTTTGCAATAATAGAATGATCTTAAAAGACAGGGGTGTCTCCCCCAAAAAAGTCTTGCAGTGTCACTTGTCATTAATAACCATCATCAGCAACCTAAATAATGGTCTTTAACCTCTTAAGTGCCGAAACAATTGAACACGATCTAACTGCAAGAGACATAGATCCTCATGAGCCCCCGCGACCGCGGGGCCTCATGAGGATCTATGCCTCTTGCTGACACCAATTTGTATCCGTGTTTATTGGACGGTTTGGCTTTTGGTCGTTGAATGAACAAAAGATTTCAGAAACAAAAATGTACGAACAGTGGCAGGGAAGGGGTTAATGACAAGTGATCTCTCGTATGGGTGGTCGCTCAAAAAAGGACAACTGGTTTCATATTTGGTACACGGATCCTACTGCGCCTCTGTTTTGGCAGTTTACGTGGTTAGGACTAGACGCTTGAACGTTCTAGAACAAAACTGACCGGTCTTCGTAGAAATGCAAATGTGTTTTTCTTACAGTGTTTCATCATTTTTCTTGTTTTTCTCCCAAAGTCTGCTGCAGAGGCGTCTCACGCATGCGCAGTCGGACCCTTGCTAGGTAGGCCGTGAAAGCCTAGTGCTCAGTCAGTGATGCCGTGCTGCTGTTACTCTTCAGTTTGTAGCCTCGTTTTCTGTTTACTGTTTGTGATTATTTCGGCTTCTAGAAGGTCCTCGTTATTGGTTGCCTAGTTCTCATCTTTGCTAGCATTGTCAGTCTCTCTCATTCTTTTATCCTCAGAAATATATATATCATCGTGTTGCATCAAGATCAGTGTCTTCTCTTTGCTGCTATCTTCTAGTTTTGACTTGTGCAAGTGTACGTGTGCTAAACTCCTCCTATTGCTGTATTTGGAATCTCACACTGACATAGAGACGTTTCCCTGCAGCAAAAGGTCTACGGGCCCACGACGGCCGCCATGGGCCCGACGACCTTTGCTTACTGGGTTAAACGAACAGTACACTATTCATTTGTATCATGATTAATCCCTTATCTGAACACAATTAGCTGCAAGAGACATAGATCCTCATGCACCAATGCAATGACAAGGTCTCATGAGGGTCTATGTATCTCGGCTTGCTGACATAACTTTGAATGCATGTTTCTGGGACAGCATATGCTCTTTGACGTTGAAGTAACGAAGAATCAAACTGCATCAGCTGGCAGTTATGGGGTTAACAATCCATTTGATACCATAGGCCCTGGTTTCAAGAAAAGAGATGCTTTGCACGCTGTATGCCACATCTTACTGCTCCTCATTTTCTTTTGATTCGCTGAATCCTGCAAGGCATCAGCTTACAATGTAATCTTTTGCTGAAATTTCTTGCTAGTGTCCTGGGTTTTTTTGTGTGTGAAGCAAGATGTTGTTGTTGTTGTTTTTCTGAAGCAAGATTGTCTCTGGTATCTGGTAGAAATCTGAGACATTTCTCGAGTGTCTTTGTCTCTCTGTTTCACTGTACTTGTATGTTCTTAGACGGGTGAGACTTTGCATCTAACTGTTGTGCTGCCGAGTTGTTGCATGCAGTACTGAGGTCTGTTGATATCGTTGTTGTTGCTGTTGGTAATCACTGACGCCAGCGGTTGTCGTCGTTACATCTGTTGCTGTTGTTCTCAGTTAGATGTACAAGACTGATCATCTTCTGGTCTTACCGTGAATAACTTACGTGCGCCAAGAGACAGGACTGTTTAACTAATTCATCCCCGACCCACCACGACAGTATGATATGGATCGACCATGCTAGTTCAAGGGTGGTGCCAGAATAGCTTGGCGCCGACGGGCGCCAAGCTATTCCGGCACCACCCTTGAACTAGCATGGTCGATCTGTCTCCCTGAACTGTAACGCAGTCTTCAGAGGGCAGCTCCACAAATTAGGGATCTCGACCTTAGCGTAGCCTGCATCGTGCAAATTGTCTAATATTTACCATTTTTTCTGGCTTTCATTTACTTATCCCCGGAAATTATTCTAGTTTTTCTTCATGAGTAGGATTCAAGGATTTAAGATATTTACTGTCCCAAAAGAGATATTTTTTGTTACAGCTCACAGCTCATAAAAGAAAGAGCTAAAAAGATTAGTAAGAAACAATCTAAACAGTCGAATTCAAATGAGACCGATGAAGAATACAAACACTATGCACGTACATTTTAACTGCATATCACACACAAAACATGTAAGCTAATTCACGTAAACGTCACATTAAATATGACATAAATATCACGTAATTTAAGCTTTTACGTCACAATAAGGCAGCTAAGAAATGTCACTTGAAATGTATTCATACACATACACGCTCGCGCACGCACACACACGCACGCACACGCACGCACGCACATACATACATACATACATACATACATACATACATACATACATACATACATGCATACATCAGTGTCGCCTGGATAAAACGAGACACCACATTGCGTTCTGCAACGTTATATTATGAGTCAGTCCTTCAAGGGCAGAACACATCAAGTCCAACAACAGTACTGTTGAATCCAGTGTTTTTTGCTCCCAAAGGCCCGTGACTATCCACTCTCGCATTCGTTCAGGTATCACTGAATTTTGTTTACCATCATATTCAGACAAAAGTGGACTGAATACATTTACTGGTCTTTGCCTTGCCTTCTTGCATAACTCTGCCTTTCTAAGTGTGTTTCTGTCTTTGTTGAGAATTTCTTTGCATCTTACACGCTTTGCAGTCGCAGTTTTGGGCTAAGCGCCAGTGACTGAAGAAGACTTAGTACAGTGTACTTGTGACTTGCGTGCAGGCGTGATAATCTCTCCTGCTGCAGGCTATAGCAGTTAAATGTTGGTTGTAATTTTGTTATAATCAGCCTATCTTTTTTACATACTGACGAGCAAAAGAACTGCGATATTTATGGAATCATCGGAAACACTTCAGTGTTTCCGGTGATTCCAAAATAGTCTCATTTCATTTGCTCGTTAGCATATTTATCTATTTTGTCTTATAATATGTTTTTTTTTTTTTTAAATGCGTTTTCCCGTGACACGTATTTCACTTCGGTTATACAGCTTAGATGCGATGCAAGTTCGGTATCTTTCACCATTTAGTAGCGCTTAACCCTTTCACTGCCGAGAAAAAATGAACACGATCCAGATGCAAGAGACATAGATCCTCATGAGCCCCTGCGACTGCGGATCTATGCCTCTTGCTGAGACCAATTAATTCGCATCCATGTTTCTTGGACCGTGTTGGTGCTTTTGGTCGTTGAATGAACCAAGATTTCAGAAACAGATATTACGTACAGTGTACGTAGAGTGGCAGGGAAGGGGTTAATGCAATAGTTGTGAATGCATGACTAGTTCGTATTACGGCTGTTTGGTTCTTGGTCTGTGATTGTTTGTTTTATGAATAATATTTTAGCATAAAGCTGGTATGTTTGCACTGCTTCTAGTGGGATGATTTTTTTTAAATCTTGAACGTGAAGACTTTGTTTCCAGCGTAGTGTTCATGGATGCATCGTTTATTGTGCTGTGTTGCAGGATTCCTAAACTTATGTCGGAGCAGCGAGAAAAAATGTCGCTACACCACCATGGTGTCTCGCGCAGACTCCTTTCAGAGTTCCACTCACATCACCAAGGTTTGAACCTGCGGCCTCCTGGCTCTGCCACGCCTTCCCCCATCTCCCGCCGCCACGACAGTACTGCTGTCACCACCCTCTCTCTCACGCCATCGCCAGAACGCCGCGCTGCCTCTCCTATCAACAAACTCCAGACTTCAGCAATAGTCGTGGACCTTCGGTAGCCTTCGTCAGTTTCCGTAGCTCTTAACCCCCTTGTGCATGTAGTCACCGGGGTACTGATTCACTCATTAACAACCTGCAGACTTTGGCCGCCGCAATGTCGTGTGTCTCCGGTACCTTTCATCAGTTGCAGGAGCACTCGAAGTGTCCTGATTCATCCGATCCTGTGAGCCCATTCGAGACGTGCAGCATTCGGATACGCGGCATAACGCCGCGTATCCGAATGCAGAAGCCTCGAATGTGTTAAAGGATAAAGGAGTGACCGCCCGATTCACATAAGAACAGTCTACAGAACTTCAGCAACTGTCGTGGCTCTTCGGTAGCTTTCGACAGTTGCTGCTGCTTGTGCTTCTAAACAGTCCCAGTTGACCTTCACATGTTTAACAGCCTGCAGACTTCTGCACGATTCGAATTGTACTAAGTGTCTGTTCACACATCGGTGATAGTAGACAAGGGGAAAATCAGCTATTGCCGTGGACCCTCGGCAGCTTTCGTCATTTGCGGTGGCCCTTGAACAAAACAGGAGGCAAGATTCGTTCATGAACAACATACAGACCTCGGCAACTGTTGCACGGTAGACATTAGGCTAGCTATTAACCCGTCAGTTGCGGTTGCGGCCATTGACCAGTCTGTATTTGAAGCTGGACAGACAACAGTTAGATCCCCTGCCCTTCCCCTTGGTTTGCATACAGTTCTGCCAGCGCTAGCCTCACCTATCTGGTTTGTGTGTATTTGAAGCTGCCAGCAGACGTAAACACACTGAACGCTTAGGTGATGATAATCAGAGGTACTAAGCCTGCGACTGACTTGTTCTCCGTGAATACTACACTGACGAGCACAAGAAATACAACATCGCTGGAATCCGATGTTGCCGCATTTCTTTTGCTCGTCAGTATACATACAAGTTCAGGCGACACTCTGACCACGCTAATTCGAGGGTGGTGTAATCCAGGTAAAAAAAATCCTCAGTTTTATAATGTACATAGATATACTGTTTAACCCTGAAGGCGTTTTTCCAACCAGGTCTGTTATAGCCCTGTAACGGCAAAAGGCAGAAGTTCCGGGTTTTTTTTTTTTTTTTTTTTTTTTTTTGGGGGGGGGGGGGGAGTTAGATTTTCAATATAATATACTGACCAGCAAAAGATATGCAACATTTTTGGAATCATCGGAAACACGAGCAAACGAATTGCGACATTTTTTGAAAAAGTGTTTCCGATGATTCCAAATATGTCGCATTTCTTTTGCTCGTCGGTATACAATTAAAAAATCTCGCTTTTCACAAAAATGGTACTACTTCTTTTGCCGGACACAGACCAGTCTTACGTTGTTTACCCCATCTCCACCAGTGTTCCAGCGGCGGAGGAAGCATTGAGCATTTTGACGGACGATGGGGATTTCCAGTTTTCAGTGTTTTACTATTCGTCATTTCAAACATTGACTCAAACTTACTGTAAATCAGTTCAACGGAGGAATATATGGTTTGTTCATTTATGAAATATTTTATTAAAATTCTTATCATGTGATTGTTCAACCTTTAAGGTTTTTTGTTTCTTTTTTTCGACGTGTGCGCTTACTGCCTGTGCGCCTCTCGCTTCCAATTGTGAAACGTGCTAAAATATCGTCTTGTTGATTCCATTTACGCAACACTGTTGCTCGTCACCAAATGAACAGCAGCGTTTTGTAAGCTAATTCGACGGCATTTTGTCATTCCTAACGTTAACTCATACGAGACGTGGCGCACCCGGATATGCGGCTGAAAGCCGCGTATCCGCATGCAGCACGTCTCGAATGAGTTAATACATTGATCTATAATGTCGAAATTTCCGTATTTCGGGATTGTCCTGTGAAAACTACATACAAGTTCAGAAAGGAGAACCGCGACCGTGATAGTTCAAGGCTGGTGCCAAAATAGCTTGACGCCTCAAGGCGCCAAGCGATTCTGGCACCACCCGTGAACTATCATGGTCGTTCTATCACCTGTTCTGAATCCGGGCTAAAAGGGCTGTGTGAGTCTCGCTGTGTGGACATGAACCAATGTATCACATAGTCAGCTACCAATGGAAACGCCTTGTACGGATGTGGTTTACCCTGGCCGGTCAGTCGTTAGATTACACGTAGACACGGGTATTTTCAATGTACAGTACCATTGTCTGAAAATATGCGTGTGTAACTCATGTACATAATAGCACTCACAATAACATTACGTAAAACGTTCAGGTCGGTGTTGCTGGCCAGCCTCGCGTCTAACGTACACATCTGTACACGTGTATGACTATTACTAATATACTGTAGGGCATTATCCACTTAACTGCCGAGAAAAACTGAACACGATCCAACTGCAAGAGACATAGATCCTCATGAGCCCCCCGCGACAGCGGGGGGCTCATGAGGATCTATGTCTCTTGCTGAGACCAGTGTGTATCCATGTGCCTTGGACGGTTGTGGCTTTGGGTCTTTGAATGGACGAAGATTTCAGAAACACGATAGGTAGGGGTTAATATACGAAAATGTCGTATAGATACTTGCAAACAGATCGTTTGTTATGTAACGCTGCAATAATCATTATGTTCGTTGTTCACTGTTTTGTTCTTGCTGGCTAAGCTACCCTCCCCATACAATTGCAAGAGTCGCCGGCAAGGGTGCGCAGTAGGATTAACCCATTCAGCCCCGGCGCCCTACAGCAATAGATGGACTGACCATGGTAATTCAAGGGTGGTGCCGGATGGAGGCGCCAAGCTAATCAGGCACTACCCTTGAATTATCATGGTCGATCCATCTCCTGCAACTGGTACATAGTCGTTGGGTGACGCCTCCAACATTTTGGAAAATGCGGCCGTGGGGTTAAATGGGTTAATTATTGTTGAAAATGAGCTTCACCCTTATCCTTCGGAATACACACGTGTGTGAAATAAGTGTGACTAAAATAGTTCAAGGGTGGTGCCAGAATAGCTTGGCGCCACTAAGCGCCAAGCCGCTGGCACCACCCTTGAACTACAGCCATTGATCTATATCCTTATCTGTAAGTATTCTAATGTAGCTTGCGTATGGCAGTGTACAAATTTGAAGCGTTTAGCTTCAGGATGATATGAACTTAACTGGACAGATTGTAACAAGAGTTTTTCCTGTGAGATTTGCTAACGCATATTATTATGTGTGTACTGCCAACGGTGTTCCAAACTTGGCATCGAAGCTGGAATCAAAAGAGACTGGAATAGTCAAATCAGTCAGAGCATGATCGATACGAGGCTGGCCAGTAAAAACGACGATATGTCATTATTTCCATGATATTAACTCATTCGCGGCCAACCGCATCCAGATGCGCGGCTTATGAATTGTTAACTGTGCTTCATTGTCATTCCGGGGATTTTTAAATTTGTTTCGTTTTGTTTCTAGTCAGATTTTCTAATTATTTTTTGTTATTTACTTACGGGCAAAAAAAAAAAAAAAAAAGTGTGACAAACAGTTCACTTGCGTGCAGACATGTAATCAACAAGCCAAATTAATCGAAAAACTACAATGGAACTCAAACTCTTTATTCTTTTATTGCCCCTGCAGACACCACAGTAAAATGTGGTTGTCATTGCAGGTAGGCAGAATTTCCTGCCTCCTCCAGTGTTGCCGATGGTGTGCTGAAGAGGTCGCCAAGACCGAAACAGCTGTCCACACCGGCTAAATATCTGGACCCCCCTTGGGGGGACCTAGATTTAAATTTTCATGCACTGAGTGGCTGGAACAGTGGATATGTGATACGCCCCCCTTCGGGGGGGGGGGGGGGGGTTCCATATGCATTGCTTTCAGTCACTTTCTTAGCGCCCCCCCCCCCCCCCCTCTTTCCTATCTCTTTTTTTTTTTGTGTGTGTGTGCTTTGGCCACAGTAGATCTATGATCACTGGTCGATCATGCACATTTCTCTCCCCTGACAGTGCTATAACCTACTTTACTTTGTAACCTTCCTAAAATATTAGCACTGGCAGTCTCCCCTTTTCTTTTCTTTATTGTTTGATTTATGCCCACTTCCTCCATTCATTTTCAATTTAATTTTATTTCTTACTCATTGGCGTTTAACCCTTTGTCTATCGGAAGCGCTTTTTGTTGAGATGATTCCTGCAGGAGTCACCTCAACAAAAAAGCTACCGCCGGCAGCCAAGGGGTTAAAACTTTATTCAAGTGAGAAAGATACTAAATCACAACCGTCACTCGTACAAATAAATAAATTAAAGTCACACTTCCTTTTTGTAAAAATGTGTATATAACTATTAGCGCGGTCCCTATGTGATAAAATAGAGAGATGTGTGATTTGAATAAACTATATATTACCCTACTGTTGTTTGTTCCATACTTAATCTACATATACTGACGAGCAAAAGAAATGCGACATTTTTGGAACCATTGGAAACACTAAAGTGTTTCCAATGGCTCCAAAAAGGTCGCATTTCTTTTGCTCGTCAGTATTTTATAGTCTGCCACCCACACTTCACGTTCCACCGAGGCATAATGTCTTGGAAGATTCTGAGCGACTGATTTCAGTCTCGGGCCAGATTTTTGTCTTTTAAATCATGCATATCCCGTTGACTTACAATAACAGCTCCTTCAGTCCTTTAACCCTTTGGATTGTCGGTAGCGTAGTGTCGCCAAAACACGATACCTACAGCCAACGGGTTAACTTTGATGTTTTGGTCATGTTCACTGATCAGTTGGTGCACGTTCTATGAACTGACTCAAAAGGTTTATTGCCTGCCGTCAGCAACACGCTTGAATGACCCCCCCCCCTGCCCCCCTCCCCTTCCCCCACCCCCCCTGTGCCAGCCCCGATGGCTTGAGAGTCAGTCATTGTGGCGTGCCGCCGGCCTGACGCAACACTGCCACGCCAAAATGACCCCTGGTTAATGCATTCAAGATGCGACTTGCCACAGATAGTGCGGCGGGTGATGTCAGCCCTTTGGGTGTCGGTACGGTAACGGTTTTAGTCGCGATGATTCCTGCCGGAATCATCGCGACTAAAACCGCTACCGACACCCCAAAAGATGAGCATCAAAGACGTGACGAGACTCAGGGCGAGAGAACCGATGTTACACGGCGGCAGTCATGCGAAGAGTTGTGCCCCTGACTTGCAGCGTCACGGGTAACGGAATATGTATGTATTCTATTGACGCTCCGAGTCAGGGATCACAACTCTTGCCATAACTTCGGTTTTCTCCGCCTGTGGTGACACAAACCGATTTCAGTTTTTGCTGCGAACGAAGCTCAATACTGAGCGATTCGAGACGTGACACAAACTGATACGCGGCAAATGGAGTGAGTGGTTCGAGGCATGCCGCAATGAGTTTACTAGTGGCGGCATGTCAGTCTCAACGCTCAATTTATTTGCCGCGTATCCGCCGTAAGATTCACGTCGCGCGAATGAGTTAATCTGGCGTGCGAGTCATTTTGGCAGACTGTGAATGTGCAGATACCGACAAATTTAATTCAGGTTTGGACGATATCTCAGTGACCAGCGCCGGACTGACGTCAGTATCGGCCCATCAGTTTAACCACACGGTCGCATCTCCCCAGTTTTGGAGGCGTTATTTTATGGTTATGTACCAGTTGCAGGAGATGGATTGACCCTGATAATTCAAGGGTAGTGCCAGATTAGCTTGGAGCCTGAAGATGCCAACTTGAGCTGATCTGGCGGTCACGTTATACATTTAAATTGGGAAGTCAGTTGAGGCAGTAAGAGGCCCCGTGTTTTTAAAAATAATTTTTGCCTTGTTTGAAAATTTGCAGTTGGGCTGAATGTTGGAATTTCTGGAAATTTGTGGTTAGCTGAGAGGAGACATGTTTGGAGCTTTGATTCATGCCATCCTGAGCTTATCCAGTGGACAATTGTGGGTCTATGTTGAGTTGCCTTTGACGTAGTGATTTGAGGGGCACGCTGCGGATTTCAGCTGTGCTTGCCGGGTGTGGGGCTGGTAAGGAACCAGTTTCATAGCCAAGAAATGAGACGGGTGATGTGCTGTTTTTTTGGGGTTTTTTTTTTTTTTTTGTGGTATTTTGTGCATGGCAAATGTGCAGCTGGTGGGCGGTAGTGATTTTTTAGGGAATTCAAAAATTAGGGGATGACTGGGACTGACTAAGGCTAAGAGACAGTACGGAAACAGCACTGTGGTCCGTGTACCCTTGAATTATCATGGTCGGTCACTCGCATGCTGTAGGGCGTTGGGGCTAAACATGGTTTATATTCTGTACGAGAATACGAGTTTATATTCCCGTGGTGTCTGATGCTTACTTTTGTGCACTGTACCGTTCACAATACCAAATCGTTTTCTTGTTGATAAGAATTGAATGCGTCAGTTCTGCTGATCACAGGCCAAACAAACGCAGCTGCGGTCCACGTCATGTGTACAAATCATACGAAAGGGCCCCTGTACATATATAAATCATTTTTGTGCGTTTTAGCATTGTACAATAAATGTTCTTTTAATCGTGGTGTTTGATATTTACCACCCTGGTTGCCTGCCTCGATCCTCCACGCGTGATACATCACACATAGTGGATGGACAGACACAGCCAGTGTGAATAAAGACGTGTAATTCACGGGACAGTCTGAAGGTGTGCAATATGCGATATATTTTTGGAAGAGGACGGAGCCGCTGGTGGGAACATTACCTATAATCGTCGTAATCAGTAAGACATGTATATTTTGTTTGATTTTCGGTACCGCGATTCGCAGTGTTGTAGGTCACTGAAGTTCTGTCTGTATGTGATGGTTATATTGGTTTATCATATACTGTAACGTGTCTTATCGGTTTTCAACTCCGACGAGGATAATACTACCGGAACGTTTATCTTTTTTTTTTAATGAAAACCATCAGCCCCCTTATGCATGCAGCCACCGGTACTGCAAACAGGTTCGGTGGCAGCATGCAGAAGAGAGTAAGCGCAATGAGTATCATGTGTGGGTCAGTTAACTCACAGTCATTCAACTCCGACACGCCACGGCAAGATATGACATGGATCGAGCGTGATAGTTCAAGGGTTGTGCCAGAATAGCTTGGCGCCCATAGGCGCCAAGCTATTCTGGCACAACCCTTGAACTATCACGCTCGATCTGTTTCCAGAAGTGTAATACAGTCCGCTTCAGGGGGCAACTTAAAAATTTGCGAATTTCGGTCCTGGAGCAGAATGTGTTAAACAAAAAGTCAAATTTGGGGAAGGGAGGGGGTGGGAGTTAGAGCCTGGTTTAATGTTGTCAGATTAAAGTTTCTATTACTACGTAAAAGGGTATCGGGCTGAAGTCGCAGTGGGCCCGCGCACTGTCGTGCGCGGGTCCGAGCCACTCAGCGGCCGACTTAAGCCCGATACACTTTATGTACTGGGTACGACCATCTAATGTTGACTGCCACGGCAAATCTGCGTCCACGAATCTGAGTTTTCCATTATGGTCTGAGGACAAGAACACATTTAAAAACGGGTATTCGGACGAAGAAAACTGATAAGAAGAAAACTGATAAGAAGAAAACTGATAAGTGTAAATTTATGGCCTCTGCCTCTCTCGTGTATGTGTACCGGCCTGCGTCTGTGTACTTCATTTATCATACCTCTGTTGCTTGTGTTATATTACTGTTGTGATTAGTTACCATCTTATCTCTTGGCCATAAGATTTACGTGTTTTTGTTCAATGTGTGATGTATTGAACTTGTGGTAATATACTGACTTCCATTAAAAACGCGAAAAGTGTCTAAGTGTACCCGCAAACAAAGAGCCACCCTGCCAGCAAAACAAGAACATTTTGCTTACTTCAGATGTTCAGCCTACTGTCTGAGCTACCTTCACACCATAAATTGGATATGTTATCGCCCATGGCTACCTTGGAGTACACAGGGTTTCATTAGTGGTGAAAATAAGCAAAACTGGACACACTCTGTAAAGCAGTTTTCTGTGATATGTTTTAACACACAAGTTGTGTGGATTGCTTATTATGTTATTAACTGCCTCAAACGAAATTTGACTGAAAAAAAATCATTAGAGAACCAGAACTTCCGGTGCGCATCATTTTCTTAATAAATCTTATTTGATTTAATGTGAATTACTTTCAAATCATTTTTTTTATGCTCCACTGAGTGACTGACACAGAGATAAATAACACACCCTTATTCATTTGATCAGGTAAATATGGCCGCTAACCTAAAATAAAGAACCTTTTGATTTTCATGTTTGTAGGTCAAGTTGATTATTTAGGTGCCTTTGACAAAGGAAAAGTAGGTCAAGGCCAAACTGGCCTGATTTTCATGCACACTGACCTTAGTGACACTGCACATTGGTTAGCTTTCAGCTGTGTCCTCTGCAGATGCTCACCATTTCACTTTCAATATCCTGTGATGGTAGTGTCACTGATGACGTCATAAGTCATCGATGTGCGATTTTTAAGACTAACATTCTATTTGCACACGACATGACATCATAAATTTTCTAACAAACGACGTAAAAATAACCCGGATTAAAGCATATTTACGAAGAAAAGAGATATGGTGAAAAATTCGCGTTTCTTTTGTTGATCAGGATATTTTTGTGGGGGAAAACGCTCTGCGTCGTAGAACAGAACCTCTGGCTAAAAATCTTTTTAAAAATTTAAAAAAAAAAAAAAAAAAAATGTTACTGCATTGGCGTTGGTCAAGGAGACGAAACCGGTCCGTGGGAGAAACTTGATATTGTTGCTTCCCCTGGGGATGGACCCGCTACTCCATAATTTTACGCCGCTGTGAGTTGATAATGTCAATGGCGACAAGCGAGCACTTTGTTTTCTCACAGTTACTGTGCTAAAAGTATTGGTAGAAATAACCAACAAAGAAAGAAACACGCCTTTAACCTTTATCATTTGGAATACACCAGTGTGTGAAATAAGTGTGACTAAAATAGTTCAAGGGTAGTGCCAGAATAGCACTACCCTTGAACTATATTACTATTAATCAAACTTATTTCACACACTGGTGTATTCCGAATGATAAGGGTTAAGTCCATTTTCGGAATTTACTTGACAGTGTCACATAGAGTGGAATATTTGACAGGTCACAGTGTTCACTCCTTCCAGACTGACACTACTGCAGATGGACACGCGACAAATTCAGTGGAGGTAACACTGACTTCATTTGTCCCGAAATCCGATTAGTTGACGTCTGGAATGTGTTAACCCTTTGCTGTCAGTAGCGGTTATTGTCGCGATGATTTCTGCAGGACTGAATCATCGCAACAAAACCGCTATCAACAGCCAATAGGCTAATCATACATTCTTGTGAGCAGTATGGTAATGTCCTTGGGTAATATAAGAAAAAGTGCCACGGGAATATCACGGGAATATCACAGATTATTGTATATAAATTAACTCACTCTGCCGCCGGGCATACTTCAGCGGGACATTGATCGACTACGACAGCTTAAGGGTAGTGCCAGTCGGCTTGGCGCATAAGAAGGCGCCAAGCGAATCTGGCGCTAGCCTTGAACTCTCGTGGTTGATCCATCTCCCGCACATGGTAGTTGGTCAGTGAAAGTCATCATATTACGCGCCACATAACAAATCATGTTATAGTGTCTCAAATCTGTTCACCCCTTATGCTTGCATCCACCGGTAAACAATACCGGTGGCTGAACACGCAAGATGGTTTAACCCACGGGTGCATTTCCCAACTTGTGGAAATGCTACTCAACGACTATGTACCTGTTGCAGAAGATGGCTTGACCATGAAAATCCAAAGGTAATGCCAGATTAGCGTGGCGCCTTCAGGCGCCAAGCTAATCTGGCATTACCCTTGAATTATTACGGTCAAGCCATCTCCTGCTGTAGGGCGTCGGGGCTAAATGGGTCAGTTAACTTAAATCTGGGACACTCGGTCACATAAAGTTCCATGCTATATTGAAAGTTGAATATTGTACACTGTGTGTTGTGGCAAGTCCGAGGGTTACAGAATTGCCTGTAGATCTCGGAGACTACTGGTGGAAACACCTTTAAAAAAAATTAAAAAAATAAAGTGTTCGTTTTCCAGTCGTTCTCTTTCGTTTTGTTTATTTGGTGGTGTTGGTTGGTTGGTTATGTTATTTACTGGTTGGCTGGTTAGTTGGTTGGTTCATTGGTGGGTTGGTCGTTTCGTTGGTTGGTTGGTTCGGCTGGTTGGCTGGATGGTTGGTTGATTTTTTGGTGGCTGCACTGATGATGTGCAAGTGGCTAATGTTATTGTCTACCCCATCACAGGCCTATCAAATCACCAAACACCCGAGACATTAGTTTGCTCTATGTCCACCCAGACTTGCAGCGAAATCAGTTTTGGCGACAAAGTCAAACAGACGCAAGATGGTGATGTGGTGCTCATCAAGAGTGGTCATGAACTTGTCCACGTCAAGCAGGTCACGGGCGCCGGGGAACGCCTGAAGGCTGTCAAGGGGAAAGGGTGCGGTGCTCTCGCAATCCGCAACAACTACGGGAAGAACGCGACTGTCTCTGTGGTTCTGAAGCAACATGAAATAGAGGAAATCTTCAATCGTGTGCTAGTCTGTGATTTTGCACCTTACGGCTTCAGTCAGCCGTAAGGTGCAAAATCAAAAACCAACCCAAATATGAGAAGGTTGATACGTTTTCTGACAAAACTGGTGCTATTCACACCTAAGGCGCTGGAGCCCATGCGGCAACTGGCTCAAGGTGCACTGATGTAATATCTACGTGTACACTATTACGATTTTCCGTATTAAACGCAAGGTATCTAATATATTTCTGATCAGAACCACTGCAGGTATGCATTTATGGTGCGTTAGAATTTGCCATGGAAACTCGTCATATTGTATGGAACAATTAGCGAGCTCGCCTTTGATTCATGCATGCATTAGTGTGGCACAGCACATCAGTACACGTGTGTACACCACACCGATGACCTCGTGACCTGCAGTATTGCGATACACTGATAGTCGGTCGGGTTCTGCGGGGTCAAGTGACGTAGGCTCATAAATATGCATATTGATTCAAAACCAGACCGATGCAGACGATAAATCCGCGACTCGGCTACAAAAACAATACACCCAGCAAACGATAAATTTCGACATTTGGCATTGTACTTACATGATAAAGCTCTAAGATAGTACACAAAGAACCCATACACATATTGCCAGCAGTATCTGTTGCACATAGTTTTCTGACTGTGTTGAGATGCTTGATCATGGGCAATATAACTTTAACCCATTTAACTCCACGGTCGCATTTCCCAAATTCTGGAACTGTCAGTTCCAGTTGGAGGAGATGGATTTACCATGGTAATTCAAGATTAGGGCCAGATTAGCTTGGCGCTATCAGGCGGAAAGGTAATCTGGCACTACCCCTGAATTTTCATGGTCGACCCATTTCTTGTTGTAGTGTATCGAGGTTGCATGGGTTAACCCTCTTGTGCACGCAGCCACCAAAACTACTCACGACTTTGGTTGCTGCATGAACAAGAAGGTTAATACAAGCTTTAATGAGTTTAGCATAGTGATGGCATGGGCAGCACAAAAAAGTGAAACATTGTACTCAGACATTAATTTGGGTCCCTTGTTCCAGCACCAGCCCTGAGCCGTACGGTCGACATTCCCTGATTTGGGAGTTTACCTCTAAAGACTTCCATTTCAGAATATAGCACGACAGTGATAGTTCAAGGGTGGTGCCAGAATAGCTTGGCGCCTACAGGCGTCAAGTTTTTCCTTGAATTGTTATGGTATAGGTGCCGAGCTATTCTGGCACCACTTATGGTCGGCACAAATTCTGGCACCACCCTTGTACTAATCTATCAAGGTGGGTTTGTTTGTTTTTTTTTGGGTTTTTGTGTGTGTGTGTGTGTGTGTGTGTGTGTGTGTGTGTGTGTGTGTGTGTGTGTGTGTGTGTGTGTGTGTGTGTGTGTGTGTGTTGGTCGTCGTGTCACCTGCTGTAATATCAGGACTGAATGGGTTAAAGCGACCTGCTCCAGGCAATAAAATCGTTTATAGGTCGTATTATCACATTTGTAAATGTTTTAGTATGTCTTACAATAATGCTGGACAAAAGAGCTAACTTAACTTATAAGGTATGCATTTTGTAATATGAAAGACATTACTGCTCTTGTTCTCATTGTATGCAGGTGGGTTTATCTGTTACACAAAAAGGGCAGAATTTTTTTTTTAAAATTAACCCATTCAGCCCTGACGCACTACAAGCAGGAGATGGGTCGACCATGATAATTCAAGGGTAGTGCCAGATTAGCTTGACGCCTGTCGGCGCCAAGCTAATCTGGCACTGCCCTTGAACTATCACTGTCGTGCTATATTCTGAAATGGAAGTCTTTAGAGGTAAACTCCCAAAATCAGGGAATGTCGAACGTAGGGCTCAGGGCTGGTGCTGGAACAAGAGACCCAAATTAACGTCTGAGTACAATGTTTCACTTTTTTCACTTATCATGGTCGATCCATCTCCTGCAACTGGTGCATAGTCATTAGATGACGCCTCCCAAATTTGGGAAATACGGTCTTCGGGCTGAATGAGTTAACAACGGTTGCATCTGCAAATTTGAGCGATGCAAGCCTGCAGCGGAGCACATCGCTGTATGTGTGTATAACTAGTCTAAGAAAAACATGTGTCATCAGACCTGAAGAGCTGTGTTAACCAGGAAAGCCATGCGAGGGGACAGCTTGTTTCCAGGCCCAAGGACTAGCATCACAGTGGTTGCACTTTTCGCCAGCTGTAGCTCTCCCTCAAAACTGAGGTGACCATGCATGACTTCTTCGTCATTCCGCGACACACTGTTTGATAACAAGGGTTTATGTCAACATACGTGGAGCATGTCAACTTCGACAGCCCTTTCAAGCTCTACAGTAAGATATAGCTGATCGACGTTTCACATTTTAAAAAAACTATAACACAGTTTTATAATTAGCCTTTTTTTTCAATGAGCACACATCCACCATCAAAATGTTCATTATCTCATTCTGTGTCGCGAACTGTGTACTTAGCACGGCCAGCGTGAAACACTGGTTCCAACTGGTAGTTAACTAATTGTGTCCCACATATTAGAGTTGTCCTCTGAGGACTGCATTACAATTCAGGAGACAGATCGACCATGATAGTTCAAGGGTGATGCCAGAATAGCTTGGCGCCTATAGGCGCCAAGCTATTCTGGCACCACCCTTGACCTATCATAGTCGAGCCATAACTTGCTGCGGTGTGCCGGGGCTGAATGAGTTAATGTGCGAATGTCTTATTTTTGTGTTGAACTAACATACGGTATGGCTCGATAATTGAATTCATTTGCCCAATTCCTTGTTCGCTAGTAACGAAGAGCGCCAGTCAGATACAATCAGATTTCAACTTCAAGTTAACCCTTTGGCTGTCGGCAGCGGTTTCCTGCAGGAATCATCGCGACAAAAACCGCTAGCGACAGCCAAAAGTTTAAGATAATGCTGACCGGCGGTGCTTGGTCACCTACTTCATCTGATATGTTCACGTGCAGACGGACCTTCGTCCAGTAAGGTTATTTTTTCAGGGCCCTCGGCGCCTATCAGCCATTTTATGAAGAAGTGTCGAAGTTTTAAAAAATGTTACGGCAAACTAGGAATAGTATTGCTGAGTTGATACACCTCCCCTATCCTGGGCGTAAACGTACAGACACGGTCAACAGGATTTTTTTTTTTTTTTTTTTTTTTGGGGGGGGGGAGGGGGCACTATCCATTCGTACCGTGGTGTATAACATAAACAGACCAAAAGAAAACGTGTAGAAATGCCAACAGCCTATATTTTTTTTACCGAATCATTTTAATTTTAACCTAATCATTGTGGTTATGAAATATTCTTTCGACCATCTTTTGATCAAGCAGTCAAGGACAGTATGTCAACAGGGAATTGTCTGACCCCGCCTTGTTTGCATACGTGACTGATACTGGAAACGATTTCCTTAACCCTCTTAGCCCCAAGGTCCCATTTCTCAACTTTTTGAGGTGTTGCCTAACGACTATGTACCAATTGCAAGAGATGGCTTGACTATGATAATTCAAGGGTAGTGCGAGATCAGCTTGGTGCCTGAAGGCGCTAAGCTAATCTGGCACTACCCTTGAATTATCATGGTCAAGCCATCTCCTCCTGTAGGGATCAGGGGCTAAAAAGGTTAAAAAAACAAGTTTGCAATTTCCACCTAAACGTTTGCATGGACTTCCCCAAGAGCATAATTCTCTGTATTAAACGATAAACAAGTAGCAACTATTCACATCGTTGTGATCATTAGAATCGACCGTTCTAAACAGTTAAGCTACCGATGTGATTAGCATTAAAAATAACGATCCCGTTGTCATCTATTTTATTGATATTATATTGCGTTCAAACAAACGAAGGTCGTGTGGTGCCAGTTACCGCTCATTTTTAAGGTGATGCTGCAACATTTCTGATATTTTAAAACTAATGCCTTACGATGTACTTTGGTCAGGCTTTCGAATGAGGTATGACCAAAACGTGACCACCAAAATGATATTATCTCAATAACTAGAGCCCTTTTCCCTAGTTGTCACCACGCCATTAGTCATTTCAAGTGTTTATGTTTATTGATAGAGCACCAATGACAGGCTGCTAACTCTAGGGATAAAAAAAAAGAAAATGTATTGTAAGTTGTCGCACACTGCAGCAGCATCTCTGTCAATGTTAGGCTATTTTTCTGATCTGACTAGGTTTGACGGTGATTCTGAATACTATTTAATAATAGACTGTTTTAACAAGCATTACTGTGTGTTGCTGATCAGCTAAACAACATGTTCATTTGCCTGTGAATTGCTGTCAAGTTATCTGGCAAAAATACAACCAGTTTTAATAACAGGTACACCTGACCATGATTATCACAAGATAACCGAACACCATATGGTAACTGAAACAATTTTTGACAAAAATAACCTGCATGTGACTTTTACCTTAGGCTTAGGGCCCCAACGCCATATAGTTCATGACTCTTAATCTGACCACGTGACCCACACAACAAAACCGATGGTGTCAAAATGTCGGCCAGTGGCGTGGCTAATCGGTGGCACAACTCATCATTTTGCCCATCAGTTTTGAACACTGGCATTCTCAACCATTCAAGTTAAAATCGCAATATCCCCGACTTATTTTGCACGGTATACATGTACATTTACACCCGGGGTAGGGCTAGGAATACCAACACTGCCCTAGTATTAAACCCATCAGCCCTGACGCACTACAGCAGGAGATGGGTCGACCATGATAATTCAAGGGTAGTGCCAGATTAACTTGGCGCCTGTCGGCGCCAAGCTAATCTGGCACTACCCTTGAATTATCATGGTCGATCCATCTCCTGCAACAGGTGCATAGTCATTAGATGACGCGTCGAAAATTCGGGAAATACGTGCGTCGGACTGAATGAGTTAAGTCTAATGGCACACAATTATATCGCTGATGTTAAACTGATTATTACCTCATTCCAAAGACACGACCCAGGATTGTACCAAGAACGGAGGATATACTGGATACATCACCAGCTACAACACGATCAGATGGGTACATTTTCTCTGCGTCGTCAAAAATGCAGATATCGTATGCATGTTCTTCACTGTCGTCTGTAGTGAGATCCATTTTATCGTCGCTGGGATGAGGAACATCTTTCACCAAATCCAACAGCACCAGTGCCGACTGGAAGGACAGGAAAGCGCTCCCAGTCTGGCCGGCCTTCAGAGCTTGGTGTGCGGACATGGCGTACACATCAACCGCTTTCTTGCGCAGTTTGCAGGACACATCATCACTGGCACTTTTCAAGAAATGGCCCTCGTCCGTGCAGACGCTTAGAATTAGTCTTGCCTGGGTGAGGTCATCCCGGCTAAAAAAAACGATGCAAAAATGAATAACCATGTCCATTACTACTGAAATTCCAGTAGCTACAGCCCCTAGCAGTAAGTGAGTCAAGTTTTTCAATGGAGGTAGTGCCTACGAACACAAGACACACTTTCGGTTCAAAACCATCACAACCAAAGTATGTTTACAATAATATGACGATAACCTGACGACATTTGCAGTAATTGTAAGAAATTACGTATCCAGCCAGTGACAGAACAAAAATGATTTTATTATTGAAGCTAATTAATACGACTCACACTCGCATCGCAAAGAATGAAAGACGAACACAAATTTGGAGAATAGCGGATTCGCTTGAATCCCATCCCCCCACCCTCCCCTTCCCCCCCCCCCCCCCCTTCATCTGCTTACCCCGCCTTTACGTTAAAAATAAAATTAATAGAAAATTAGTAAAAAGAAACTGTCGTCTTCTTAATATGGTGATCGCAAACTACTCTAAATAAGCGATTTTTACATTAAACTGTCACTGTCCATGAATGCACTTAGGCTGAAAACAAGCCTTTGTCGGTATTGCGGGATTATTGCATTTAAAAATCTGAAGTTTGCTTATAACAAACTTCGCTTATAACAACAAAATCATGGTCCCCTGCAAATTTGTTATATCCGGCTGTTACTTGTTACCTGTCAGCCCAGGGTCAATAAAACTCATTCAGCCCGACGGCCGAATTTCCCAAATTTGGGAGGCGTCATATGATGACTATGCACCAGTTTCAGGAGATGGATCGACCATGATAATTCAAGAGCAGTGCCAGATTAGCTTGGCGCCGACAGGCGCCAAGCTAATCTGGCACTGCCCTTGAATTATCATGGTCGATCCATCTCCTGCAACTGTGCGTCAGGGCTGAATGGGATAATACACGCAGTCATGCCCAGTGCACACAGAACATGAGATATACTGCAGTCACAAGTAAACCCCTAACAGGTTTACGTAGGCCAACACATGTACATATTCTGTAGCAGATGATACGGACAAAACTGGACGATACATTTGACAGCCACAATCCACAAGCACCGTGATTGGAATAGGGCTGTGACAACTGCTGTTAGATAATACAGATGCATGGAATGTTGCCTTCAAATTTTCCGGATGGTTATTTGTAAGCATTGCCTGCTGCAGGATTGGTTCCAGTGTAGGCCTAGGTAAAGCTGATGGGAGTTCCTGATGTGACTTCAGCGTACGTCATGCTCTGTTCACGCTGAGCACTGATTTGGACTGTTGCGTGCCTTATGTAAACCCTGGGCTGACGGAGTTCATACTGCGCCAACCTAGCTGGGTCCCGAAAAGTTTATTAAAAACACGTGCTGGACGGGGAAAAAAGAATGAATCTCAGTTTTAAGAACAAAAAGTAATGCGAGGTTGAATCATAATTCAAACTATTTACACTACCTGCAGTGGTTCCGCATGAGGCCGAGCAAAGCCTGCCTTCTCTCGTGTGGATCCTTGGACAAATCCAGGATCCCGTGTTGTGCCTTGATTGCCTCTAGGTACTTCCCCACCTCCTCGTGGGCCTGGGCCATCTTCTGCAGACGGGTCACACCTGAGTCACCGCTGGACGCCTCTATGATTTGAACCAATTTGGAGTAAGAGTCCCAAACTTGGGTCAGTTCAGCTTTGACTCTAGGCAGGTGGCGGACCACCTTTTGACATTCTCTCATAGAGCTTCTGAACATGTCCCCTGCTTTTTCAATCAGCTCAGCCTTCTCGTCGGCGATGGCTGTTTCGCTCAAAGCCAGCAGGCTGACTCCACTTTGCTCATATGCGTTCACGCGATATGTAGGTCTAGCATCCATGCTGCTTACAATGTTTTGAAAAAGTTCAAATGCTTTCTGATGTTTGCCCATTCCCTGATACATGCGACCTGCGTCATATAGAAGCCCAGTGTTATGCGGATTAAGCTCAAGAGCTTTCTGGAAGAATTCTTGCGCTTTCTGAACGTCCGGGTCATTCTCGTCGTACACGTCATTGGCAATGTAAAACGCCTTCAACAGAGTCTTGATTCCACAAGCATGAGGCGGATATGACATCTGGTTGACGCAAAAAGAAAAGCGTACGATAAATAAATGAGTATGGACATAAATGGCGGATAATTTTGCTGTGCATTAAACTATCATGGAACTTTTTGTCATAGGGCGTTGGCCGTTGAGGATTTAAATTAGAGGCTCGTAAGTAGATTGTTCCCACTGTCACAGGGATGTGCGGAAATGTCTTGTTTCATGTTTTCGCCAACGCTGAGATGATACCGATATTTTTCTTGGACTGATTTTGGACCACATAACGGGTCCTTTTACGTTTCTCTCCGAAGAAAATAAATACTCCAAAAACTTACAGTGATGATAAGACAGGTAGGCGTATCTGAAGACGGCGGCACGTTTCTAAGTTAAAGTAAAGTGCAGCATACTGCATAGCGACAAAACAGAGAGCCTGCGCTGTTTACTTACTGGGTTGTGATGACTGCCTTGTTGGCTAGTCCCGCGATCTCCGATTTGCAGACTGTCCTCAAAATCTGTGGCCAGGCTGCACGTGTCTTGACTGCAAGTTTGTACCGCCGGCCGGATGCTGTCCCGAAGAACGTCTTGGTTTGCTGAAGACCTTCTCTTGGTTCCTATGTCACCTACAGAAACGTCATGGCGACAGACATCATGACCAGACGGCTTGTTTCCTACAATCTGTGACACGCGGCGTCTGTTGAGAGGATTTGAGCGATACTTACTCATATGTGTTTTCGCGAGAAGCTGATATGTGAGACACTCATTCCTCAGTTGCAGTGATTTTTCTAGGTACTGTCTGGCCAGAATGTACCATTTATCGTACATGAAAAGACGTCCTGACACACGCAGAACAAAGTGATCCTTCTGGCCTTCTGGGGTGATAAGTGCTTTGTGTATATAATACAGTGGTTTTTCTTTTTCTTTCATGATCGTGACCAGTAGCCTTTTGTCATTGTCATCACATACAGTCATAAACTGCTGTACGGAGCTCACCAGACTGGCGAGTTCAGTGAGACCTCTTGCTTTGTAAAATCTGTTGGGGCATATTGTACTGATGTCACTAAAGTGCGTCATCGCCTCTTTAGCTAGGTCTGGCGCAGACAAAGTGGGATGTGCACGATAGACGAACACATTAAAGTTTCTTCTTATCGCCAAGGCCAGGTCGTATTTCCACAGGTAGTAACTGTCCGAATCTGGAAACGTTTGTAATGCCTCCCGAAATTTATCGATCGCCTCAAGGAAATATTTTGGTCCAAAGTAAGTCGAAGCGTGCCCTTGTTCAGAAACAGCAATCGCTTTTACGTATCGAAAACTGCTAGTGCTACTCAGCTGGTGGAGCAACTCAACGGTTTTATTAGCTTTCTCTCTCTGACCCATCTCCCACTGCAAAACAGCGAAGGTGGTCATTCGAATGATGCTGTCTGATTTCGACTCCTGCATCAACGTCTGGCAGTAGTCAATAGCATCCTTTTTCCGTCCCAGCAAGTAAAGAAGAAAGACAATCAGATTTTGACAACGGTCGACCTCCAGAGGATACTGGAACCAGCCAGCTTGTAGTTCGCACTTTTGCTTCTCCAGCAATTGTTCTGCTCTCTGTCTGTGTCGAAACAGTGCCTTGAGGGAAAACAGGTTTGGATACTGGTCGATCTTCATATAGAACTCTTTCTTTCGCTCGTCGTCCTGACGCTGCTTGTCGCGCCACCGCCTCTCTTCTGTAAAAATGCAGCAGAATAAATTGCTGGGTGTATTATGCGATACAGTACATTTAGCGATAACCCATTCCAGACGCCCAGCATCAATAGCCGCGAAAGTGTCGTATAGCGTTGCCGCCGGCAACACTATACGACACTTTCGCAGCTACTGATGCTGGGTACCTTGAATGCGATAACCCTCCGTTCATCTTGCGTATGACCAATGCCTGTATCCTCGACATTTCCTTGGAAAAAAAAACAAAAACAAAAAAACAACAGATTGATGCAGTTATAGGTATTGATAATTCCTTAACCCCTTCACTGGCTATGGTCGCAGCCTGTGTTTCTAACATCTTTGTTAGTTAAAGCGGCGAAAGAGCCCCAGCCATCCAAGGAACATGGATATAAAGGGGTATTACAGCAAAAGACATAGCTCCTCATGAGCCCGTGCAACTGCGGGGATGCGTAACGATCTATGCTTCCTGCAGTTGGGCCTTGTTCAGTTTTCCTCGGCATTGACGTGCCTAACCCATTCAGCCCTGACGCACTACAGCAGGAGATGGGTCGACCATGATAATTCAAGGGTAGTGCCAGATTAGCTTGGCGCCTATCGGCGCCAAGCTAATCTGGCACTGCCCTTGAATTATCATGGTCGATCCATCTCCTGCAATTGGTGCATAGTCGTTAGATGACGCCTCCAAAATTTGGGAAATACGGCCGTCGGGCTGAATGAGTTAATGTTTTCTTGTGTGTGCCTTTCGTCTGTTTACAGTGGCGGGGATAACAGTATGTAGCCCGTAAGCACTCAGTTGTGTGTCCCCCTGACTGTAAGAGGTTTGATGTCACAACACTCGGGTCTTCATCATCTAGAAGGCAACACACACACACACACACACACACACACACACACACACACACACACACACACACACACACACACACACACATGGAGACAAAACCCTCAGAGTGGGTTACCTACCATTTTATGTGAAAATGGGTTCCCATATTTCTATTTATTCTAGGGCTCTGGAGTTGATGCGAATGTTTAGAACTCACCTTATAACTAAGCTCTACAACTTAAAATGAAATAGACATTTTCTAGAAACAGAGCCACTGGATGGAGAAAAAATGGGTTTCTACCCAAAATGTGGGTGCCTCTCACACAAAACTGGCATTACAGTGAAAGTACCTCACTAAAGATACCTTTGGTTGATTTTATTATTATGATTGCTTGGGTGGGGTTGTGAGGGGGTTGGGGGGGGGGGGGGGGCGGGGGGAGAGGGTGGGGGGGGGGGGGAGGGGGGTCATCACTTTTGGTTTATAGAGCTGCTCAATGCACTCTTATGAATGAAAGATTTTCATTATCAGTGGAATCAGTAGGTCATTTCAGAGGCGCGCACTGAGTTGCACGTCGAACCACTCACAAATACTCATTTTGGAGTGCACCAGATGGATCCAGTTGGTCAAGTCCCACATTCCACACTATAGGACAGCTAAGACTGAAAAGCAATCGCGGCGTTTATGGCGCGGTACAAGGTTTAAAACTAAGAAAATGTTGTTTTTAGAAGCGTGTCGGGCAAAAGTTTTTTATCAAAACTGTTTTAAAACCTCTTTTAACTCAACTTTTCTTAATGTTAAAAGTGTTTTATTGTACATTGTTTGACGTCCCGACAACAACAAGGCTTTCTCAGGACGTGCCTGCACTGCTTGTGAAAAAAAAAACCCAACTAAACAGAACATTGAATGTATGTCACCAGCCGGTCAAATACATTAAATAAACCTAACACATGGGGCCTAAATAAAGCTAAGACCATTTAGCAACACACATCCAATATCAAGAGCTACAGGCAGTGCAGACAGTAGGGAGAGTTTTAAAAAGGCAAATACAGGTGAATGGACAAAGGGCCGACAGAAACACATGCCCCAGAATAGAGAGAAAACCCCACCCTGTGGGGCTGACCAGGGTGCCCCTGGGAAATAAAAAGTAGTTAACCCCACCCAAGTCCCCCAGGGCAGACCCGGGTGGGGTTAAAAGTGTTTTAATTTACAAGCGTGTCATAACTGTTATGCATCTATTCCAACGTATAGTGCTGGATATTTTTCCCATCCTCACCTTCTCTCTTCGCTCAACACTCGACTTTCCAGTCCTTCCCTCAAACACCCCCAACCGGGTCTGCCCTCAACACTCGACTTTCCAGTCCTTCCCTCAAACACCCCCAACCGGGTCAGCCCTGGGGGACTTGGGTGGGGTTGGCTACTTTTTAGTTCCCAGGGTCACCCTGATCAGCCCCACAGGGTGGGTTTTTCTCTCTATTTCGGGGGCAAGTGTTTCTGTCTACCCTTGGTCCATTCACCTGCATTTTCCTTTTTTAAACTCTCCCTACTGTCTGCGCTGCCTGTGGCTCTTGATATTGGATGTGTGTTGCTAAATGGTCTTAGCTTTATTTAGGTCCCATGTCGTAGGTTTTATTTAGCGTATTGGACCGGCTGGCGACATACATTCAGTATTCTGTTTAGTTTTTGTCACTAGCAGTGCAGGCACGTCCTGAGACTGAAAGTCTTGTTGCTGTCGGGACGTTAAGCAATGTACAATCAATCAACCTTCCCTCAAACGGACAGCATTCACACAAATAATACTTTACTATTACATCCGAAAATGGCCCATCCAAGCCTGCACTCTTTTAACTGCACTAAATGACTGACTGCAGCAGACGACGCATGTAACGACGTTGACTCTGTGACGTCATTTGCATTCAATCAATTTGTGCAAACAATCCAAAAGGAGATGCGGCATTGATAACATCGACAAACCTACAAATAAAGCAACAGGTTGAACCAAAAGGTCGGGGAGGACAAAAGACAACAGCAGCCTCACCCAAAGTCTATACGTCCTCTCTTACAATGCGCACTCATACAATCACTTCACTTCATAGCAACCGGCGCACGAGAATACATATGCTAAGTCTCAAATTTATAATACATATGCTAAGTCTCAAATTTATCACTAGACATCACCTCCGACAGCATCACCCCGGAAGCATAAAACACTTTTATTTATTTTTTTTTTACAAAACAACCACACCCTCAAATAACAAACTTCATTTTGCAGCAACATAAACAATTTCCTCCCTCACACAAATACAATACCACCCCATCCCCCCCCCCCCCCCCCCCCCCGCCCCACTACCTTTTGTATCTCTCCGTTTCACTTCGGCTCACCGACGCAGTCAACCACCGATCAGGTATTAAGTTATTTATAGCTGAGAAGGGTGATGTCACACATACTCGCCCATTTTACCGGTGTGTGCAAACACACACACACTGCTGGGCAAGTTCAAACACACTACCACAGTGTATTTTAAGCACAAAAGTGTGTGTAATAACCTCAAAGTGGGAAAAACTGATTTTTTTTTTTTTATCTTTTATAACTTCTTAAAGCATGACAATGCAGAAACAACCCTCAGAAAAAATGGGTGTCTGACTTGGTCACCCAGAATTTTACACACACCCATTGTCCATAAGGATGGTAAAGACAGTCACCCATTTGACGGGTTTTGTGCACACACACACACACACACACACACACACACACACACACACACACACACACACACACACACACATCTAGATACAAGGCTCCTTGCGCCCGCTATACGTTGTTGGCTGGCGTAGCCACAGCCGTTGGAAGAAGAGGAACTGACAAGATGGGATGATCCATGCCCACAAAGTCTCTTCTAAATGAGCTTGCATGCCATTTCCGCACCTTTTCCACAATACGTTCGCAGACATTATAACAACAATAGAGAAACTGTCTTTCTAAATCAAATTGTCAGAGAGGGAGAGCAGTACGTGACTGAAATCATACACATGTATAACACTGACGTGCTGGTACATTGCGTCAGTTAGAAACATTGTACCACACTGACGCTTTTACGTCACTGTCACTGTCCGATTCTTCTCCTGAAGTCGAGGTTCTATAATTCCTACTTTTGACAATTATTTTCTGCAGTAATTTTTTTTTTCGAAAATGTTTAAGAGGTACAAAGCTGGCTAACGAACTCATCCATTGCCTTCCTCCAAACTAGTTCTATCCAACATTTCAATGAGTATAATCAAAATTACAGACTCTAATGTGGGTCATGTAACTCTTCAATGAGACATCCAATTCAGTATGTTCGGAAGTTCTCCTAGACACCCCGTTAATGAAGCATTTACTTAATATACAAGCTTGTACGTGCACAAACATCGTAGATTATCGTATCTACATACATACGCACACATGAACGCACGCACGAACGCGCGCGCGCACACACGCACACACACACACACACACACACACACACACACACACACACACACACACACACACACACACACACACACACACACAAACACACACACGCGCGCGCGCGGTGCCGAAAGCACGTTCAACAGCAAGGTTAGACGTGACTTCATTTTTATCTTGTTATTGTTTTGCCAGAATTTTAGGTAGACAAAAACCGGAAACGAAATGCTGAATGTTTCTCCTAACACGTGTACCGCCGTGAGATGGTCTTAGTCGCCTGCTCGGCGTTAACTAACTCGTGGCGTGTACTCCTGTTTAAGCTATTTATACAAGCTGCTAGTTGAGTTTGAAACAGTACAGACTTATAAAGGGTGACTTTTAAATTCTAAAGCACAGCGACTGGAATCTGTGACAAGCTTAATAATGGCCGTTTTTTTCCAATAATGTTCCTCCCATGACTAGGCAGTGTCCGGCAACGGAAACACAACCGACCTTATCATAGCCTTCATCGCACAATCCTTCAAACCAGGTTAGTTTAGGTAAACGGCTCTCATGTCACTAATATAAATGTGCCTATAGTAGAGGGTGTGAATTCACCCGTGACAGGGGGATTTTTTTTTTTAAACTGCAACATTTTTTACAGTATAAACGTCCATGTGACGGCTTGAGTTTCGTTATCCGTGACGTACGCGGCCACAGGCATGGGATGATCATTGCCAACCGGCCAGTGAGCAAAGGTCCTCAGGCCCACAACGGTCGCAGTAGGCCCGCGCACTCCATGCGCGGGCCCAGCCGTGGTGGGTCCGAAGACGTTTTGCTACTGGGGAAAGCGACTGACCACCTTTGTAACACGGGGGGTAGGAAATAGCACGTGTGCAGTTTTATACTAGGCCTACGCGTGTTACAGAGGTGCCGTCGATTTCGGAACGATCATCCGATGCCTGTGAGGTACGCCGAATTAGATAGGAGCCCAACTTCCGTTAGTTATCTTGACGTGGTGCACTCGTATAGGTCGTATCCGATTACATACCACAGGTCGAGAATACCGGTGACACAAACGGAGTGTCAGTCTGTACTTTACGCCCTTGAGCAGTCCAAAATCGGTAACAGTTCATTAATTTGCAAGTCCAATACCGAGTGAGTGAGTGAGTATAGATTGCTTTACGTCCCGCAAGCGACAAAGGCCTTCTCAGGACGTGCCTGCGCTAAATGAAGAAAAGAACTACAAGAAGCGCAGACAGGAGGGAGAATTTCAAAAGAAAAATACAGATGAATGGACCAGAAAGACAGAAATACAAACCCCCAAAAGAGTAGAACCCACCTTGCAGGGGTTAGCATGCATACTGAGAGGCACAAATTTTGCGACTGCTTTCTTAGCATATGATATACGAGTACATGCACAATTTTTTTAGTCTGTCAGATATTGAAAAAATAAGGTGGTAATAATGGACAACTAGAAAAATATCTTATGCACGTGAGAAAGCCATAATATGGCACATAAAAATAAACTTGAAACGGTAAATCATACTGCTTGATTATTGGGGGGGGGGGGGGGGGGGGGGTTAGGGAATAATAGGAAGGATAATAGATGCGAATTTCATCCCAAAGTCTACCGTATTGTTTTGAGCTCGCGTGCGTTTTTCTTTAAGGAACATTCAGAGTTGTTACTATTTTTAAGCGTATCCTTTTGATTTATATCTCTCTCCACCCAACACCCTCCCCCCCCCCCCCTTTCCGGTCCGTACACTCGCAATAGCACACACAAACACCGACGGACACAGTTATAGCCTACGTTCTGTGAGCTGGTCAGTAGCCACAGCCGCTCTAAAGACTGAAGAACAAAATGGAATGATCCATGCCAGCAAAGTCTCTTCTATATGAGCTTGCACTTGCATTTCCCCACATTTTCCACAATACATTCGCAAATATCACAACAAAAATAGAGAGACTGCCTTCCTGTATCAAATTGTATCAAAAAGTAGTAGTAGTAGTAGTAAGGAAACCCACCTTCTGTATACTTGCTTGACGATCCTGATGCCATCATCATGCTGCCTTCTTTTCATGTGATCACGCCTGACAATGGAACTCTCAGCATGTTCTGATGGTTAGTCGGCCCCGGACCTGTGAAGCGTCACTGTCTTTATTTCCGCAGACTTTTTAATAGAATTCCCACAGCCATGCGCGGGCCAACGTCGGCCCGACATCGACCCGTTGGCCTTTGCGCACAGGGAGTAGAAGTTCCTCAGTCTTGCGTTGAGCCCTAAGGTCGAAATTCCAAAATTTAAATCTTGTTCTCGCAAGACTATACTGCAGTCCAGGAGACAGATTGACAATGACAGTTCAAGAGTGGTGCAGGAATAGCTGGCGCAGCAAAGGACGCCAAGCCGTAGTTTTACACTGAAGTTGCGCCGCCCTTGACTGGTGTTCTGTTGCAGTGTATCAAGCTTGAATGGTTTACTCATTCAAGACGTGCCGAATACGGATACGCGGCAAATCGCCGCGTATCCGTATGCGGCACGTCTCGAATGAGTTAGTTTGTCATTTATTGCTCATGAACACAGCCAGTAGTGTATATCTATGGCACAACCAGTAAGTCCAGTTGTGCGACAAGCCGGCGATCAAAAGGTGTGGCGTACATGTTTGTGCATGATCGATCAAGACAATCAAGGCCCTGAAAGTGATTCAGCCGGTGCCATGCTACTCTGGCACCACTACTCATGAACTATAATGATCGACCCACCTCCCGAAGCGGCCGGCTGATGCCGCTTAACTCATTCATTCAACTCCGACACGCCACGGCAAGACATGGATCGAGCCTGATAGTTCAAGGGTTGTGCCAAAATAGCTTGGCGCCATAGGCCAAACTATTCTGTCACAACCCTTGACTGAACTATCACGCTCGATTTGTTTCCAGAAGTGTAATACAGTCTTCAGGGGGCAACTTCAAAATTTGCGGATTTCGGTCCTGGAACAGAATGTGTTAGTTCCAAATGTATGTCCCCTGTCGTTGCTAGGACACTGTTAGACGCGGTAACGTTGAATACCCGACAGTCACGGTGTGCTCTTGTTTGTCAGAGAGCAGTAGAAATGAAGTGAATTAGGTCTAACTGCACTAACCTGGGATTTTAGAACACTATGACAGTCCATGCAATTCCAAAGCAAAACAAAATGAATGTAGGCTACTTACTACAATCGTCGTTCTCGGACAGGTGCGATTTTCAAGAAACGGGGCTTTCAAAAAAGGATTATATGCACAGCCGTGTATAATTCAGTCGCTGACGAGATGACTGGTTATGGCTACCCTGTCAACTGTATACGGCAACTGTTATATACGAGTATCGCGAGGCACTGCAAAATGAAAGTAGATTTCCAGTGATTGCTTCACAGGCATTTGACGTGAATCTACACTGTCGGCGGCGTACGAAAATATGGGGAGGGCCAATGTTAGTTTTCATTCGCCATAACTGAAACAAATTCGCGGGGGGGGGGGGGGGGGGGGGGGGGGGGGGTGCGCGGGCGGAAGAGAGAGAGCGGGGGGCGGAGAGGGGTGGGGGTGGAGACGACACATCAGATAGTCTGCCCCCCGTTTTCATTGCGGGGGGTTGCCAGGGACCCCACCTCGACCTCCCTCCCCCTGGTTCCTATGCCACTCAATCTGGCACTTTCTAAAGAGTATATCGACATTTCTTACAGATTGTTGACGCCTCGTACAGCATGCCCACACGTCCTACAGCATCTTAACACGTGCGAATAAGAGAAAATTTAGACGGAACTGCAAGGAATACACGTTTGTGGAAAAGGGGGTGGGGGGGGGGGGGGGCTAAATGATTGTGATGCGTGATTGGCGTTTTTTTCGGTTCTCGTGATTGTTAAAAGGTTTTCGTCGTGAAACGAGAAAGGCATTATGACATCTTCGTGAATCGTGAAAACGACCTGGTCTCGGTGCCCAAATGTTGATGCAATTCTACCGAGCTGTGATTGAGAGCGTGCTCACCTTTTCGATCACGGTTTGGTATGGTTCCATCACGGCCAAAGAGAAAATCAGACTGAGTAGGGTGGTCAAGACCGCTTCAAAAATCATAGGCAGAGATCTTCCTAGCCTGGACTCACTGTACCAGCAGCGTCTCTTACGTAGAGCACGTCTTATCTCCAGTGATTCCACCCACCCCGGCAATGAGCTTTTCCAAATTTTACCATCAGGGCGCAGGTACAGGTCCATCAGTACCAGGACCAGCAGATTCCGCAACAGTTTTTTCCCTCTGGCTGTTCACGCTCTCTCTGATCAACCGGACTAATTGGAGACAGCGCGAGTGGCGAGTGAGAATGATTGTGTACAGTCAGTTTTTAACTGAATCAGATGTCTCTCTCTCTCTCTCTCTCTCTCTCTCTCTGTGTGTGTGTGTGTGTGTGTGTGTGTGTGTGTGTGTGTGTGTGTGTGTGTGTGTGTGTGTGTGTGTGTGTTTAGTCTTAGTAACTGACATCAAGACAAATTCCAATGTTTTTATTGTTTTGTACATGGAAACATATGGCAATAAACCATCTTATCTTATCTTATCTTATTTCATTCAGTCTTAAAACATGAAAAGTCCGTTATCACAATGTTAATTTCAATTCCCACCCCCCCCCCACCCCCCCCCCCTTCCCCACCCCCCACACACACACACACTTCTGGCAAGGTGAAGGGCGTTGTCAACGCTGTTCCTCCATGTGCGTCGAACATTATGAAAGTGGTACCTTTTTTCTCCGCCATCACTTTTCTCCATCAAGAAACGTAAATAATAGTATTATTTCTAGTTTGTGAAGCGCAAAATAAATCGTAGAGCACGCTAAGAAGCGAAAATAAGTCAATATTTGACGCTGCGTACAACTGTATCCTGTAGGCCTACAAAACAGGTCACTGGGCTGACGGCCTTGTGCTTACTGGGTACTGTGCATCAGGTAGGAATGGCTTGTCTGTCCTAAAAGCCATGGCGGCAAAGGGCATTGAGCGGTGACATCTGTTTTTGCTGTACCAGAGCATAATGCTCAGCTGAAACGACAATAGTTCAAGGGTGATGCCAGAATAGCTTGGCGCCCGTAGGCGCCAAGCTATTCTGGCATCACCCTTGAACTATCATGCTTGGACTGACAACACTGCCACAGACCAATCTGCAAAAGCTGGACACAGTCCAAAATGACGCGATGAGAGTGACCCCGCTGGGAACAACTAAGGACACGCCAATCGAAGCAACGCGGTATACGCTGAACCTCCCGCCGATGCAGACAAAAAAGAAAACTGAACAGATCAAAGCCTACGTCAGAGCAGTTAAAAAAATTTAAAAAAAAAAAAAAAAAAAAAAACCACCACCACCAGAGTAATCCTCGATCTCCATGAAGCAGTCAAATATAAATAAGGCAGCAGACTCACAAGAGGCAAATCATGGATGGGTCAAGTGGAGGATTCAATACAAGAGGTACTGGGAAGTAGCAGTACTGAAACGATCAAAAGAATGCGAACGAATGTCAACCCATTTCTAACATCTGTACCAAACTATCACACGTGAAAGTTTGAGAAGACACTGGTCGAGAATGGCCAGCACCGAGGCAAGACAGAAGCGGAAGTCAGAATACTAGCAGAAGAGGATAGCAATCCCCAAGACCTGATCATATATACAGATGGTTCAGTCACCGACAGCCAATCAAACAAAACTAGATGAGGATTTCATCCCAAAGTCTACCGTATTGTTTGGAGCTCAGAAGCGTTCATCTTTTAGGAACATTCAGAGTTGTTCAAATTTTTAGGCTTATTATGCTGATCCATTGCCCGCCTCTCTAAGCCAGCCTCTGATCAACACACACGTCGGCGTACACAAAATAAAGACAGACACACGGCGCTTCCCGCCAATAGTGCGCTCTGTGGGCTCGTGTAGCGACAGGAATCATCTCCTTCTACTCTAACCCACCCTCTGATCCACACACACTGGCACACAGAAATAAAGACGGACACACGGCGATTCCCGCCATTCGTAAGCTCTATGGTCTTGCGTAGCGTAGCTATTCTGAGGAAGAATAATAGCACGAGCAGCTAAATGACGTCAAGCTTCACGTCATGGCATCATTAGCCCCACGACGCCCTGTTCATAGTGACGACTCGATGTTATAAGTCATCATCGCAGTACTAACATTTGGCGTATCAGATCAACTGTGCAATTTTCTTGCTGATTTTCATGCCTAGAGCTTACAGGTCACAATTTGACCTAATCCTACCCTAGGGCCGGGACAAATAGCAGGCTTATCGTGTAAACTGTTTATGTAAAATCATGCGGGGATTAATGAGAAGATTTTTTTTTTCGTAAAAGAAAAACTAAAGTTATGTTAGCTGTTTAACAAATGATTCCCAAAAAATGGTGCAGAAAATTGTCTGATTTTCACACCTAGGGCATACAGGTCACAATTGACCTAATCGTTCCCGACAGCCGAGACAAACTGTAGGCTTATGTAAATACCGACTACGAAAAATCATGCGATTATTAATGAGAAGATTATTTATTTCGTAAAAAAGATTCAATTGTTTTAAGATTAATCCATATAATTCGTTAAATTAATCCCAAAAACGGGAGGGAAAAAAACAATTTCAAAAAATATTTAATTATCACTCAAAAAGTTCTAGAAGTACAATGCTGGTTAACGAACTCATTCAATATATCCCTTTTATCTAACTATATGCAAAATATCTAGTTAAAAATAAGAAAAATTACGGACTCCAGTGTGGATCAACCTGTTTTTGTGAAACGGCCATTTTCTCGCCAATGAGCATCTTAATCAAAACATCGAAAAAAAGGTCCCGAGATATTTCTTTTAGGGACAATATCCTAAAATTTCAAGCTTGTCCGTTCTCAAAAGCGGGCGCTAGTCGCTGTCTCACACACTGACACACACACACACACACACACACACACACACACACGGCAAGGTTTGCGTAACTAGACGTGACGTCATGTTTATCTTGTTACTTCTTAGCCAGACAGAATTTCTGCCCCGCACGCCAAAAACGTCATGTTCATTCTCCGGAATGCGCTCCGACCAGCCCCATTTCAAAGTCCGAGTCGACCGTATTTTTTAAATACGGTAGACAAAAAGCAGCACAGTGCAGCCTATAAAGCCAAGATCTCGTGCCTAACGATGGAGGCGGAGGCGGTGGAACACGCTTTGAAATGAATTGCTACGATGCGGGGTGAGAGCCAAATCAGCCAAGCCATCATTCTCTGCTGCAAAAAAAATCAACCCAGGAATAGGAAACCCAGATGGACACCAAATCACAACTCCGAAGACGGTGGGTCTACCGACCAGGATATGCAGAGTCCTGGGCAATGATGGGGCGGACACCCTCGCTAGCAAGGGGAGGTCACACAGGGGCTACGGATGGGCAGACCAGACGTGATGAGAAACCCGACTAAGCATTTCCAGGAAAAGAGCCAAAGGCACCGCACAGTCGATCGCCTCTGGAGCAAAGGTGTGGAGAAAGGCAGCGGTCGTTGGGCAGACTTAACTCATTCAGTCCCGACACACCACAGCCAGATATGGCTCGACCATGATAGTTCAAGGGTTGTCCCAGAATAGCATTGGCGCCTCCAGCACACGCAAAAAACTCCTCTTCTATGTGCAAGAGTCCCATGAACTTCTGCCACAGAAGAGACTCTAAAAATCTGTATCTTGTTGAAAGGCAATAGAATCTAACGACCAGTTTTACATGCACTACCACTGAGCTACTATGGTTGTTCATACTGCCACAGCATCTATGCTTTAACCCATATCATACGGAGGCTAAAGCTTTAAATATGTACACTGCCATATTCTTGGCTTGACTTCGCGAACGAAGATTCTATAGGGCTTGCCCACGTCGTCTGCAGGCATTTTCGTGGCTGCGGAGGCCAATCCGGGACAGGCAGGTACGACCGCAGTGGCTGCAGGGGAAGGTCTGTTCAGGGTTCTGAGTTACGACAGCTCTGTTTTTTCTTCTGAGCCGCTTGTCCTTAAGGTTAGCTCTGCGAGAGTCCTCAAAGGAGACGGCTGCCTTGTGAATGGTGGAGCGCCAGGTGTCACGGTCCGCAGCAAGCGAAGACCACTGGCGGTGGTCGATTTGGCAGGCACTAAGTGACTTCTTGAGACCGTCTTTGTATCTCTTCTTTGGTGCCCCTCTGTCTCGGTGTCCAGTGGCGAGCTCGCCGAACAGAGTGATCTTGGGTAGGCGATGATCCTCCATCCTGGAGACGTGCCCCGCCCAGCGAAGCTGTGTCCGCAGCAGCAAAGCCTCGATGCTCACAGTTTCCGCCTGTTCAAGGACCTCGACGTTGGTGACATAGTCACTCCAGTGAATGCTGAGGATGGTACGCAGGCAGCGCTGGTGAAAGCGTTCGAGGAGTCGTAGTTGGCTGCGGTAGAGGGCCCAGGACTCGGAACCGTACAGCAGGGTGGTGAGGATGACAGCTCTGTACACGCTGATCTTGGTGCCTTTTTTCAGCTGTTGATTTTGTGGCACTGCCATATGCAAGCTACATTATAGTACTTACAGATATACACCAATGGCTTTAGTTCAAACCGGTGGTGCCAGAATAGCTATTCTGGCACTACCCTTGAACTATTTTAGTCAAACATATTTCACACACTGGTGTATTTCAAAGGATAAGGGTTAAATTTATTCGACTATTGTCAAATCGGAGCCATTTGCAAAAAGGGGCGTGAATGCATACCACCATACAACGCATACACATGCACACAAAATTAATAATTATACACGTCACAACAAAACAATAAGACAGTTTCAGCCCTAGAAGCATTTATTACTCCTTTGGTAATTAAGCATGAACATTATTGCTTTCACTGTTGCAGTACTACTTAAAATCACGCATGCGGTGTAGTTACTGGGACCTGCTCCAGACAACAAAGGGTTAATAGACAAAGAAGTACCCAACGGAGAAAGAAACACGCTTAGAAAAGACGGGTACAACACAATTTATTAATATTTCGGGTAAATACCCTTTGTCAAAATAGACAAACAAACAAACATAGAGATTAGCCGCTACTTATCTTCAATGGCAGAAGGAATGTGGCAACTCACCTTTTTGGTCTGGATTAAAGGGTTAATAGTTTCAAATATCCCCTTTATAACTGTTCTTAGTGCGTCTTACAATAATGCTGCACAAAGGGGCTGCTAAAAGCGATCAGCTCCATGGCCGACACAACAGTAATACCCTTCTTTTCACAATCAATGTGAGTAGGCACACATACCAGAGGTTTTCCAATGCCCTTTGAGTGCAACGAAAGGAGTCTTTCATTTTACGACATACAAACTTCATAATTTAACCCATTTGACACCCTACGGCAGGACAAGAACCTTGTTGCAGTAGACGGATCGACCATGATAATTCAAGGGTAGTGCCAGATGAGCTTGGCGCCTTCAGGCCTTCAGGCGCCAAGCTCATCTGGCACTACCCTTGAATTATCATGGTCGATCCATCTCCTGCAACAAGTACACAGTCCATAAGCAGCACCTCCAAAGTTTGGGAAATACGGCTGTGGGGTTTAATGAGTTAAGTTAGACATATTGTCCTGCATTACTTAAGACATACCAAGAACATTTATAAAGAAGGTATTGCGATCTATGAATGGAGTAGGTCTCTTTAACTTTTCAAGTTTGAAAGTAATGACATCAAGATTTTTCTGCTCCTCCTCTCTTTTGCACATAGGAGAGTTCCACCACTGCACATAAGGGCCAATAGAAAAACATCAGCCTACTCACAAGGATTGTTAAAAGAAGATAGAAATCTTAATTGACTGAGAACCTGTTCTTTTGGCAAATTTTATCAATCAAAGCTCGCAATAGAGCACATTACTTTGAGCATTCACACAAACACCAAAGGTGTAGGCCCTTCCATCTGCATGAAGCATACGTTCACATAACCCTCCGAGGCAGCTCCGTTCTGCTGTCCGGTTCAAACTCTGCACCCCAAGGACTGAAAGCCACACAAAGAAGCGTCTTGGTTTCCGGGCATTTTCACACTGCAGACCTATGCTGTGGAATGGATTACCACAATCCTTGAGGGACATTGACTGCATTGGCACCTTCCGGAGGCACCTCTCTTGACCTTTAATTCTAGGACTACTGTGCACCCAAGGGGATTTTTTGGTTGTTTTTTGCGCCCTGAGCATGCTGCTAGCATGAAGTGGACACGCATTACAAGTGGACATCATCATCATCATCACATGAGCTCCTGCAACTACAGACGTTTCTGAGAATGTACACTATTTTCTTTGCAAACCAGGTTTAGCTCCAAGTATTCCTCAGAATGAGGGCGTCATTTAGGTCTAAATGAACGAATGACTGAAAAGTAAAAGAATTTTAGTGAAAGACAAGTTTTCAACAATGCCGCTGAAGCTAGCAAAAGTTTAACCCCCCTATGCATGCTGCCACAGTACTGTTTACAGTATTGGTGTCTGCTGGAACACGGGGGTTACTCAGCTATATAATACATGAATGTGGCCACCTTTAATTATGCACTGCAGAACATAAATTGTTGTGCAGGACACTGAATGGACAATGCTGTAAATGTGTAAAATTGTCTTGAGGGTAAGATTAATAAAATGTTGAAAACGATAAAACCTACTTTGAGTATATCACAGTTCACACACATTTCCTATCTTGAATAAAACAATAACATCTATTTTTAGCAATTGGCACACATTTCTTGAGTAAATAAGTTTACGCAAGATCACAATTTGCTTAGACTTCTCGTGTCTCTTTTACGAGACAGTGTACAGTTGAACCTGTCTTATCAACCAATTTTTGCACAAAAAAAAAAAAAAGGTCTTAACAGACAGGTGCTCTCTCCAGATACGCCTCGAGGGACAAAAGAGTGTCACCCGACATTAAAGTAAAGACCATCATTTAGGTGGCTACAGCCACCTAAATGATGGTCTTTAATAACAGGTGATCTCCCATAAAAGGTTCTGCTACACTAGACACTAACCAATCTCTCATCCTCCTTTAGTTAACCATTTAACCCCATGAACGCATTTCCCAAATTTTGGGGGTGTACCTTGTGACTTTGTACCAGCTGTAGGAGATTTCTCGACCATGATAATTCAAGGGCAGTGCCAGATGAGCTTGGCGCCTTCAGGCGCCAAGCTCATCTGGCACTACCCTTGAATTATCATGGTCGAGCCATCTCCTGCAGTAGGTCGTTGGGGCAAAATGGGTTAAGCCATTCAGACATACACTACAAGAGGATCTCAATGGATCATGATTGTGTGTTCAAACATGTTGCTGGCATAGCTTGGTGCCTCCAGGAGCAGGACTACTCTGGTACCACTCTTGAACTATCACATTCGCCTTGTTTCTCAAAGTGCATTGTATGCTTCACTGGAGAACTCAAAATTTGTGAATTTCGAACTCAGGGCTCAATGAGTTAAAAGACTGGATATCAAAAAAAGAAAATGAAATTAACATAATAATAACTTGTACGAAGTTAAAGACCAGCCTTTCTTATATATTGGTTAATACATACATCCACAGTATCCCTTACCCACTCCCCATCCCTGCCCTCAATGTCTTTTATTTATCTGTTTTTGTTTTGTTCTTTTTATTGTTGTTCTTAGGCTGGATGACTATTTTTGGAGGGAAAAAAAGCAAAAAAAAAAAACAATAAATTCAGATTTTTTGATTTTTGTTTTGTTTTGTTTTTTTGGGGGGATGCTGAAAAGGTGCATCTCCCTTTGTAGAGAACAGTGCACCATGCTGATCACTCAGAAGATCTATTTAACCCCCATTGTACATGCAGCTACCCACACTCAAAACAGTAACAGGGGCTGCATGCACAAGGGGATTAACCCTACAGCAGCTCTTTCGAGTGATTCTTTCTTTTGCATATTATGCTAACACTACTGTCATTTTTAAAAACAAATGAGACATGCTGTGTGGCACAGACACAAATGTAAAAGCTATGTGTCAACAGTAACTATAAATTTATTATGGCTAAAGTTTAACCCATTCGTTGTCAGAGGATAAAATACACCACAGTAAACCTTTTCATTCTGATGCACCAATGTTTGAAATTAATTTGACTATGCTAGTTCAAGGGTGGTGCCAGAATAGCTTGGTGTCTGAGGTTCCAAGCTATTCTGGCACTATCCTTGAGTTAAAATGGTTGATCTATCTGCTAATCTGTAATGCAGCCTTCATAGGACAATAAGCAAATTTAAACAAATCAGCCTTAGAATTTAATGGGTTAGGAACACATACAAGACTAACATATTGTACCCCAATTATGTTTATGTTCAATATGCTGCACATGATTACACAACTAAAAACATGTAACTGAAACCATGTGTGTAAAAACAGGGCTGCTCCTACACAAAAGCAAGCTGTGTTTGGGACCACTATTTTACATAATTATAGTAATGATGCGAGTCATGACCGGGTGTTTTTCTTTAACTGATTCTACCCCAGACACACCACAGCAAGATAAGGATCGACCATGACAGTTCAAGGGGGATGCCAGAATAGCTTGGCGCCTATGGGCGCCAAGCTATTCTGGCATCCCCCTTGACCTATCATGGTCGATCTGTGTCCTGCACTAGAGTGCAGTCTTCAGAGGACAAGGGCAAAATTTGGGGATTTCGGTGTTGGGGTAGAATGAGTTAAACAAATCAGCCTTAGAATGTAATGGGTTAGGAACACGTACAAGACTAGCATATTCTACCCCAGGACCGAAATCGCCAAATTTTGAAGTTGACCTATGAAGGACTGTATTACAATTCTAGTGACAGATCGAGCTGATAGTTCAAGGGTGGTGCCAGAGTAGCTTGGTGCCTATGGGCGCCAAGATATTCCGGAACCACCCTTGAACTATCATGCTCGATCCGTGTCTTGCTGTGGTGTGTTGGGGCTGAATGAGTTAAGGCAAGTAAGAGATAATAATAATAATAATAATAATACATAGTTTTTATATAGCGCCCTTCCCCACGAACAGCAAGCTCAGAGCGCTTTACAGCACACACAAAAATATTAAAAAGGAGAAAAATTAGAACGCACTCACTCTTTAAATAAACATCTGCTCGCACCATGTAGGCGCATTCCTAACACGAAACACACTCACACACACACACACACACACACACACACACACACACACACACACACACACACATAGCCTATCTACATGGGGAAAACAACCAACATTTCCAGGCAGCACATCCAGACTAAGCTAATCTTGATATGCTACCTATCTATGTCCTCATGAGCGACTGCAAGATACAGGGTTTTGTGAGGACCTATACCCCCTGCAGCTGGGTCATTTTCCCTGTGTTCCAGCAGTAAAGGGGTTAACCTGATCTGAGTGAGATAAAATCTGCAACAAAAACATTTAGTCCACCAGTAAAAAAATTGCATATTGCATTTCCACCAGTCAACAACCATGTGTCAAATACCCATAAACTCTTGCAGGCCATGCAGTTACTGAAATATGTACTGGGTACACAATAATTAACCCATTGAACCCCAAGACCACATTTCCCAAAGTGAGAGATGCTAGTTAAGGACTTTGTACCTGTTGCAGGAGATGGATCGACCATGACAATTCAAGGGTAGTTTCAGATGAGCTCGGTGCCTTAAGGCGCCAAGCTCATCTGGCACTACCTTTGAATTATCATGATCTATCCATCTCCTGCTGCAGGGATTTGGGGCTAAATGGGTTAAACTGCAGCTTTTAGCCTGCTACTGCAGGGACAAGGCCACACATGCAGAGGGGCCCGACGATGGTGACTAAATGCAAATCCGCTGCGCCACCGCGTGCGCAACACACCGTCACAGGCTCAATTCAGAATACATGATGTGGTGAAGAGAATCCGTGTTGTCTTTTCGTCTCAATGGTATACTCTTATAAATCAGGTAACTATGTGTGCTGGTGGGTGCTGATAATAAAGTTAAAGAGCCTTCTGATTTCATCACAGTTTTGCTTGGATGTCTGTAGGTTTCTTTCATCAATGTTTATCAATTCCGGTTCACCACAAAATGGCTCCCTGAGATGCAAAGGAGGTGGTACAACACTATTCTCGCGCACAACAGGGATGACAGTATGCCCTGACTCCAGCGCGAAATTAGCGAGGTAGGTCATGCGAGGTGTCAGCTGGTCTGCCCCCGGCTCCAGCACTAGCATCACAATCCCCACAGTGCTGGCCAGCTCAAGTTCTGCTATAAAGCTCAGATGACCAAGTGCTGCACCAGCATCATTCAGGTTTACCCTGTTTATAAAACAAGAAACAAATAACAGTGCATGAGTTTCCAAATCCAGAGCAAAGGCAAACAAAAGCAGTCCAGGCAGGATCATCTTGGTTGAAAGAACTTACATCTTTCTTCAATAGGTAGAGTTTTCAGGAAAGATAAAATATACTGCATAAAATCACCAATGCAGCTAAAAGTCAGAATGGTCAGAGCATGACATTCTTACAGATTTTGGGAATCCTGAATTTGTATCATAGTTTTGCATTCTGCTCGTAAAGTCACTTTGGTTGGTTCTTTGCGTTCTTCACTTTATCTAGCAGCTTATCAACTTTTCCACATAAGTGGTCCTCAGACAAGGACGGTCTGCCCGACGATGTATTCAAAATTGCCACTTGGAGGGGCCAATATGCCTGGTCACGCATTCAAAATGGCAACAGCACCAAAGTGCCAGCATACATGACGGTAAGCAGTTATGTAAAAAAAATTGTACACTTTACCGATACTTCATTACATCTTAATTATATGTTTTGATAAATGTAACTGGGCGATTTTCTGAAATGGTGGCCATAGGGGGTGCCCTGCTCCTGGAAACTGTAATTACACACAGTCACAACAGGTTAATGTTTAGTGTTCTGTACATGGCTTACGCATATATCAAAGAAACAAATTACACAAGCTTGTGGTGTTACTTTTATTCCACTTCATGTATTTTGTTCAAATAGAAAAATGCTGATTGTGGCATGGCGGATTTGTGACATAATGATGGTGAGTGTAAACAACTGTGTGTCTTGCTGAGCAGCTTCAATAAATTGCTTTGAAAATAATATCGCACAGAACAGAAACATCAGCAATTAAACATGTGTATATTTCAAGGATATGTTTATGTTCAATATGATGCATACGATTACACAACTAAAAACATGTAACTGAAACCATGTGTGTAACAAGAAAGGCAAAGCCATTATGGCTCACATGTATGACCTATTTACATATGTGACCTTTGTGACAATAAGGGCTGGCTTTTGCACCAGAAAAAAAATCCATGTTTTCTAAAAATGTAAGCATTTTTCACTTATCTGTGCACCCCCCCCCCCCCCCACTGTCACCCTTGACCTTTGCGATTTGTTGACTAAATTAGTATACATAGGAAGGTCTTATCATCAGCCACCTTTGTGCCAAATTTGATTAAAAATTTGGCAAAAATGTTGATATTACCTACATTTTATTTTTTTAAATTGCATTTTACACACATTTGCCGGACTCTTGTGACCCTTACTTTTCCAAGGGGTCATCCAAATTAGTATGATTAGATAGGTCTTACCTTCAGGTATCTCTGTACCAAATTTGGGTTTGAAGTTGTGAATAGTATTTGAGAACAAACATTTTTGTCAAAATATGGCTATTTTTTACCTATTTCCTGAGCTCTTGTGACCCATGAACTTTCAGAGGGATCAACCAAATTAGTATGCACAGAAAGGTCTTCCCATCAGGTATCTCTGCAGCAAGTTTGGGTTTGAAGTTGTGAATAATATTTGAGGAAAAAAAAAACTTTTGTCAAAATATGGCTATTTTAGACCTATTTCCTGACCTCTTGTGACCTTTGACCTTTCTGAAAGGTCATCCGAATTAGTATGCTTAGATAGGTCTTAATATCAGGTATCTATGTACCAAATTTGGGTTTGAAGTTGTGAATAGTATTTGAGAAAAAACATCTTTTGTCAAAATATGGCTATTTTGACCTATTTCCTGCGCTCATGTGACCCTTGACCTTTCCGAGGGATCAACAAATTAGTATGCATAGAAAGGTCTTAGCATCAGGTATCTTTGTACCAAGTTTGGATTTGAAGTTGTGAATAGTATTTGAGAAAAAATAAATTATGTCAAAATATAGCTATTTTTGGCCTATTTCCTCATCCCCTGTGACCTTGATCTTTGTGAGAGGTGACTCAAATTGGTATGTTTAGAAAGGTCTTGCCACAAAGTATCTTTGGGCCAAGTTTGAAGACTATGGCTTGAATAGTCTCCGAGAAAATGCCAACATTAAAGTTTACCACGGATGACGGCGGACAGCGGACTGACGCCGGACAGACGACCACTGGCTCAGAACATAGACTCACTTTTGCTTCACATGTGAGCCAAAAACGGGGCTGTTCCTACACAAAATCATGCTGTGTTTGGGACTACTATTTTACGTATTTATAGTGATGATGTGAGCACTTCATGACCAGGTGTTTTTCTTTTACGATTTTAAACTGAAATCTTAAAATGCGAGGCAGTGATGTGAAGTGACCCACTGTGGTGTTCAAAAACCACTGTTACGCCCATTCACCTTCTGAAATGCGATACATATTTATAAAAACAAAATCACACTATATTCGACATGAATGAACATGACGGAAGTCACAGAAAGATACAGGCCTGACCCATTTTCCTCACCGATGCATTTCAGTGGAAAATATCCCTCTACATGCTGTACAGAGAGTTACTTTGAATAACTCTCAGCTACTAGTGGTTTAGTTGTCCTTTATTTTGATAAATAACACAAAAGCAGTCAAAACAGCATGAAGATTAAAAAATTAACAGTGGCTAATTTGGTTACTGGGTAACGGCCGCTCAGCAATACACCAAGCGTATTTTGCGTGTGTATTACAAAACAAGATGGGATGAACCATAACCCACAAAGTCCCTTCTACATGAGAGCTGTCCTTGCTGTCGATGGTCTCTACCTTTTGTCTTTGACCTTATTCTGATGTTGAATTATCTCCTATTGAAAAAGTCTCGCAGATCTGCCAATGCATCAGTGAGTTCTATACTGAAGGGGCGCAGGACATACGTGTCATTGATTTGTCAAACGTCATTTGTCATGACGTAAATTTTAGATTTTAGGTAATTTTGTATTTTACTTGATATGTTTCACTTTCGCTTCATAAGCTTGAGAAAATGGTGACAAAACTAGAACTTCACAGTACAATTTCAGTCTTGCTATAATTTGTGTGAAAGGCAGGTTAACTTTATCTAGCTACATGATATACTAAGTACACGGGTCACCTGCATGCTCTTCTGAAAACGTGTCAATGTGTGTGTTAGTGCGTGCATGCACACGCTCTCCAAACATCTCCAAGAGGCATAGATCCTCATGCGCCTGGAAGGCGCATGAGGATCTATTCCTCCTGGAGATGCGCGCATGTTTGTGTGTGAGAGAGAGAGTGTGTGCGTGAAAGAATGACCTCATATTATTATTTAGAGTATTATGTCAGTGTCTGCATGGTGATGGAGTTGCCTCTTTTACGTCACCGGCACTGTCTGACTTGCTCTAGAAGTAAGGCTTTTTTAGTGTTTTAATTCTTTTCTGAAAAAAAATAATTGTTTACTAAAGAAGTTGAAAGGATACGAAAGCTGGCTAACGAACTCATCCAATGTCTTTCTCCAAACTAGCTATATGCAAAAGTTCAAGTAAATATGACAATTACAGACTCTAATCTGGGTCAACCGACTTCCTATAAACGTTTTTTTATGATTCAATTACAATATGCTCAGAGGCTCTCTTAGCCACCCACTTTAGAAAGTATTTCACCAAGTTTGAAGCTTGTGTGTACAGAAATAGCTGAGATTCTCTTGTTTACATACATATGCACACACAAACATTCATACGCACATACATACCACACAGCAGCGAGGTTAGCATAACTAGACATGACGTAATTCTTATCTTGTTACTTCAATTGTTAGAGATTTAACCTGCCCGCCTTTGACATCATGGACATGCTATTAAATTCGCCCCACCGCGACCCATCCTAAAAAAGTCCCTTCTATAAATAGAAGGGACTTAAAAAGGAAAATGGAGAAATATTTTTTTTTAAATCATGAAAGTGTGTGCGAACAGTCAGTCTATCGGTGGGAGTAACTGAATAGGTAGTTCATACCTAATACCTACCATATCACACTTCTGGCCACAATTTCAGACAGCAACCCAACAACATAAAACATAACTTGGATACACATCTCCAGCAGCATTCACCAATCACTGAAAGAATGACCAGTAAAATCTGTTGTTATTTTTATATTTAACTCATTGTACCCCAAGGCCCAAATCCCTAAATTTTGCCATTGTCCTCTGAAGACTGCTTTGCAGTGCACGACACAGATCGACCATAATATTTCAAGTGTGATGCCAGAATAGCTTGGTGCCCATAACTGAGAAACATCACTGTCAATCCAGACCAAAAAGGTGACTACCAAGTGTGTAAAATGCAGAGAAGAACCCAACGGAGAAAAAAACTTGCTTAGAAAAGACAGTAACAACACAATTCATTAATATTTCAAGTAAATACCCTTCTTTCTTCAAAATAGACAAACAAACAAGTATAGAGATCAGTCACTACTTATCTTCATTATCGCAGAAGGATCTGATCTCTGATCTCTTTGTTTTTTCTGACCTCTATACTTGTTTTTTTCTGACCTCTATACATCCTGTCTGAGGTCACTAGGACAATTGCGCCTTTTTCAGAACCTTCCAGCTTAATCTAGGTTGGACTTTGCTACAAGTTAGCGAAATGTGGAACATTATAGTCGCACACAAATCAATCACAATTCTCCATGCAAAAGGGAACAAATCATACTAAAAAGATATATGATTCTAATCTAAAATTTGATCTTTTCCTATTATCAGCACACACATGCACTAAAAAGAATAACACAACCACAAATGTGACAGGTATTTACCCAAAATATTAATAAATTATGTTGTAACTGTCTTTCCTTAGCGTATTTCTTTCACCAAAGGGTTCATCACTGTCCATGTTATTTACATCCACTGGTGCAAGGCATAACGGAGGGGGCATAATCTCACTGCACCATGAAAACTACCTCAGGTGAATTGATTCCCCTATGAAAACAATCAGGCACACAAAAAAAACTGCACTTCACAAAAGATCTCCATGGTATAAGCTGATGTACGTGATATATGGTATGATCTTTATATAAAAAGTGATGGCTGTCATTTGTTTACTGACTGTTGACATTGTCAGTGCCAACAAATCCAGGGATTTCTCTTGAAAAAATGCAATGCATGGACACCTGCTTGTGATTTAAAATGAATACAAAAATGTTGACATAAATGTACTTTTATATCACATTTAAATGTACTGAATTAACTCATTCAGCCCAGTGCATGTATTTCCCAAATTTTGGAGGCAACATCTAACGACTATGCATCTGTTGCAGGAGATGGATCGACCATAATTCAAGGGCAGTGCCAGATTAGCTTGGTGCCGACAGGCGCCAAGCTAATCTGGCACTGCCCTTGAATTATCATAGTCGGCCCATCTCCTGCTGTAGGGCGTCAGGGCTGAATGGGTTAAACTGTGACAATAAAAAATAATAAATACCAAGTCTTATTCTACTATAATTACATAGAAGTATCATTTAATACAGCTGCTTATGCAGAAGTATCCCATAACCCTTCATGGAAATCACTGCCGTAAGTTGAACAAGATGGGATGAACCATAACCCACAAAGTCCCTTCTATATAAGAGCTGCCCTCGCTGACAAGGGTCTCTACCTTTTGTCTTTGACCTGATTCTGATGTTGAAATATCTCAAAGTCTACCATATTGTTTGGAGTGCACATGCATTTTTCTTTTAGGAACATTCACATTTGTTCATATTTTTTAAGTGTGGTGTTTAGGCGAGGGATGAGTGATAAACATACTTTAAACGGAGGGAGAGAAGACTGAATGCGTGGGGGAGGGGGGTGGGGGGCGGTGTCCAGTGGTAGCCGAAGTACTGTGTATGACTAGGAGGGGAATTTCCCGACTGTGAAATGCTATAATGAGAGATGGAGATTGAGAGTAGAGATAGAGGGTGGGAAAGCCTGGAAGGAGTGAGGATGCATAGGCGAGGATGAGAGATTGGGTGGGAGGAGTGAGAGTAATGGAGGTAGATGCGTGGGCGGTACAGGGGTGACTAAGAAATGGTACAGAGAAGTACACCAGTCATTCTGCTAGGGCAGCAGCCGCAAGCGACAGCTAGAATTTTAAATGGCTCCCAAATCTGCAAGAAAGAAGGCCTTACTGAAAAATAGTGAGATGAACCATATTTTCAGTGACTGGGGCCTCGACGAAGAGGTGCAGAGTGCGCTGATCAGGGAAAAGTTCATCTCCAGGCAGGCACTACTACTAATGTCTGATGAAGACATAGATGATCTGCCGCTGAAATGTGGGGACAGAGCAGTGCTCCGTGCAGCGGTGGCCAAATTACAGGTTGAAAACGGGGGTGGCCTACTGTGCGGCGGACTGGGAGTGGAAGCGGACAACAACAGCAGTAGAGCGCCACAGTGCCTGCAGGACACCCTATACAGTACACACCACAGCGGTGCCGGACTGGATGAACTGTTGCGCGACAGCCTGTGCGTCAGTGGCAACAGTAGTGGGGGTATTGCGGCAGCAAAAGGTGGGCCCCACTTACGTATAGTAGATTTTCTGTCTTCAGCAGCAGTGGCAGAGGAAGAAGTGGCACTTGGGGGAGGTGTCACTATAAAGGTGAACAGCAAACCGACGTTGGACAAAGTCTCCCCTGCCCACTGGATAGTGGCAAACAGCCGTATTATGGCGGCCCTTATGGACAAACCCACCCCGGGTTTCACGCCGCACGCCTACCTCAAGTACTCGGCAATGGTGGGGGAGCTGGTGGCCAGATACACCTGGCAAAGTGTCCTGCTGTTCGACGATGAGTATGGTCAGCGGCAAGCAGCTGAAGGATTCCAGTGGGGCACAGACGCCCCACACCTGTCCACGGTGGTGCTGCGCGACCGTACTGTGCAATCGGCGATGCCCGCTGGCTCACCTGCTCGCAGAACAGGAGGAGGGACGGCCGGACCACGCCCACAACGCCCCATCGGCCCCTCTGGTAGGGAAGTGTGCCTGCAGTACAACAGAGGTTACTGCACCTACCGTGCACGCTGCCAGCTGGACCATGTGTGTGCCACCTGCAGAATCATCGTGACACACCTGCAGTAGCGGCAGGTGGCAAACACGGAACAGCCTAGGACACAGCGCAGCAGGTTGCACAAGGCGAGGTAGGCCCCACCCATTCTAGCACTTCTTATCATAGCCCTTATCCTGCACTAAGTCCATACAACTGTGAACTGTTAGGTTCTGGAGCGTCCATTAGTTCAAAGCTTTTAGTGTGGCAAGACAAATTAGCTTCTGATAAAGACAAAAACTTTCTCCTTGACAGTTTTGAACATGGTTTTTATATCACGGACAAACATCAGACTGTTAGACCTGTAGAGCAAAAAAATCACACATCTGCCTTAAAAAAAAACAGAGTAGCGGTAGAAAAGGAGCTCATCGATCAGATAAACAAAGGTAATTATATTATAGCATCTCAAAAACCAACCGTAATTAGTGCTCTGGCAGCGATCTCAAAAAGACGACAATAGCATACGCCTGATACTTGATGGCAGCAAGCCTGTAGGCCATGCAATGAACGATTACTCAGTCCCTGAGACAGTAAAATTCTAGACCCTAGCGGACGCATGCGGACTAGCCAAGTCCGGCTACTGGTGCGCGAAGGTTGACCTTAAGGCGGCATACCGATCTGTGTGTATCCATCCAGATAATTACCAAGTCACAGGCCTAAAATAGATGTTTACTGGCGAGCAGAAGCCTAAATACCTGTTCGATAGTAGGCTACCCTTTGGTAGTAATGTGGGCCCTTCGCACTTTCACAGACTCTCTCAGGCAGTTTGCAGATGTACGATACGGCGCGGCATGACAGGGATAGTAGCGTATATTGACGATTTCTTCATAGCAGCTAAGTCCAAAGAGGAATGCACTCAAATATTTTTAAACGTATCCTTCTGATCCATTTCCAACCTAAGCCAACCTCTGATCAACACACAGACAGGCACACACCAAAAAAGAATGACACACGGCGCTTCCCATTATTTTACACACTGTGGGCTGGAGTAGCGACAGGAATTCTGACGAAGAAAGGACGAGCAGCAAAATGATGTCACTATAAGCTTGACGTCATGGCATCGTTAGTCTCACAACGCCGTGTACACAGTGACGAAATTGATGTTTCACGTCATTCATCTGAAAGCACGCAGCCTCTTCCAGGTTTAACTGTTTTGCTCCACACAGCCTCTTCCAGGGCTGACTGTTTGATAGGACTATATAGTGGATCCAAAACTTGCCAAAATGAATTAATTATTATTCGAAGAGGTACAAAGCTGGCTAACAAACTCATCCAATGTCTTTCTCCAAACTAGCTATATCCAAAATTTTAAGTAAATATGACAAAAATTACGGACTCTAATCTGGGTCAACAAACTTTCAATAAACAGTCTTTTATGTCTTCAATGAGACATCCAGTTACAACATGCTCAGAGGCTCTCTCTTAGGCACCCCTTAAATAAAGTATTTCACCAAGTTCCAAGCTTGTATGTACAGCAATAGCTGAGATTCTCTTGTGTACATACATACCCACACACACATATGCACATACAGCCTTTTGCGCCAAATGTACATTCAGCAGCGAGGTTAGCGTAACTAGACATGACGTTATCTTGTTACTTAAATTGTCAGAGGTTTAGGCCTGCCTGCCTTTCACATCATGGACATGCTATTAAATTTCGCCCCACCATGACCCATCCTACAAAGTCCCTTCTATAAAAAGAAGGGACTTAAAAAGTGTTCCACTACTGCCTAGTTTCAGGGTTCATTTTTTTAACACACCCTGCGCCATTATTTCCCAAATGACTCATAACATTTTTAGCTCTGAGGGGTCAATGACACATAGGTTTCTAAAGGCAATGTGCCCTTTTTACGTGCTTCTAAAGGCCTACCCGACTTCTTTCTTTGGACACCCCGCTTTTCAATATTTAGCGACTGGTGAAGTGGTCACACTTGTCCCACCGCCCCTCCCCCCCCCTCCCCCCCCCCACCCCCCAACTTCCTGATAATTTCGGCATTTGGTGAGAAAGTGCTTATACACATACTTCGCCGTCGCTTGGCCCATCCAGTTTCAGAAAGTCAATGACCCAGATTCATACATTTTTAGAATGAACCCTGTAGTCTAGTTTGTGAGGATATATTGAGCTGAAACAAAAAAAAAAAAAAAAAACTGCTCCACAGTATATATACAAAAAATCATCCTATCATACACCATCTCCGTCCCAAATCACAGTCTGGGCTGCTGTTAAATAGACATGGTCTGGCACTCAAACTTTAACAATTAAATGCCACCCTGACCCTCTTTAACAACCTCTGTAATGCCGACAGCATCCAGTCCTCATGTAGAAAGCTGAAGAGCCATCTGCGCTACAGACGAAACTTTCCTCTTTTTTTCCCCCCTGTCTTCTTCTATTACTATGCTCTCTGAAGTAACATGAGTATGACACCAAACACGTTGATGACTGTGCAAGTGGACTTCTGTTTTAAATTTTTTTCAGGGTAGTTTGCAATTTCTACAAACACGTAAACTCACAATTCATTTTTTCACTATAAGCTATTTCTCTCTATGCAATGCGGCAATGCCATTTAGATAATACCTCATTCCAAAGATGTTCTGCATGACTCTGACCAGTGATGAAGACATGCTATCCACCCAGGCAGATACAGCTGATTTTCCCTGATCAGTAAAGACACACACGTCATATGTACCATCTGTGTGACTTTCACCCATCCAGCCAACGTCGTCATCGGCCCTATTGCTCATCACACCACTGAGCACCAGCGCAGACTGAAAAGACAGTTGAGCATCCCTGAGCAACTCGGACTTCACAGCGTCAGTGGCAGCCTCAGAGTACACACTAATAGCTAGAGAGCGAAGTTTGCAGGTCACATCATCCTTGTCGTGCAGAATAACCTCACGTTCATCCGAAAGAAGAAGCAAATCCAGGATAAATCTGGCATCATTGGTTTTACCCATACTGTAAAATAAACAAAACTGAACATAAATTTCTCCATTACCCAAAAAAACGTTTTGGACAACAACAAAAATTTGTCAGCACATTCTTAGACACACACAAAATTGTCTTTGATTTCATCTTCAGGATGAAAAATGCATTTAAAAAAACCAACATCAAACAGCGCAAGCACATCAAAAGTGGCACAGTTCATGTAACCTTAATGCACATCACTGACAAATATAGTAATCTAAGAATCTTTTGCCCTGAAAAGTATCAAAGATTAAACCTTTCATTGTATGGGACACCAACTTAAGAGGTTATTTGTTCTCATTTTGCTCTTAAAAGCAGCATATATATCACTGTTGCTGAATGAGCATGTCTTTGGTTCAGAGAACAATATTCACAAAATATCTTTAACTGAATGTTACCAATCTGCACTCAATGCTGTCATTTTATCCTTGTCAGTGGAGGTAGTCGAGGGTGGGGGTTGGGGGGTGGGGGGGGGGGGGAGGGGGGAGGGATGGTTAGCTGGGATAGGTGAGGTATTGTTCAGTTGTAGTGCATCATGTTTTCTACCCTCAACTTAAAGGAACACTAGCACCAATTCCTGTCAGCAAGAAGCATATGTTATCATGAGCTCATGCAACTGCGTGGGCTCATGACAATCTATGTCTCATCTTAAAGATCAAAAAGGGTTCACTCAGGAATGCTCAGGCATGGTAAATAATGTAATACATCCTGGCACACATCTTGGCTCTGTGACATTTTCACACTGACACTTGCAAGGGCACAGCATAAAATGATGTCCTAAACTCATGCTCTCACTTAAAGAACTTACAAGATGGCAGCCCCCTTGCAGCCTGTAAAGTACACAATCAACTCAAGATGTTTCATTAACCATTGAAATTCCAACCAAAAGCATGCTCATAGTGTCAACAGAGATCTACCAAGAGAAAAATTAAACAAAATAACCCCTTAAGTTCATGTCCTTATTAACCCTTATCATTCGGAATACACCATTGTGTGAAATAAGTTTGACTAAAATAGTTCAAGGGTAGTGCCAGAATAGCTTGATGCCTCTAGGTGCCAAGCTATTCTGGCACCACCCTTGAACTAAAGCCATTGGTGTATATCCTTATATGTAAATACTATAATGTAGATTGCATATGGCAGTGTACAAATTTGAAGCTTTTAGCCTCATTATGATATGGGTTAATGATTTTGTAATCTCTTTTCCACAAAATTTCAATGCTTACAGATGTTTATAATCCAGTGGATCTAAAACCCGCACTACAGTGCAGCAAATATTAATGTCAACTCCAAAATGAAGAAATACCGACAGACAAGTGATCATTTTCTCACCTGACATTTGTGCTGACAAGTCCCAGGATAGCCTTCTTTCTGTCACCAGAGGTGTTAGCGAGGGCCAGTACATCCTGATAAACAATGATGGCTTCTAGGTATTTACCAACCAGCACATGCACTTCAGCCTTCCTCATCTGTCGATGATGACCATCCACCGGACTGCTCGACTCCTCTAGCAATTTCAACATCTCAGGATATGATCGCCACAATGTGGCACGCCTGCAACTGACTCTCGGCAAGTGACCAACAGCCCTACTGCCCTCTGTCAGGGAGCGCATCAGCATATCCTCAGCCCTGGTGACAAGGCACTTTTGCTCCACACTGCCTGTCTGTTCTTTCTGACTCAGTTTCAGCATGCAAAGACCCAACTGTTCATATGCGTTAACCAGTTCCAATGGTGTTGGGTCAATACCAGACAAAATCATCTGAAAATACTCAACTGATTTGTTCAGTTTATTTAGCCCTTGGTAGAAGCGACCCATGTCATACAGAAGGGCTTTGTTGTTTGGGTCTATTTCAAAGGCCCTGACGAAGAAGCCCTCTGCCTTATGCACCCGTGGATCGGACTCATCATGCTTGCAGTAGTGAAAAGAGGTTTTCAACAAACATCTCAGTACTTTCTCCTTGGTGGGCAATCCAGGAACTGCACCGTATTGTCTGCTACTAGCACTCGCTGGTGGCGGGAAGGAAAGGGAGGTCTGCAAAACACACGAACACACACTCACAAGGTTTGCACTTGAAATCACTTGCTGCTTGCCCCCTTCACATCAACAGTCAAACCAGGAAGACAATGAGAAGGCAAGCCACAGTAAATCCGGAATACCCACCCACCCCCAATCAACCCATATCATACTGAGGCTAAAAGCTTCACATTTGTACATGCCATATGCAAGCTACATTATAGTACAGGTAAGGATATAGACCAATGGCTTTAGTTCAAGGTAGCTGCCAGAATAGCTTGGCGCCTAGAGGCACCAAGCTATCTGGCACTACCCTTTAACTATTTTCGTCAAACTTATTTCACATACTGGTGTATTCTGAATGATAAGTGTTAAGGTGGGGATTAGGGGCAAGGAAATATAATCACTGGTCGAAATGCCTATTACCATTTGGTGACACCATTATGCACACCTTCAGCAAAATACATATGGGACAGGAAAAACACTGGCAGGGCTTGTGTCACTGATTGACTGCGGCTTAGTTTCCGTGGCGCAGTGGTTAAGGCGCCTGCCACCAATGGCAAAGGTGCGAGGTTCGATACCGGGTTCCGGCGTCGGACTTTTCTCCTCTGGTAAGTGTCACCGTTAATTCGGGCGGACCGTCGGGGGTTCTTTCTCCAGGTACTCCAGTTCTTCCACCCCCCCCCCCCCACCCACCCCCCACACTTTGGTACCGGTTTCAGGCCACTTTACAAATTTAAAATACAAGCGATCAAAAATCTCTGTAACTTCAGTAGCTGAACTGGCCTTCGTCTGTCTTGTTCTGTGTTTGTCTTAAATGGCGTAAATCCGTGTCTGTTACGTGAGTGTGCGTGTTGGGTTTCAGTTCATGGCGCTTTGAGTCAATTCGCCAAAAAAAAAAAAAATTGAGAAAAAGCGCCTATATAATAATGGTATTATTATTATTATTATTAAGAGCTTTTGTTGACTTGTGACAATGTCCCTTTCACCCATTACATTCCGAGGCTGATTTTGTAAAATCTGCTTATCGCCCTATTAAGGCTACGTTACAGATTAGGAAATAGATCAACTGTTTTAGTTTAAGGGTGGTGCCAGAATAGCTTGGTGCCTCAGGCGCCAAGCTATTCTGGCACCACCCTTGAACTATCAGTCAAATTTATTTCAAGCAAAGGGTGTATCAGAATAAGGGCTAAAGGGGGAGGTCAAGGTTTGGGGGTCAAGTGATGTCTGGCAGCCCGAGTTCTGTGTCACTTTAAACAGTACAGCTGTTAGCCAATCATGAGCTAGCATTGCTCTTAAATGAGCAATATATATGCACATTCCTGTGAAAATAACTCAAACCACCTCGAAACTAATCATACCTAGAGATAGAAAATGCCAGAAAAAAGGTGCAGACAAGAAGATTGATGATGACCATCATCTCACATATTGCTGCACACCCATTATACAGTCATGCTTACTAGGGGTTAGAAATTTTGCTGTTAATATTGTTCACCACCCTTGAAAATGCCCTGCAAGTGGCATATATTATGCTATATTATATTATGTTTTCATTCCTACGTCACATGACCAATCTTTTTAACGCAAACTGTACCATGTGAACTCGCTACAAAAACCCTTGTAGCGACTAATGGTAGACATCTTGTAGCCCTCCGAGACTCTTACCTCCAACATTGACACCCCTGACCAGACCCGAGAGGGGACAAGAATCACTGGCACAGCCTAACTTGTACAACGATTTTGTCTTCAACTTTAAAAAGTAACAGCATGAAGTATACCCTTGAAAGGACCCCAAACTTTAAGTGTGACGTAGAGATTCAGGGGACGTAATTTTCCATACTTCCGACTGTCAGCAAACAATCTCATGTGAACTGCATTCAAGTGGAATTTCTCTCTCATGTATTTTTAATTAAAAACATTTTTAGTCATTCTTTTGTATAAAATTTTTAATATAGGCCGAACACGAGTGCATATAGTATTTTGTTGCTTAACCCCCTCAATTTTTATATACCCATCTTTTTGTCTCTTCACCATTTCAAATACTGTCAGTATGTGATTGGGCATTCGCTTCAGTTGAACTTTCCTGTCGTTGATATTATCTAATTTATCCAATTATTCAGTTATGTTTTGTATAAAACTGGTACCAGCGGTATCACAGAACACCTACATATAGTTCTTTTTGTTGTGTAGCTCCTAAATTATTTATTTATTGGCATATTTTTGTTTAGAGGTTTGACTGAATAAAGATTAGGGTGTGTGTGTACCGAGAAAGGTGATTGGCCAAAGATTCATTTGGGGGAGAAAACTTTGCTCAGCGAGTAACATTGTCATCGTAACATTTAATAAGGGAGTCTACAGTCTTATCAAATGTTACCTTGGTAATATGTGACAAGGGAACTCCCGTTGCCTTGAGAAAGATGACCAGATGAAAAAATCAAATAGAGCCAGGCCAATGAGAAAAAGTGAAAAGAGACTGAAAGAAGACAATATATGATATGATATAATATTATAAGTTATTGGTAGCAGGGGTTTGCTACACGGACCCTAGAGGGCCTGAGGGAGATCAAAGGAACCATTGCACCCCGAAGGCCTGAGAGGTACAGTGGTTCCTTTGTTTGACCTCCCAAAAGGCTACAAGTGTCTGTGCAGCAAACCCCTGCTACCAATACCGTATTTGTTTTCATTCCTCCACTATTTTCATAAAAGAAATCAAAGCTGAAATTTTCTGATCTGGATCACACCAGACATGACTGACGTCAAAAGAATATACATCTATACATAGTAGACTTATGACGTAATATAAGATCTTTCATGACGTTGCTGTCGGCATTACCAACAAAATTGTCAGAGTAATGCACTGGAAAAGATTTAAAATTCTTCAATAAAATAATTGCAGAAGATGCTCATCTGCTTCGATTCCACCAAGATTCTTTCTTTTGTCATCTAGCAGTTGCACACTAGTGCTGCAAATGTGTGCTGTAATGAACTCCAGTAGTGGGCCTATTGTTTCAAACAACACTAAGCAACTTTGTACTTTAGAATGTTTTGGTGATCTTTTATAGAACAAAACTGGCACCCAAGACAAAGCCCTCGACTCTTGCCTCCGATATTGACCCCCCTAACCGGACCCTCAAGGCAACAAGAACCACTGGCAAAGCCTAACTCATAATACAACTAATAATATCATATCATATGATATCATACTGAGCCAATGAATGGAATCTCGAAGGCACGTAGATGCATGCCTTCATTGATTCATACAGAGTACATTTCATCAGGTAATGTCATGGTAGGTAGTTTTATGCCTAAATAGAGCGAAGTTGACCACGTCTGCACCAATGGAGGTCAGTATTGCAGACCAAGTCAGTGAAAGTTGAGAAAGGTACTATAAAATATATCATGGCCCTTTCATAAACCCCTCCCAACATCGTCCCACATCTTCAACAAAGTGTATCAACAGTGCATGACGGCTTGGTCGATATACTTTGTCTCAGATGCTGGACAATATGGCTCGCGGTTTATACATTTCTTATAAGCCAATATTTTCAATAGTATGCCCATGATGTCAAAGGCGGGCACCCCTAAACCTCTGACAACTGAAGTAACAAGACAAAAATAACGTCATGTCGAGTTACACTAACCTCGCTGCAGAACACACATTTGGCGCAAAGCACCGTATATATGCGTGTGTATGTGTATGTATGTAAACACGACAATCTCCGATATTTCTGTACATATAGGCTTGAAACTTGGCAAAATACTTTGTTCAAGGGGGTGGCTAAAAGAACATCTGAGCATATCAAATAAGATGCCTCATTGAAGACTAAAAAGACCTTTTATAGAAAGTCCATTGACCCAGGTTAGAGTCCTTAATTTTTGTAATATTCACTTGAATTTTGGATATAGCTAGCTTGGAAAAAGACATTGGATGAGTTCGTTTCTTTTCAACTTTGTCAGTAAAAATTAATTCTTTCCCAAAAAATTTAAAAAGTAAAAAACCTTGGCTTTTGGAGAAAACAAGACAGTGACAGTGACATAAAAGAATCAACTTCATCAACAAGCAAACATTGATACGATACTCTAGACGTGATGTAATTCTCTCTCTCTCTCTCTCTCTCTCACATACACACATGCGCGCGCACGCACGCACCCACCAACACACACTGACGTGCTGTCAGAAGAGCATGCAGGGATGTACTTAAAATATGATGTAGCTAAGTAAAGTGAACCTGATTTCATACAAATTATAGCAAGACTAAAATTGTACCGTGAAATTCTAGCTTTGGCACCATTTTTCTCAACTGTAGAAGCCAAAGTGAAACTAATATCACATAAAATCTAAAATTACATAAAAAATATGTCATGACAAATAACGCTTTACAAACCGATGACGCGTATGCACTGCGCCTCTTATAGGGCTCACTGACGCATTGGCAGATCTGTGAGGCTTTTTCAATAGGAGATATTTCAACATCAGAATCAGGTCAAAGACAACAGGTAGAAATCCTTGACAGCAAGAACAGCTCCGATATATCTTTCAAGGGACTTTGTGGGTTATGGTTCATCCCATCTTGTTTGGCCCTGCAAGGGCTTTTGTGAAGGAAGGACAGAAAGTATATCAAGCAATTCACGAATATGATTTGATTGTTATGCAATATATCAGTACATGTCATCAAACACAAACCTTAAGTGGTGGCTTGCTGAGTGATCTGTCAACATAGTGATGCTTCTTGATGTTTCCAACACACTCTGTCTCCTGACTTTTGAAAGTGCCATCATTGTTCAAAAGGACACTGTCATCATATTCAGCAGCAAGCACCTGGATAAAAATGTCCACAAACATCCTTTAACTTACCGAGATTAGCCATGAGTGCCTGATGTCAGTCCAAGGACCTTTTGCTTGTTTGGTTTAATGCGAATATTCTACAACTGGCTCATGTAAATAAGCAAAAGCCACTGAGTGCAACAGCAGACAATTATAATACATGCCTCTTTACACCTTATCCCATAGGCTGGTACAACAAGAGTCTGCTGCAACCACGGCAGCTATGGCATACATAGTGTATGGTAGCAGAAGCAAAATGTGTTCAATTCGAGGCACATAAAATTGGCAACATGTACGCATATTGATTAGAATCATAACTGCTGCTACTAACAGATCAGAACAAATGGTCTAATTACAAACCTTAATGTGTTACGCATGCGTGCTGTATTTTAAATCAGGTTCATATCTTATCTATTTTGTCAAACCATTAGAATGATTTTGATCTCCATTTTTTTCTTTTTCTTAGCTATGTTGCATTTATTTCTCACAGAAATATCAGACCAGCCTTGCCTTATTTACTTATTATTTATATAGTTTAGTTTACTCATTTTGAAAAATATGTGCCACTCATTGAACTGTTTAATTTCTTTATGTCTTTGGCGATTGTTTCAGAACGTATGAAACAATCGCCAAACATATAAAGAAATTAAACAGTTGAATGAGTGACAGATATTTTTTAAAATGAGTAAATCTTGTTACGTTCATGTTTGTTTGGGATTCCTCAGTGGGATTTCATCGTATGTATGAGGAAATGCAGTTTGGGCCATTGTTTTACGCCAATAGGCGTTTTTTTGTGGATATGATTGGGTTTTTTTTTTGTTTTGTATATTCAGAATGTGCAAGAGATAAACACACACACGCACGCGCACACACACCCACGCACACAGACGGACAGAGAGACTTGTGTGCCGCTAAGTCTCTCTTTCAGTGCTGTATACAGTAAAACTGAAGTGTCTATTAAAAAGAAAGGAAGGTACAAAAAATTAATGTTACCTTCCTGGTGAGCTTATTCCACCATAAACTAACATAGAGGGCTATAGTCAATGCACAAGCCCCTGACAGCTACCTCAATGTGAGAGATTGTAGATCTAGCTCCCGCCATTTATCAACAAGATCTTTGAGATAAAAAGATTGCATGTCATTACACATTATAATGGCAACAACAGTTAACGTTTACGTCGCTTGACAGAAAAAAATAGTTTGAAAGTTCTATTGACAGGAAAAATAACACCTTTATTATAGTTTAAACGTTTCATAGAGCCATCGTGTCACAGTGTTGAAAAAAAGCTGAATTATTGTTAAAAAGCTTTCCTTTTAGTGTACTAATCGCTAATATTTTAAACTGAGTGTTATATGTGTGACGAGCTGTGTTTTGTATATGTGTTAATATTATATTTTATTACGTCACCCCTCTGGTCAATGGTCAATACATTGTAGCATGATTTTGCGTGGCCGGTTGCCACCGAGCTGCCGAGTGTGGGTTCTGGCAGAGGTGACCTACTTAGCCCCAGTCTTAGTGATTTTCCTTTTGGCCGTCCCATCTAAATTTAGCTGGAAGTGACCAATCATTTAAATAGACCAGTGGTAGACATCGACCTTGACCCAGTAGCGCCCCCTCGTGGTAGCGTCTCCACGCTAAGAACGCATTTGCTGTAGCACCACGACGGAAGCAAGACCGGCCTATTGAGCGTCAAATTACTTTCACGAGTTTTGTCTAACTGGACCTCTGTGTACTGCCTCCTTGGTGGAGAAATAAAAACATCTTCACAAGGCGCAACATGGCCTCCCTGTCTCTTTTGTTGTAATCCGCCCCACCACATCTTTTGGCGTCGCCGACAGGATTATGACAGGACAAGGAGGCAGTGCACAGATGGCAAAGAACCAGCGACAGCCCGTGGCCATTCCACCCCCCACGGCTGCTTCGGTTTGCTGGCAATGGCGTGGTCAGTTCGGCCGAAGACCGGATCACAGAGGCAGAACATACAGCCGGCAGAAACAGAAAAGAATCTGCAGAAACCACCTAGAACTTAGAAGTGTAGTAATGTAGTGCTTAGAATGTCCCTAGATTTGTTTTAAATTCATGGACACATAGGACAGGACTTTACATGCCTATTTGATTAAATCGGTTTCGTGTATTATTCTGTTTAGTGGTGACTCCTTTTTTTTAATAGCGCCAATGTGTAGGGTATGACTGAGAACTTTGAACTGCTGTGGCGACCGAGTTTTGGTACATGTTTATCATTGACTAGTAGGGTGTTTATTGTGTATGTTGTCAGCTGTCACTAGGGAACCTCGGCCAGGTACTTTCCCCGAGACTCTAGTGACTGGGCTGGCAGATTGCAGTTTTGTTTAGTGTTGTTTTTTTAAACCTGTGATTGCTTGTGTGTAACCTTTTCATGAGGCATGAGCAAGTCTGAGGGGTTTTGATGTTGTCCAAGATTTTTTTGTTTTGTAGTTTGTACGTGTGTAACTAAGGGTTGAGACGATATGTGTCTTACTTGCTTACAAAGGTTTTGTGAAGCATGTGCTGAAGTTTTGCTGGAATTTTTATACTTGATGTATTTACAGTAAGACTATGTATGGGTTGTAGTCACGTACCTCTCAGTTGTGTTGTGATTTTGTGCTGCTGTGACTTGATACTTTGGTATGTACAGTAGCAGTGTTGTGAGGCCACTCCTCTCCTCTTATCTATTTTTGGTGCTAGACGTAAAAGAATTTTCTTGTTTAGTACCATGATTTGCACTGTGCGTGTTACCGCGAGGACGCGGCTACTAGAAGGAGTTCAGGGGGATGTGACGAGCTGTGTTTTGTATATGTGTTAATATTATATTTTATTACGTCACCCCTCTGGTCAATGGTCAATACATTGTAGCATGATTTTGCGTGGCCGGTTGCCACCGAGCTGCCGAGTGTGGGTTCTGGCAGAGGTGACCTACTTAGCCCCAGTCTTAGTGATTTTCCTTTTGGCCGTCCCATCTAAATTTAGCTGGAAGTGACCAATCATTTAAATAGACCAGTGGTAGACATCGACCTTGACCCAGTAGCGCCCCCTCGTGGTAGCGTCTCCACGCTAAGAACGCATTTGCTGTAGCACCACGACGGAAGCAAGACCGGCCTATTGAGCGTCAAATTACTTTCACGAGTTTTGTCTAACTGGACCTCTGTGTACTGCCTCCTTGGTGGAGAAATAAAAACATCTTCACAAGGCGCAACATGGCCTCCCTGTCTCTTTTGTTGTAATCCGCCCCACCACATATGCAAACCTCGCGCTGGGACCATACGGCGTTGAGGCGCGTCCCCTGGGTGGTGGATAGGGGGTCCCTCGTGAGAGGGGTGCACCGAATGAAATAAGGTGCCGTGAACCAACATGGTCTAAGGGAAGGTGACCCCGACAGAAAACCCCTGGTCCTCCTAGTAAGGGGGTTGGGCGTGGGGGTAGCTTCCCCACCCTGCAAAAAAGGAAATAGCTACAAAAACGCCGACGAAAAAACTAACAGTAATTCCTTTCCTGGAGGAGGAAGGTTCTTCTACTAGAAGACTTATGACGTCCTGTGGTGAAAGCCGGAAGTCTTCGGAAGCCACAGGACCGAGCCGCCTCTCTCTATCCAGGGATACAACCATGGGCACATGGAACGTCAAGACCATGTACCAGAGCGGCAAGGCCGCCCAGATAGCAGCGGAAATGCAAAAGTACAACCTTTCCCTGCTAGGCATCAGTGAAGCCAGATGGACGCAGTCTGGCCAGAAAAGGCTGTTAAGTGGGGAGATGGTTCTGTATTCAGGTCATGAAGAGGAGAATGCCCCCCATACAGAAGGAGTAGCACTCATGCTGTCACCAGTGGCACAGAGAGCGCTGATGGGCTGGGAACCTCTTGGGCCAAGAATTATAACAGCAGCCTCTAGAACCAAGAAAAAGCTCAAGCTGAACGTCATCCAGTGTTATGCGCCCACCAATGACAGTGACGAGGAAGAGAAACAAGAGTTCTACGACCGACTCCAGAGTGCCGTGGACAAATGTGCGGAGCGAGACATCACCATCGTCATGGGCGATTTTAATGCCAAAATAGGGGAGGACAACACCGGATACGAAGAGGTGATGGGGAGACAGGGACTAGGCTCGGAGATGAGTGAGAACGGGGAGAGGTTTGTAGACTTTTGTGCTCTAAACCGACTTGTCATTGGAGGCAGCATCTTCCCACACAGAAGAATACACAAAGCAACTTGGGTCTCACCTGACCATACAACAGAGAACCAAATAGACCATATCTGCATTAGCAAGAAATTTAGAAGATCCCTTCAAGATGTTCGAGTGAGGAGGGGAGCAGATGTCACCTCAGACCACCATCTGCTTACCTTAAGAATGAAGCTCAAGCTAAAGAAAAGCCGCACAGAGACAACAAGAAGACAGCGCTATAATGTAGGCCTCCTGAGAGAAACTGGAGTTAGAGAAGAGTTCAAACTGGTGCTGTCCAACCGGTTTCAAGCGCTACAGGAACTAGTAAATGAAGAGGAGGCGGTCACCACAGAGCAGCAGTGGAAGGCAGTTAGAGAGGCGCTGAACTCAACCAGCAAAGACACTGTAGGGTTCAGGAAACACCACCACAAGGACTGGCTGTCGGCACAGACCTTGAAGAAGATAGAAGCGAGGAAGCAGAAGAAAGCAGCGGTCAACAACAGTCGCACGAGAGCAGCCAAAGTAAGGGCACAGGGGGAATACTCGGAAGCCAACCGCGAGCTGAAGAGGAGTATCAGGGCAGACAAGAGGGCCTACACAGACAGCCTGGCAGCAGAGGCAGAAAAGGCAGCAGGCAGCGGCAACATGAAACAGCTCTACGACATTACCAGAAGATTGTCGGGTAAGTATGGCCATACAGAAAGACCAGTAAAAGACAAAGAAGGCAAGCCTATTGCAGACAGAGCAGACCAACTCGACAGATGGGCCGAGTATTTTGAAGAGTTACTGAACAGACCTAGCCCACCCGACCCCCCCGACATCCAGCCGGCAGAGACCGACCTACCCATCAGCTGTGACAGACCCAGCCGGGAAGAGATCAGAAAAGCAGTGGCATTTTTGAAGAATGGCAAAGCAGCAGGGCCAGATGGCATCCCAGCGGAGTCTCTGAAAGCAGACCTAGAGACAACAGTTGAGATGCTGTACCCACTGTTTGGAAAGATCTGGGAAGAGGAGGTGATGCCAGCTGACTGGAAGGAGGGGTACCTAATCAAGCTTCCCAAGAAAGGCGACTTCAGCAAGTGTTCCAACTACAGAGGAATCACCTTGCTGTCAGTACCAGGAAAGGTCTTCAACAGGATCATCCTAGAGAGAATGAAGAGCTCCGTTGACCCCCAGCTGAGAGACCAGCAAGCAGGATTCAGGAAGAACCGATCATGTACAGACCAGATCGCCACTCTCCGCATCATCGTGGAACAGTCTCTGGAGTGGAGCTCCCCGCTGTACGTCAACTTTGTGGATTATGAGAAAGCATTTGACAGCGTGGACCGAGAGACTCTGTGGAAACTCCTACGACACTACGGTGTACCCACAAAGCTTGTCCGCCTGATCAAGAGCAGCTATGATGGCATGACATGTCGCGTGATCCACGAAGGGCAGTTCACCAGAGAGCTCCAGGTCAGAACTGGTGTCAGGCAGGGGTGTCTGCTGTCTCCGTTCCTCTTCCTACTGGCCATAGACTGGGTCATGAAGATGACCACAGAGCACAGACGAAGTGGAATACAGTGGACACTGTGGACACAGCTTGACGACCTCGATTTTGCAGACGACTTGGCATTACTGTCCCACACTCATCAACAAATGCAGGACAAGACCACGAGGCTTGCTGACATCTCGTCCCAAGTGGGCCTCACCATTCACAAACAGAAAACAAAGACAATGAGGCTGAACGCAACCAGGGAAGAACCAGTCTTGCTTGCTGGCACCCCGTTGGAGGAGGTGGAGTCCTTCACCTATCTCGGGAGCATCATAGACAAAAAAGGCGGCACTGATGCAGATGTCAGAGCACGAATCGGTAAAGCCAGAGCAGCCTTTCTCCAGTTGAAAAAAGTGTGGAGTTCCAGAGAGCTGTCACAACACACCAAAGTCCGGATTTTCAACTCCAATGTAAAAGCAGTTCTCCTATATGGAGCAGAGACATGGAGATTGACAAAAACCACAGTCAACAGAGTACAGACCTTCATGAACAGTTGCCTTAGAAGAATTTTGAAAATCCACTGGCCAGAGAAGATCAGCAACGTCAGACTCTGGGAGAGAACAGAGCAGATAACAGCAGAGAATGAAATTGGGCGAAGAAGATGGGGATGGATCGGTCACAGTCTGAGAAAGCCAGCTTCCAGTATCACTAGGCAGGCATTGTCATGGAACCCCCAGGGAAAGAGAAAAAGAGGTAGGCCGAGAAACTCCTGGCGTCGAGACCTCCAAGCAGACATCAAGAGACTGGGAACCACCTGGAGTAGAATCGAAGGAGAAGCACAGGACAGGAGTTGCTGGAGGTCTCTCGTCGACGGCCTATACCCGGGTAGGGGTGACAGGCGTAAGTAAGTAAGTAAGTTATATGCAAAGAAGTCACCTTTTTGCTCTGGATTGAGTGTTATATGATAAATACGTACATGAATGTTAATGAAGCTGTCTTGTGGAAATGGTTAACATTTCTGTTACCTATTTGAATAAAAAATTAAAAGCACAACATTTGTAGTTCAGTGACCTGTTTGTTTCATTGACTGAAATGATAGGGGTTATATAAATGTTTAAAGTCTTATTCAAAGTATCTGAGCTGAGGCAAGCCCAAGAAAGCAATGTTCTGGGAATTTTTGTAGATAGTAGAAGTTTTGCTGGTGGATCAGAAAATGATGCTATTTGGCTTGTTTTTCAGGAGCTGAAAAATCACACTAAAACGTAAAATTTTACCCTTTCAAGTGCAAAAGGGCCTAGTTTACACCATTTTCTTCTTATCCCAGTACTTTTCATTGATGTCTTGCCATACACAAAAATGTTTTCTCAGGCAAAAGTTCGGCAGTCTGAAATTATTTTTTTTGGGGGGAGCGTTTTTTGAAATGCCATAAAATCAAATTACACACAAAATCCTTTCATGGTCTGACATGCTGGCGTCTTCATTTGGGTGCTGTCTACCATAAACAACAATCCAAGTGACTGTAGCAGCAGCCAATAATGAGTTTGACCCAGGTGAATTTCTGCGATAATGTATTAACTATCGTTTCTGTAAACTTACTGCTACTGCATTTTGCAGTGTGAGTTCACGGTGGCTTAGTGGTTTTGGCTGAAACGCTATCGCGTTTCATGATCAGTTGATCTGACTTCACACTATTAGTCTCTCTGTATTTTGAAGCTTAATAATTCCTAAGCCTTCTATCTTCATGTGTCATCAGTACCTTTAGCATATTCTTTCCAGGTTTTGGTTTCTAATTAGACTACCTTTCTCCTCCTTCCCGTCATGATAAAAATTTATAACAAAAACAGGACAGTAGATGTTGAAGCCTGAATTTGCAACAACAGTGTCTCAATCACACTGTACTGATTATTTTCCTAGGCTGTTTCCATGTATCTTAAAAGATAGTATTTTTTCTGTGGGCATGCAATGCGCTATATATCCGAACAAAAAGCCTTTAAAACAAAGTCTTATGCTTATTTTAAACAAGAAAGGCAAAGCCCTTATGGCTCACGTTTATGACCAATCCACACATGTCTGACAATAAGTAAAGGTATAGCTTCTGCACTAACAAAATCCATGTTTTCTCAAAATTTAATCACATCTGTGAAACCCCCATGACCCTTGCGATGAGTCGACTAAATTAGGATATATGGGAAGGTATTATCATCAGATACCTTTGTGCCAAATTTGATTTAAAAGTTTGCAAAAATGTTGATAATAACTTCAATTATTGGCATTTTATACACATTTGTCGACCTCTTGTGACCCGTGACCTTTTCCAAATTGGTCATCCAAATTTATATGCATAGATAGGTCTTACCATCAGGTATCTCTGTACCAAGTTAGGGTTTGAGGTTGTTAATAGTAATTGAGAAAAAACATTTCTTGTCAAAATATGGCTATCTTTAATCTATTTCCTGAGCTCTTGTGACCCTTGACCTTTCCAAGGGGTCATCCAAATTAGTATGCATAGATAGGTCTTACCATCAGGTATCTCTGTACCAAATTTGGGTTTGGAGTTGTGAATAGTAATTGAGAAAAAAACATTTCTTGTCAAAATATGGCTATTTTATTTACCTATTTCATGAGCTCATGACCCTTGACCTTTCGGAGAGGTCATTCAAATTAGTATGCATAGATAGGTCTTACCATCAGGTATCTCTGTAGCAAGTTTGGGTTTGAAGTTGTGAATAATATTTGAGAAAAAAACATCTTTAGTAAAAATATGGTGATTTTGGACCTATTTCCTGAGCTCTTGTGACCCTTGACCTTTCCGAGGGATCAACCAAATTAGTGTGCATATAAAGGTCTTACCATCAGGTATCTGTGTATCAAGTTTGGGTTTGAAGTTGTGAATAGTATTTGAGAAAAAATAAATTATGTCCAAAAATAGCTATTTTTGATATATTTCCTGACAACCTGTGACCTTGATCTTTGCGAGAGGTCACTGAAATTGGTATGTTTAGAAAGGTCTTGCCACAAAGCATCATTGGGCCAAGTTTGAAGACTGTATCTTGAATAGTCTCCGAGAAAATGCCAACGTTAAAGTTTACCACGGACAACAGATGACAGACGGACGACCACTGGCCCAGAATATAGACTCACTTTTGCTTCGCACATGAGCCAAAAATGTTCATAAGGAACAGGTCAGCAGCACACATAAACGCCCATATGTTTAGTGTGAAGTGTACTATAGTTAGTGTACAGGCCACTGAAGCAAGCCAGAAGTTGAGCGTAAACATTCTTACATCCGCATGCCAAGCACACAGAAAACTGAAAACTACTGTGGCGAGACAACTGCTGCAAACACGCTACCCCAGACCATAGTATACCAAATGATATTTTTGTCACACACATGCAACTAAATGGAAACATAATTATCTGCTAGCTTACAACCCCCCCCCCCCCCCCCAACCCCTCCCCCCCCCCCCCCAAAAAAAAAAAAAAAAAAAAAAAAAAAAAAAAGAATGCAATACTCAACCCTTATCATTCGGAATACACCAGTGTGTGAAATAAGTTTGAATAAAATAGTTCAAGGGTAGTGCCAGAATAGCTTGGCACCTCTAGGCGCCAAGCTATTCTGGCACCACCCATGAACTAAAGCCATTGGTCTAGATATCCTTATCTGTATGTACTATAATGTAGCTTGCATAGGGCAGTGTACAAATTTGAAGATTTTAGCCTCAGTATGATATGGGTTAAACAGAAAAGTACTTATAGACCAATGGCCTTAGTTCAAGGGTGGTGCCACAATAGCTTGGCGCCTCCAAGCTACTACCCTTGAACTATTTTATTTTTAGTCAAACTTATTTCACACACTGGTGTATTCTGAATGATAAGGGTTAATAAAATCAGTAGCAATCCAAACGCACACAACAAAACGTTTTGGATTGGTGAACAGGCCTTTGACCGCCACCACTCATATATATATATATCAAATCAAACGCATCTAGGACTGCTGGCACCACATGCTCCAAAAAGGATTCAAGAGACGACGAAATCGAAGAAATATTGGAAGAAAACAAGAATCCATTTAGTATTTACACCAAGTTCTGAAGTTGCGTTTTTATTTTAATATGTGAATTTTTCACCCTCTCTGCTAGGGCTTTATTGTGTTTTTATTTGAACATGTCAAATTTTTGCCTCTCTGTGAGGGCTTCATCAGGGGCAGCCCTCACAGAGCAGGCAAAAATTTGACATGTTCAAATAAAAACGCAACTCCGGAACAACTTCGTGTAAATGAATTCTTGTTTTTTTCCACAATATATATGTGTATGTATATTATACACAAGTACAAGCAAGTAAGTACATGAGTAAATTATATACAGCACAAAATATTACATAACCTCATATGCCCCTGATCTTGTGTTCTGTCCTGGAGTAGTGCAGACGGAACCCACGTATCCTTTGTGAACTGACTTAAGTGACCCATCCTCATTCAGAAATTGAGATACACTCTTGTCAAATTCAGCTTTCAGGCGAAGACCTTCAGGTGATGACAGCTTATCTCTCATATCCTGAAACATAAAAATATCTCTGTTCAGTTAACCCTCTTAACCTCACGGCCGCATTTCCAAACCTTGGGAGGAGTTCATTAACAACTATGTACCAGTTGTAGGAGATAGATTGATCATGATAATTCAAGGGTAGTGCCAGCTGAGCTTGGCACCTTCAGGCACCAAGCTCATCTGGCACTATCCTTGAAATGTCATGATCAATCTACCTCCTGCTGCAGGGTCCCTGGGCTAAATGGGTTAATGTGTTTAAAATTGCAACGCATGTGCTAGCACGCAACCTTACTGACTATGTCTCAGCATGATTACTAAATATATATAAATTACAAAAAAAAATTAAAGGATATGGCAATCATCAACTGTACATGAAGCTTACAATTAACAAAGAACAATGAACTTTATTTGACAAAAGCTTTTGGTTCCAGGAACAATTTTCAGACTTGCTGTACACTGAACAAGCAACCTCCCTCCACCACATCAGCTCCCTCAACAGAGTCCTTCAGTGGAATAAAAAGTTTCCAAAAAGTTAAAACTATTCAAGGTGAGGGTGAAGTTCTCAGGAAGCTGGTTGCAGCTTACTCCCCAGCTCACCAAGAACCACATCCTAACCTTTATAGGTTTAACATTTTAACCCTCTGGCTCCTAGTAGCGGTTTTTGAGGTGATGATTCCTGCAGGAATCATCGCAACAAAAATGATACCGACAGCCAAAGGGTTACAAACTTCTTATTCCACTGCCCTGATCACTACATTATATGAGACTATGTACAAAGAAATTCTAAACAAAACCATCATGGCAACTAAATAACTTGAACATTCCCAGTGAGTTTTGTCTTCCCCTCAAAAAGGGAGGGTAGGGGTAATTTTAGAGTTAAGTATTCGTAGGTAAAATTCACAGCGTGTTGCACACACTTTTAAAGAAGAAGTCTAAATACATTACAGTTAATATCACTTGATTCCTAAAGTCACCTGGCTCGATGCTGATTCCATTGCCGCATCAGCGGATGGTCCACTGCTAAAATCCAGACTCTGACTCTGCGCAGGCAGACCTGGTTTTAGGTCAACGGAGCCAGGTGGCCATGATGACAGGCGCTCAGCAGGGTGTCTTTCTTCCATGATCTCAACATTGTTTTGGTCCTCATCATGTTTCATGCCAGACTTTTTATTTTTTAGATACAGGGAAAAGTGTGTCTTTGCAAGTAGCTGATTTACAATTGCATCATCTTCCTTTACAGCATGAGCTTTCTCCAAATACTCAATGGCCTTTTCTTCAGATCCAGCATACTTAAAAAGACGGCCACAAATGCAAAAGACATAGACGTCATGACCATCTTGCAGTATTTGAAGTGCTTCAGCTATGAGAGCCATGTGATCCTGCTTACAGATCTCTTGTATTTTCCCCTTATCTTCATCCTTACAACAAGTTACAAAAGACTTCAGGTGAGAAATAAGACTCGCAAGCTCAGCAAGACTCCTGGCTTTATACATAATGTTCGGGCAACGTTTAATTAAATCCATCAGTAATCCTTTTGCTTTCTCTGCCAATACAGATGCACTAAGATTTGGATGCTCCAAATAAACAAAAATATTGAAATTTCGCCTAATAGCAAGAGCAAGATCATATTTCCACAGATACACCTCTGATCTATCACAAGCGCTGATGACTTCTTGGAAAATATCCATTGCTTGATAAAAATATTTTGGCCCAAAACAGAGAAGAGCATACCCTTTCTCAGATTTAGCCACATTTTGTAAGTACTCCAGATCATGATACTTGTAAAAGTCCTGAAGCTTCATGAGCGTTTCTTTGCTTTCAGTCTTAAAACCATGTTTCCACTGTAAAATGGCCAAGTTTGATAATGTGATGATGGATTTTTCGTATTTAGGCAACAGCGTTTGGCAATATTCCAGTGCTACATTCACACCACGCAACAAAAACAGAAGGAAAACAATCAAGTTACAACACCGCATAGCTTCAAGCTCATACTGGTGTGTACCCGAGTCACGTCCAGTCTCCTGTTTCTTTAACACCTGTTCAATCCTGCAGGTGTTCTGAAACTGCGGCTGGAGAGTAAATAGATTTGGGAACTTATTGATCTTGTCAAAGAACTCCTTTGTCTGCCTGTCATCAGCATCCTGCACCAAGCGCCACTGCTGCTGCTCTGTAAAGACATACCACAACAAGATATGGATTAGTCATAACTGAAGAGTAACTCCAAAGTTTGGAATAGCAGTGAGCAAAAAAAGAAATCTTTCTTATAACTAGCTAAATTAGTTATAAATTAAGGTACTAGCGTAAGGCTGTATTTTCTGTGGTGGTGTCAGTATAATGCAAATTCGCGAGCACAGGTAAATTTCAGTACAAGCCTGTGCAAAAAAGATTTATTGTCCTTTCAAAATCCGTGGCTGTTTGTCAACCTTTAAAACAAGCACGTGGTTTTAGTGATGCAGACAAGGCAGACTATTATTTTTGTCAAACACAAAAATACGAATCTATACAGTTTGGCTCTTTAAACGTCAATAACGAGTGTTAGGAGAGCTTGGGCGGGGTGAGCATTGTGTCCGGTGAAAAGCTGAGACCTTAAGATTACAGCTCCTTGAGGAGTTTGAAATTACAGTGCTACTACCTTATAAACACTTATCTCAGCCGTACCGTGTGTGTAGTTTACATCCATCACTGTTCAGAGGAGGTGCCTTAAATTGGTTGATGAGATCGGCAACAATGTACACGAGCCGTTCGGAGATGGGGCTGGCTGCCCGGCCGTCGGCGCTCCTCGCTCCTGTGGTCACTGTGACCGATGTCCGCACTGTCTTTATTTGGTAGGAGCGTCATAATTTGAATCTTGCTTGACATAAATTCGCTCGGCAGATCACTTAATCAATAAATTGTTGTTCTAGTAGCTGCATTGCCATTGTGTGTGTGTGTGTGTGTGTGTAGAAGCCACTTCCTCGAACAGAAAACGAAAATAGCGATCATTGGATTTGCTTGTTTTTACCCCTTCAACACCAAAGAGCTGGATGTCACGATGGCGCTATTGTAGGCTAATCTCCGCACATGTGTGGAAAATCGAAAGACGTCTGTTATGACTGTGGAATATTTCTTAATCTTGGGATTACCACATTAATATGATGATGATGACCCCTTACGGCTGTACGCCCATGACACACCGGCCGCGGGGTCTGGATCGGTGATCATGCGGCCGTAAATGAGGCAGGTCAGACTGACGTGATATAACAGTCATCATCGGAATTCGGCCTACCCGGCCACTTGAAACGCGCGACTATTAACTGAATTTAAAACTGATCATACTATATTTCTCTTCTGCAGAAATAATTTTTTTTTTAATTATTATTTGTTTATTCGTTCATTCAGTCATTGAGTAAACTGAAATCAAATGTAATTCATTTCAAGGCAGTTGCTCACC
>BTPG01000004.1:7945812-7990812 GCA_036245525.1 Semisulcospira habei
TTTTGTAGGGAATTGAATTATGGTGAGAGTGTGAAGTGGGTAGTATGGAATGGTACTAGGAGGGAGAGTGGGAGTGAGGAGGAAGTCTGGACATGAGGGTGGGGGGGGGAGTGGTTATGATATATATATTAGGGGGGAGGGGGGGGGTTTATTGTTGGATAAGTACAGATATTTTAGTCAGGGATATGAGGGGGGGGGAGTTGATGGAATAGTGTTTTTTGAGGTGAGTGGTTACATAGGGTGGGGTGGGGGTAGATGGTAGGGGGAAGTAAGGAGGGGGTGTTGGACAGTACTTGGTTTATGAGGGTAGTATGTGGGGGTTGTGTATGATGTTGTGTGGGGAGTGGTATAATGATAGGGTTGGAGGAATTTTATGAGGGGTGAAGTGGTGATGTTAGTTCTTGATGATGTGTAGGAGTGGGTGGGTGGGGAGTCAGTGAGAGAGTAGTTTAGTGTGGAGGGTGAGTGAGTGAGGGGATGGTAGGGGGTGTGGTTGTTGTTAGAGGGGTTGTGTGGGACTGTGACTGGGGTGGGTGGTTGCGTGGAGGTGTGGTAGTGTAGAGAGTGTGTGGCATGATGTCGGGTATTGTTGTTCATTGGGATGAGTGGGAATTGGGTGGTGTTATTTTGATGTGGAGTGGGTTTATGAGTGGTTGGTTTTGTGTTGGGGGAGGTGGTGAGGGGATGTGTTGGGTTAATAATGGGTACAGTTATTTTGTAGGTGAAGAGGTGGGTGTAACGTTGGTGGTTCTAAGAAGGGATGTTGAGGAGTAGGGGTGATATAAGGTGAGAGGACAATATAGGGGGGGGTGATAGTGTTGTATAATAGATTTTTAGTCTGAAGAGGGAGGGGAGTGTTAGAGTGATCAGGGGGGAGGGTAGTGATCTGATGATATGTGGTGGGTGTGTCACTTTGAAATCAACTGCGAATAGAGTGAAAGTGAAAATATGAGTAGTATGGGTGAATACATTGAAAGTAGATAGGAGTGGGAGACTGTTGCAATGATGGTGGTATTTTCTGAAAGAGGGTTTGGTCTACAGATTGAAAGGGATAGTGACTAATGAGAGTGTGAGGAGGCGGTTATAGATTGTAGGAGGATCTGATGTTGTGACAATAGAGTTTGGGTGAGTGTTTAAGTGAAGAGTGTTTGGATTAGGATAGTAGTGTTTGAGTGGGACAATGAGAAGATAGGTATAGAAGGAGGGATGATGGACAGTGTAGATGTAGTCTCTAGTGGATGTCCCTTGTTTAAAAGTTTATTCATGAAGAGAGGGGAATTTATGATGAAGGTAGAGTGCAGTTATCTAGGTTACCGTGGAGGGACTGTAGAATAGTTTGGGTGTGGGAAGTACATGTAGTGGATATGAGTGATTAGATCGAGAGGTTGGGTTATTGTTGTTGAGTTATGTGTTGTAGATGTGAAATTGTTACAACTGTGATGATAGGGTATAACTGTCATAGTATATCAAGTGTGAATTAGAAGTTATTAATATATAGTTGATAGAAATGATTTTGGGATGGAGGTGGTGGGTGGAGAAAAGATTGATGTGAGAGAGTGGATAAGGGGACACAATTGGGGGTAGGGAAAAGTGTTTGTATATGTGATTATGGTATATATGTGGAGAGAGAGTAATAGGAGACACGACTGGGATCGTGGAGTAAGAATGAGTACAAGTATATACAGATGGGGACAACAGTTTTGGTAGTGGATTCTTTCCTAGAGTACATCATGTGATATTGTGATATAGATGAAATGTTTTAGTAGAAATGTGGTAGTTATATTGGAGAGGAGAGTGTAAAAGTATTGGTGTAGGGAAGTAGATGGATAAAGTGAACTTCATATGAGGGAGGGGGGAAGATTGAGTTCGTTGAATGATGATGTAGCTATATTTGAATGGATAAGTGGACTTTTGAGGAGGGTGGTATCTAAAGAGGATGATAGTATTTTTAAATGAATTTTGATTGAGTGATGTGATTTAAAAATTTGATTTATGGTGTGTATTAGTGTGGAGGGAGAATCAACAAGACTATTAGCGTGTATCGGATATAGCAGAACACACGGGAAATATCAGGTGATACGAGGGTGTATGGTGTTTATTAATGGAGGAGTGAGAGGCGGGGTAGGACTAGAAATGTTGAGGAGGGTAGAATGGAGCAAGACTGTAGCAGATTGCAAGCCTGAAGAAGGAGAAACACCCGGCCTATTCATTGAAAGAATCAGGAGCTACCTGGAGAAATGGATAGAGCTGGCTGGCTTAAACAAAGAGTACCAGGACCTGTGTGACCTTATCATCAAAGAACAAGTCCTCAACGCGTGTTCAAAGGACCTGGCCGCTCGACTCAGGGAGCAAAAGGACCAGTCTCTGAAGGCCCTGGCAGACTTCGCTCAAAGATACATGGACGCCCACAACATTAAGTTTGGGTCCAGTAAGTCGCAGCGTGTGTCTGCACCAGCAGAAGAACTTGAATCAACAATGTCAGAGACACCCCGAAATACAAGCCGATGGAGAGCCTGACGTGTTTTCTTTGTGGGAAGAGGGGTTACAAGGCAATACGATGTCCTTCTAAAGATGTGCACCGAGGCGATAACACCAGAAGACCCAACCAAGATCAGTCGCGGGATAGCAGGCAGAAGTAGTGCTACGTCTCAACACAGAGCCGCCGCTGTACTAGCCAATGATGTGACGTCATCCAGTGACTGTGAAGCTAGGGACAGGCGGGCGACACCGGAGCTGATTGAATCTTTCCGAAAGAATGGAAGCATTCCGGTTGGCCGCGATGGGGCTACATTTTTACCAGTCTCTAACATCGCGCTGCCTGAGAATGAAGTGCCGAACATGCCGGTGGTGTCAGGATTTGTTGGCAACATACCAGTGAGAGTGCTGAGAGACACTGGTTGTAGCGGCGTTATTGTGAGAGAGGACCTAGTAGCTGAAGACCAGAAGCTACAGCAGCCGGAGTGGACGACCCTCATTTTGGCCGATGGAACTGTAAGAATTATCCCCCTTGCCAAGGTCAGTATCAACACTCCGTACCTGACAGGAGAGGTGAAGGCGTTGTGCGTGAAAACACCAGTCTACGACTTTATCATCGGAAACATTGATGGTGCCAGAAACGCAGACGATCCAGATCCAGAGTGGAGACCTAAAACCTATGCCATTGATACGAGAAGTCAGGAAGAAAAGAGCCACCATACCATCACTCTAAAAGTGGCTGACAACATACAAACAGTCACGGTGAATAGAGACAAGTCGGAGGAAGAGAAGCGCAAGACGCTGGAGCGACAGCAGAACCAGGGGGACATGACCGTGAGGCGGAAGTTGGAGTTGGAGGCGGAACAGCGAGCAGCCATTGATCGTTTGCAGCAAAAACAGGCGCAGGATTTTGACAGTCGGCGGGACGATGTTGAGTGCCACCGTGAAGAACAGATGGGGTCGCCGAATCGCCAGGTGATCGAGGACCGCGAGCGAGACGGAGCTCCTCTCAGTAAGGAGATGTTGGAGCTGCAGGAGGAATATAAGGAGAGAGATAAACAGGAGACGCTGAGAGTCCAATCTACAGTTTTCGTGCATCAATTTGCGCCCGACTCAAAGACTGCGGACAGTGTCCAGCGTGAGTTTGGTCCGACATCGAACGAGCCAGATCAGGACGAGCCATGTCGTATGCTTCGTAACACGAGAGAAGGACTGAGGGAGAATTTTGGGGAGACGCCGGACTTGTGAGTCGTCAGAGATTCCAGATCGCCAGTGGTCATCACGAAGAAAGCGGAAAAATGGTGTGTTTGTACTATCATACATTCCGTAAGCCGAAAGTGTTCGACCCAGGACCAGTAACCTTTGAACTGTATGAACTGTGAACTGTACACTATGATTTGACAATGTTCCAGAAGTGAACTGTGACATTCATTTTTTAGTCTAATCAAGGGTTCGCATAATTTTGGAGCAGATTACCTGAGCAGAGAAGTTTAAATGACAATTTTGTGTCCAGGACAGTTTAAAAGAGACATTTCGTTGTACATGAGAAATTAAAGGGACATGTCTGTGATCAGGACAGTTTAAAGGAACATATCTTCATTCGGGACATTTTAAAGGAACTGCGAGTTAATTATTTTCGTGTAATTGATTTGATTTTATTTTGATGTGAAATTTTTATTATTTGTAGTTTTGTGTAGGTTAATACAACCACAACCGTATTTTTGAGATTTGAGAAGAAATTTTTATGAAATTTCGTTCTAAAAGGGGGGGGGGGGGGGTAATGTTACGATTGTGGTTGTGTTGTTCTGTGAGAGCGTGCATGCATAAATCGTAGGAAATGATCCGATATTTATTTGAGCTATCATGATTACGAATCACGTACCTTTTCAGTAAGTTTCACTTTCGTTCATGCGTAGTGCGGAATTGATTATCTTTTGACACACGGAGTTGAGTCTCGAAGAGTCTAGAAACCGCTTGAGTATTCATCACTGTTTACTGCGCGCGTGAGGTTTAGCGGTTAGTTTTGTGCCCCAGTCGTGTACCTTCTAGAGAATGCGGGCAAGGTCGTGACCTGTCTGGCCTACTTTTGTGTGACGTCGTAACGCGCGGGGATTTCCCAACATAGGGGCTGGAAATAGCAGCCAGAGTTTTCTAGACCATTCTAGTGTAATGTTTTTCATTAATATTTAGGAGTTTTAGTTGCGTATTTTGTTCTGATTGGTTGTGTTGTACAAATTTAATCGATTTTTCTGGAAAGCATTCCACTATAAAAGGATTGTGCTAGGAAGCACGTGTGTACATTGTTCAGTTGTAAAACTGCGATGTAACAGTGTCGGTACATTGTTCAGTTGTAAAATTGCGGTGTATCGTAATCACATTGACTTTGAGAGAGTACGCAAGGTATCGAGCTTCATTGTCAGTGACGGAGTTATGCAGTGAATGGTGATGTACATTGAATGAGAGACGCATTGACAGGTCACGTTATACATTTAAATTGGGAAGTTGAGGCAGTGCAAGGCCCCTTGTTTTTAAAAATAATTTTTGCCTTGTTTGAAAATTTGCAGTTGGGCTGAATGTTGGAATTTGCTGGAAATTTGTTTTTAGCTGAGAGGAGACATGTTTGGTGCTTTGATTCATACCATCCTGAGCTTATCCAGTGGACAATTGTGGGCCTATGTTGAGTTGCCTTTGACGTAGTGATTTGAGGGGCACGTTGATTTCAGCTGTGCTTGGGTGTGGGGTTGGTAAGGAACCAGTTTCATAGCCAAGAAATGAGACGGGTGATGTGCTGGTGGTTTTTTTTTTTTTTTTTTTTTTTTTTTTTTTTTTTTTTTTGTTTGTTTGTTTGTTTTTGTATTTTGTGCATGGCAAATGTGCAGCTGGTGGGCGGTAGTGTTTTTTAGGGAATTGAAAAATTAGGGGATGACTGGGACTGACTAAGGCTAAGAGACTGGACAGTACGGAAACAGCACTGTGGTCCGTGGCCTGTGTCAAAGTGTGGACATTTTGCAGAGAAGACATTGTATCAGTGTTGGTGCATTTGTGAACGCATTTCGTGGAGATCACATCGCTGTAATAAAATATTGTTGGAACTGTTACTCCAGTATTGTCTACAACCTTAAGCCACGTGTGACGGGTTGCAGCTGAATGAAGTTTCTTTAATAGAACCTTACGTGCGTGCCGTCTGGTGTGATATCATACTACGACCATGAGCCTACCACGTAACACACCGAAACGATGTGATCCAAATGGCAAATTGTGATATTTTGAGACAACACAGTGTTGCACACCAGAATATATGCACTGCCTAAAGGCCAAGGTCACAACGCCATATTTGTTTTGTGCAGAATTGTGTGCTAGGCAATATCTCAATAACAATTGGCCTATTCAATCCAAATTTTAGATAATAGTATTTTACCATATCACACATTGCCATCAATCTTAACTGCGCCTCTACCTCAAGGTCAAGGTCATAGTTGGCATATTTGTCTTGCAGATTATTGAGTAGAGAATACCTCTGAAACCGCTGTATCTGAATTTTTAGGAAATGATGCTTTACCCTCATAATTTGTGATGTCTTTAACAGAATGAATTCACGACCTGTAAGGTGAAGGTTGCAGAGGCCATATTTGTGTGAGTCTATGTGCAGGCAATATCTCTGAAACCACTGGCCCGATTTTTTTCTAAATTTTGCTTGATGATATTTTCACTTAATCCATTCACAGCCGGGAAACTCTCAATAGGATCCATCTGCAAGACACATAGATCCTCATGAGTCTCGCACGATGGTGGGTGCGGGGGCTCATGGCGATTTTGGCTCTTGCTGACACAACTGACATATATTTATTTGACGTTTGGGGTTCCTTGGAACTGAATTAACAAAGATTTCAGAGCAATATTTGTGTACAGTGGTAGTGAAGAGAATAAAACATATGTCAAAAACCAGGTTTATGTCGCTACATCACTTCAAGAAGACATGCACAGTTGTTGGGAATGCTTTCAGACTGACAAAATGGCGCATTACTGTATGCGGGGATGGTGTGGGGCTAAATACTTGTTCCAAGAGCAAACCTTGTTGGCTTAGGTGTGACAGCAAATGTGAAACAGTAAACATTTAGTCATCAATCGTCCATGCATCTGCTCTTCAGCCGGCGTGCGGTTTGTATAAGGCAATTTCTTAGGGACCATAACATTCAGACTTTAAACTCGACACAACTGTCGTTTACAAGAACAACTTTACCTACATATTTCATCTGTAGAAAAGGTCAAGGTCATCATAGGTCGATGTGTTTGTAAAGATTAGTCATTTTTCGCACACAAATTGTTTAAAAGTTAACTTTGGGCGCAAAAGTTTGAAAGTACCTAAGTATGCATTTTATACATGAATACTATTGCAAATGACCTCTCTTTAAGCTAGAAGGCAGTTTAAAAAAAAAAAAAAAAAGAACGTGCAGGAGATTCTGTAGACCTTTTTAATACAGTAGCTTTTATTCCTCCATAAATAGAACATTTTCAACACACTTGCTGACCATGCCTGCCCTTTGACCTTTGGAAGGAGCCAATAAAATTAAAATGCATAGACAGTGTAACACCTAGCAAAACATTTTTACTGGGGTCTTACAGCAAAGTTCACATACAAACTACCTGTAATAGCAACAACCTAAACTAAAAGCCTTCTTACTTCCCGTGACCTTTGACCTTAACGAGAGGTTAACTTAGCAGAGCTGCAAACAAAAGTTGTATCATCAGTTTTCTCTTTGGCAAGTTTTAAAATAAGATTATGACTAGTCAGTTGTGTTTTTAAAAAATCGACCATTTATTGACCTTTGTAACCTTGACCTTTCATGGAGGTCAGCGCAAGTGACAATCAAAGCTATTGTCAAATAGGACCACTGTGCCAAATTATAAGTCTGTGGCTCTGATGGTCTCTCAGAAATTCAAAATGATAAAATCTGTCACAATTGAATATACACAGGATGATGAATGGATGGACCAATAGTGGACCAGTGGCGGATGACTCATTATATTTAACTCACTTTCAATGTTAAATGAGCCTATAATGTGTGCTAACCATCTCTCATGCCTTAATTTTCCAACAAAATGTAAGTGAAACTTGTAAAAAGGACATAATCACACTGTTTCATAATAGTAGGCCTAGGGTTTCATATTAGGCAAATGATGCCTGATATGAAACAATGTGTCACTTTTTTCAAACTGGAACTGCTTCTGCATCGATTCGAGTTGTGAAATTTGGCTTTGTCCTAAGATGCATCAATATAATCTCTATCAAACCCTGGTTTCGGATTGATTCTACCTTTCTTTGGACGGTCGCGCCAGACGTTTTTGCTTAAGTGTTTTATACATTGGTCTCACATATATAGGGACGTAGCGGGCCGCTCCGGCGACGGCCAGAGTACTTTTTGGACCCTAAAAGAGAGAGAGAGAGTCCGTGAGAAGAGTTCCTCTTAGGTTTGAAGCTGGAGATTCCCAGTCAAGTCACAATTCCCAGGCTGTGTGGAGGATCGTTTCATAGCATTATACTTTGAGGCAATCGATGTTCTACTGAACCACGTGCCTGAAAGAGCGTTTTGCACGGTCTGATTTTTAGATATGGAACCCTAGAGCAGGTTCTTTTGAAAGGTGCATGTGGTGGACATTGTGACGACGAATTGGCTGAAAATTTCAAGCCTTTACGGTCCTGAGTTCAGTTTCACCAAATTGAAAACGCAACTCGAGACCTTAGCCATCCAGGTGAAAACAGTACATCCCGACAATGATATCCTCTTGACAGATATTGTGAAGTATTTCAAGTCGCTGTCAAAGCCCCAGGTCTAACATCTTTCACAGGTCGCTATCCTCCTCAAACTGATCCTGTTCATGCCAGCAACCAATGCCACCAGTGAGTGGTCTTTTAGTGCTATGAGACGCTTTAAAAGCTACCTCAGATCACGCATGCACTGACGAGGCTCGATTGATTGAACCATTTAATGGTATTTCACGTCCACAAGTCTAAAACTGACTCACTCAACTTGATTCGTGTTGCCAACAACTTTGTGGCTTCTGCAGCACGCAGGCAAACAGTTTTGGGGACATTTTCTGAGCTGGATGTGTCAAGAACCAATGTCAGTGCTTTAAAAATCCCGTGCAACACAAACGTCTGCTGTTATAGTTGATTCAGGAGATGCAAAGCTTTTGTGATGAACATTTCTTCATGGATTATATCTCTTCTTTAATTTTGTTTCGCAAGTCTCATCTATAACAAACGATCTTCAACTCTGACCTGTTGTCACCTTCTAACTACAGAAAAGCGAGTTTGTTTACTAATTGATTGGTTTACCCATGACCACTTGAAGGATTTTAACAATTGTGACATTTCCCAATTCTTGATTCCAAGCCAGCAAGCCAGTCTGTCTTTGGATGTGAATGTCGTTTCTTTAAAATAGAGTTAACATTTTAGTATCAATAAATAAGCTTCTGGTCGCCATCGTCCGTCAAATAGTTTTAAAACTTTCCGACTTTCTCTGGTAACCGCCGGACTACTTTTCTCATGCCCACGATGTCCCTGAACTGAAAAAAAAAAAATATATATATATATATATATATATATATATATATATATATATATATATATATATATATATATATATATATATATATATATATATATATATATATATATTTTTTTTTTTTTTTTTTAAATGCATTCACTCTTCATGATGGAAGAGACGATAAAGAGAGCCGAAGGCGTACCGCTTCCACTGGCCGAAACTTGAAATCTAACCACGGACTCGGAAACTACTGAGGGAGGAGGGGGAAGGGGAGGGGAGGGGAGAGGGAGAGTGGAAAGAGACTAAAGCGCTATGATACTGGCCAGCGCCGGGACTGCTTTCAGTCACAGCAACATATAGCCGGCAAACGGAGGGGCGGGGAGGGGGGGGGGGGGGTGATTTTGAATTTACCGTAAGTCTGACAACGACATGTTTCACGCAATCACTATAACCAGGGCGTTTTTACGGATCGAGAAAACCTGTTGTATCTAAACGACCTCTTCTGTACCGGGACACTGAGTTATCATTAGCAACCGGCCAGTGCGCCGAAAAGCCATCGGGCCGACATCGGCCGCCATTGGCCCGCGCACGGCCGTGCGCGGGCCAACGGCGGACGACGTCACCCCGATGGCCTTTTGCGCATTGGGAATGAACCAAAAACAGGACTTGAAGTCGACAGGAGAAAGTTGCGGATCGCGGACCGGAGCAAACTAAAGCGGCTGTTTTCTAGGGTGTGCTTCAGGCTGTGTAATTAGTACTGCCGGACATCACGCTTCCAAATGGTCTCAGTAATACGTACAAATCTAAGTGCATAGATCACCCACTCAAGTTGAAGGATGGCACTGAATTGACGGATTGGCCTATTGCGCCGGGCAAATCATGCACCTCCTTCACTAGCCGTCATACTCGTGTGTGTGTGTGTGTGTGTGTGTGTGTGTGTGTGTGTGTGTGTGTGTGTGTGTGTGTGCGTGCGTGCGTGCGTGCGTGCGTGCGTGCGTGCGTGCGTGTGTGTGTGTGTGTGTGTGTGTGTGTGTGTGTGTGTGTGTGTGTGTGTGTGTGTGTGTATGCCGCGTGTGCCGTGTGTGTGTGCGTGTGCCTGTGTATCCACCCCCGAAAAAAAAAAAAACAGAGTTATGATCGCTGGGCCACGTAGGAGGCAATTTAACTCCTATACCCCACTTAATGCACGCACTGCAAACAGTAACCGTCGTGGATGCTATCAGAAATCTAAAATTGGAATGAATTTGTATCCCTTTTAAGTATCACCTTCCCAGTAAGCTAAAGGTCGCCGCCAGGGCCGATGTCGGTCACAGTTGCAGCCCATACGGTTTGCAGTGTGCACCGGGTTCTTCACTGCAGCGAAAAATACCAATTGCACCGTTCATGATCGCTCATGTCACATCGCGCAGTAAACAACGAAGCTGTCAGACGGGTTCAAGGAGGGCTGATTGCAGGGGCGAATCAGCTGGGTTTTTTTTTTTTTTTTTTTTTTTTTTTGGGGGGGGGGGGGGTCCAGGGGTTCCGGACCCGACCCAAAATTCTTTAAAATGCTATAACTAAGTCCCTTTTTGGGGTGTTTGGAACCCCCTTCCACCCCACCCTCTCCCGTTGTTTAATATTTTGGCGATTAGTGATAGCCTTAATTATACGCATGCGCTTCCCCCCCCCCCTGCCCCCTCCCCACCCTCGAGGTAACTGATCCGCACCTGGATTGTAATCTTCTGTATTGTCCCCACGAATGTGTTTTTAGCTCAGTAGGTTTCTGTTCGTGTTCTGGCGTGCTGACTCCACAATGAATGTGAAAACCCATGTCTCTTTTACTTCCGAACGGCGAGCAAAAAGTCATCGAGCTGACGTCGGTCGCTGTTGGTCCGCGCACGCCTGTGCTCGGGTCAACAGCGGCCAACTTCGGTCCGAGGACGTTGCACTGACTGGATAAAAAGGAACAACAGCTCTCTCAGTGGTAGAATACTCAAGCCACCAGGTTTCAGTGAAAGATCTAGGAGTCCACTCCAACAACTCAGTAGAACCGCCTTTTTTTTTTTTTTTTTTGCAAGAAGACTACCGAAAGTGGTCTTAAATTGTAGGTGCTCGCCCAAAGACCGGGCAAAAAGTGTCACCTGTCATTAAAGATCATCATTTAGGTGGCTGTTGCCACTGACCTAAATGATGGTCTTTAATGACAGGTGATTTCTCAAATGGTGTGGTCGCTCAAAAAGGTTTCTTTGTTACTAACACTGATACACAGAAAGTGTGCATTGGTTTATTTCCATCAATTACAAGTTTACACGTGGGTGTTGTTTTGTGTGTGTGTGTTGTTTGTTTGTTTGTTTGTTTGTACGATGTTTGTTTTAGTAACAGTGCTTGAAAATAATGTTACAATGTAAGCCTACTGGTCTGAACATTGCAAGGAAACGTTTATGAAAATTATATAAACATAAAACTGATGATTCTTAAGGACTTCTTTTTTTTTCACAAAAAAGAAAAACAAGAAGAACAAAGAAAAAAAGACAAGACAAAAGCTTGGGATAGGTGCGGGGCAGTATGTGAATCATGAAGATGAAAGGGCTTTTGGCCATTGCTACTATCATTATTATTCTTTAAGGCGCAAGGCCGTACAGCCCAGTGCGCATAAGGACATCGGGCCGACGTCGGGCCTGTTGGTCTTTGCGCACTGGGAGGTTGGAATATTGAAAATGAACGGGAAAGTCAAACATTCACAAACGAAATGCGGTGCAATGCAAACAAAACATAAAATTGCGCAAGGCCATGAGCATTAATGCATCCTGCTACGATCACAGGAGGAAATCTTAGAGTTATGTGCCCTTGCTCGGCTCTGAACATATTAATGTTCAGGAGCGCATAACCCGTGGATTTCTTCACCCTGTGATACGATGGTAAAGTCAATACTGTTACAGACATGTTGTTCGACGTTGGTCAGACTGAGTTTCATATGTAACCAGTACGCACTAGTATAACGCTATGCCGATTGATTTGCCTCTGCAAGAGACATAGATCTTCACAATCCCCCGCAAGCTGCAGGGGCTCATGACGATACATGCCTTAGTCTAGTTACAGTTGCAATGTAACTACTTGGTTCCGAAAGCCAGGGTCTCCTGAAGGGCGGGTCTGGCGGAGATACGGGCCAGGTATGCATTGAGGTTGGGACGACCCTCCAGCAAGGCGCCATTGTTCATCTGAGCCACGGACGCCCAGAAGACGTTGAAGCCAACCACACAGTCCGCTGCCGTCAGTCTGGGGAAAAAAAAGTGTGTTGGGAGGAAATGACTATAACAAAGATAGAAAGAAACGTCTTTAGCAAAAAACAAAAAAAAAAAAAAAAAAAAAAAAGGACGAAACTGTGACAGCTTCAATTCATTCGAGGCGTCTGGAATGTGTTAACCCACTCAGCCCTGGCGCACTACAGCAGGAGATGGGTTGAAAATGATAATTCAAGGGTAGCGCCAGATTAGCTTGGCACCTGTCGGCGCCAAGCTAATCTGGCATTGCCCTTGAATTATCATGGTCGATCCATCTCCTGCAACAGGTGCATAGTCGTTAGATGACGCCTCCAAAATTTGGGAAATACGTGCGCCGGGCTGAATGAGTTAACTGTTTTGTCACCCTTTTGCGAAGCGTGTAAAAGCCGTGTCGTCTTTCTGTTATTCCGAAGATTGTTTCCTTACTTATTTCCTTGCATTTTATACGTTTGAAAGTCACTCTTTTGTCTAGATTTCATTGTACACCATTGGTTGGCTGGCTGGCTGGCTGATTGATCAATAAAACGAGCGAGTGGGTGGCAGTATGACTGTCAGTAAATGATCTAAGTAGCAGACGCCCGACATCGGCCTCCGTTGGCCCGCGCACGGTCGTGCGCGGGCCAACTGCGGCCAACGTCGGCCTGATGGCCTTTTGCTCATTGGAAACTGTGGTCCTCATCGAATATAACAAACTGCGGGTAACAATTTTAACAAAATAGACGATAATGGAAACGAGAAGTAGGTCGACCAAAAGAGAGATCATGCGTGCGCGCGTAGAGGACTTAGGGAATCCGTACCGATTGCCCAGCATGTAGTCTCTGCCCTGGAGAGCATTCTCAATGACGTCCATACACAGCTCGCATTTCTTCCGGTACTTGGCGATGATGTCTTGGTCTCGGGTTTCCGGCGTGTCGAGGCTCCACTGGTCGCACAGTGACAGCTGCTCCAGCGCCTCGTCCCAGCTACAGGAGGCGTACATGGTCCAGCTGTAGGACAAGATACACAACACTGTGACATGTGGACGACGTTAACGTGTTAACCCTTTCACTGCCAGTGGACGCATACTGTGCTTTTGAAATCAGTGTAAATCAAGGTCAACGTCAAAGAACCCCAGGCGTCAAAGGAAAATGAAGACACAATGACGCCAGCAAAAGGGATAGATCCCACATGGCCCCCCCCCCTACCCCACCCCCACCCCCTACCCCCACCCCACCCCCCCGCAACAGTCCAGATCATCCTATAAGCCTGTGGCTTGATTTGATCTGATGGAAATTGATGTATATCCTTTTATGCATTTTGCAAAGAAATTAACTATTTAAACCAGCCCCCGCAACTGTCTCTTACAATGTCTCTTGTAGCTGGACTGTGTTGACTTTTTCACTCGGCAGTGAAGGGGTAAACACACTGACACCGGATTTTAGAGGTGCACCTTTAATACTTGAAGACGACGTATCAGTTCAGTCAGAAGAGGAGAGATCGACCACGATGGTTCATGAGTGAACTATCATGGCACTATACTGACACCATCCATGAACGTTCATGGTCGTCGCTCCGTCTCCTGCTGCACAATGTATTAGGGGCTGGACGGTATTTTGCAGGTCGCAGATTGTGCTGACTTCTAAAATCTTTGTTAACTCATTCAGCCCGACGCATGTATTTCCCAAATTTTGGAGGCATCATCTAACGACTAAGTACCTGCTGCAGGAGATGGATCGACCATGATAATTCAAGGGTAGTGCCAGATTAGCTTGGCGCCGACAGGCGCCAAGCTAATCTGGCGCTACCCTTGAATTATCATGGTCGACCCGTATCCTGCTGCCCGGTAGTGCGTCAGGGCTGAATGAGTTAACGCGACACCAAAGAACCTGGTCATTCCAAGGAATGTGGATGCAAAGTGGGGTCAGCAAGAGGCATAGATCCACATGTGCCCCCGCAATTACGGGGGATAATGAGACTCTTTGCCTCTTGCATTTAAGTTCTGCTCGTTGTGCTCCCGCAGTGAAGGTGTTAAGTTATCAAATTGCTAAAAATAAAACCGGAGACAACAGGAAAATAGAACACGCTGGCCAGTACACACGGACACCTCTCCTCAAGTCAGTCGGCACCAAACCTGCCCCTACCCCCTTGTGCGTGCAGTCACAGGTAATGTACAGTACAGGGGATTGCATGGCACAAGGGGGTTAATGTGAATAACACTTACTTGTAATACTCGCCCCTGTCCTTAGTGTCCGGCACCAGTTTGCCACACAGGTCGGCCAGGAACAGACAGATGGCACCAGACTCCAGCAGTGCGGGACGCCCCTCTACCTCCTAGGGCGGGTATGGTGGCGTGGGGGTGTACCCGCTTACGGTACTCTTCTCTCTCAGGGATGGGGGCTTTATTGGAGCCTGGAATGTCGAGGAAGCAGTACTCTACACTTTTCTCGATGCCCAGTTCTGAAACACGGGAACACACTGACTGACGGGTCGACGATCTTAACCCCTCGGCTGCCGAGAAAAAAGTCAACACGATCCAACTCAAGAGACATAGATCCTCATGAGCCCCCGCAGTTTGCGGGGGCTCATGAGGATCTATGCCTCTTGCTGACATCACTTTGACTCTATGTTCCTGGGAGATTTGGGGCTCTTTGGCGTGGAATTAACAAAGATTTCAAAACATAGTCTGTGTCCACAAGCAGTTAACTGCACCGATAAATCATACAAGTGTGTATGATAATGATGATTATCTATTGGTAGTGAAAAGATGTATGAAATGTGGGGGTTTACTGGGGTAGGAGTTGTGGTGGTTGGGGGGGGGGGGGGAGGGGTTAGGGGACGAGTCAGTCGAGTCGGTAACGGAGTGACTTAGACTGCTGTGGTGACGATAATGGCTAATAAATAGTGACGGTGCTCATAATGCCGTAAAGCTTTGCATTTAGTTACAGGAAAGAGTGCAAAAGCAGCCCTGCCGTTATATCCAGTACTGACCAGCAAAAGAAATGCGACATTTTTGGAAATATCGGAAACACGTCAGTGTTTTCGATGATTCCAAAATGTCGCATTTCTTTTACTCATCAGTAGTGTTTCTGATTATCCCAAAAAATGTGGCATTTCTTTTGCTGTCAGTATATGACAACAGCCAATATTGCGATTTTTGTTGTATAACAATGAAAATCTAACTTTTTTCAAATACGGACATGCTGGCTTCCGCATTATATATAATGTCACAGATGCTCCGCTATTACGGCATGTACATTAAGAGAGCGACCCCCTAACTCACAGGCACGGGATGATCGTTCTGTCATTGCTCTCCTCTCAGAACTAGTAAACAGAGACAAGGTGGGACGGATCTGAGAATCCAGCATGCGATCGAGGCTCGTTATGTAGACTATCCTACACAAAACAGGGCAGGGGATCTAACTGGGTGTCTGTCCAGCGCTGAATGATTCCCCTTAGTTTGTGTACAATTCTGCCAGCGCTAGCCTCACCTATCTGGTTTGTGAGTACACAAAACACACTGAATTCCCAATGTGCAAAAGGCCATCGGCCCGATGGCCTATTGCGCATTGGGTTCCAGCCTTCCCAGGACGCATTCTTTTCAGTTGTCACCAGACGATTTCTTAGCGGTCGTAAAACGAACAACAGCCATGGTTTGCGACACAAATTCGAATCAATCGTTTCGTCTTGAGTTTAGGAGTCCCCTGCAGACATTTTGCCATACCACATGTGTGAATATTGTTGCGCCATCGGGCCGCGCGGGGCCTACGTAGATTTAGCAACTGGTGTACCTTCGATTACCTTCTGGGCACCACTGTTTCTAAGATAGCACGGCGCAGACGTTCAGTATGCACTGATAGTGAAGAACATGTCTTAACCCTTTGACTGTTGGCCGCGCTTTACGTCGAGGCGACTCCTGCTGCAGGGGCGGAATGGAGGGGGGGAGGGGGCTCCAGGGGTTCCGGAACCTCCCACCCAGACCCAAAATTCTTTAAAATGCTATAGTCTCTTTTGGTGTTTTTTTGGCCACACACACCCCTCCATTCTCCCCCCCCCCCCTTCCCGGTTGTTTGAAATTTGGCAAATAGTGAGAGTCTTAACGTCTTTTAAAGTCTTTCGGCCCCTGGAAGCAATTAGGTCTAGCATCGGGGAGGCCTTTTGTATCAGGTTTTAATGGCCAAAACAAAAAGTTGGACCCCCCCCCACCCCCACCCCACCCCCCACCCCTCGAGGTAACTGATCCGCCCCTGTGTTGGCGGAATCGCCGCAACAAACTCTGAAAAGCACTACCGACAGCCGACAAACCTTTATCATTCGGAATACACCAGTGTGTGAAATAAGCCGGTTCAGTTGACAAAAATAGTTCAAGGGTAGTGCCAGAATAGCTTGGCGCCTAGAGGCGCCAAGCTATTCTCGCACCACCTTTGAACTAAAGTGATTGGTCTATATCCTTATCTGTAAATACTATAATGTGGCTTGCATATGGCAGAGTACAAATTTGAAGCTTTTCAGTAGCTTCAGCCCCCGTATGATAAAGGTTAACACACTGCAGTCGGCCATGCAGCCGATCTTTTGACCTCGAATACCTACATTACAGTTCAGGAGAGAGATCGACCAAGACAATTTAAGGGCGGTGCCAGAATTGCTTGACGCCTCAAGGTGTCAACCCAGTGCGCAAAGGCCATCGGGCCGATGTCGGCCCGTGCACGGCCCGATAGCCTTTTGCGCATTGGGAAGCTCATTTTGGTACCACCTTTTCACTGTCGTGGTCGTGGATGATGATCTTGTGACGTCAGCGCTAAATGGTTATACGGAATGCATGACGGAGTATAACTTTAGTCTTGCCTTTTATAAGCCACATGCGGCGTGTTGATCGGTATTGTGGATAATCTCTCTCTCTCTTGGCTTGACTTCGCGAACGAAGATTTTATAGGAGTTGCCCACGACGTCTGCAGGCTTGTTCGTGGCTGCGGAGGTCAATCCGAGACAGGCAGGTTCGACCGCAGTGGCTGCAGGGGAAGGTATAGACAGGGTTCTGAGCTGCGGCATCTCTGTTTTTTCTCCTGAGCCGCTTGTCCTTAAGGCTAGCTCTGTGAGAGTCCTCAAAGGAGACATCATCATCATCATCATCAGTCCCTTGCCCGAACTGGGCGTTGGGGGGACTGAAAGGCAGCAGCAACAGACAGTGCTCTCCACTAAGTTCTATTTTGGGCGGTGGCAAGCAAGTCTGGCATCTCGAGTTCGGTCCATTCTTTTATGTTTGCGACCCAACTCTTTCTCTGACGACCTCGCCGACGACTTCCTTCGAGAGTGCCTTGGAGGATAGTCTTGGACAAGGTGTTGTGTCGGGTCACGTGGCCAAACCAAGCAAGCTTGCGCCGTTTCACGGTTGCCAGAAGGGGTTCATGTGGGCCCACCAGGGAAGTGACGATGCTCCGTACATATTCGTTGGTCTTGTGCTCGCGGTACGAGATGCGGAGCAACTTCCTCAGGCACTTGTTCTCAAAGGCCTGGATTTTCTTTTCTGAGTCTGCAAGCAGTGTCCAAGTCTCACAGCCGTAGAGTAGAATAGACACTACGAGGGACTTGTAAAGCCTGTACTTGATGGTGAAGCTGATGGAGTTACTTCGCCATATCCTGTCTAGCCTGGCCATTGCGGATGTTGCTGTACCTATCCTGATACGGATCTCTGCTATGCAACTACCGTCTTTGGACAGGGTGGCTCCCAAGTACTTGAAGCTATTGACCTCTTCTAGCTTCTGGCCGTTCATGTGGATGTTGCTGCTGCTGTCGCTTGTGGTGTTGATCATCACTTTGCTTTTATCCGTACTGATCTCCATGCCATAAGACCCTGCGCTACTTGAAAGTTTGTCTGTCAGGTTTTGGAGCTCACTATTGCTGCCTGCCATGAGGTCAATGTCGTCTGCGAATGGAAGATTGCACAGGGATCTGCCACCAATAGAGATTGAAGTATGGTGGTCGTGGAGGGTTTCCTGCATGATCTTCTCCAGGAATATGTTGAAAAGGACAGGAGAGAGCAGGCATCCTTGACGGACACCGATCGTCGTCCTGAAGAACTCGCCTGACTGATTGTTAAGTAGAACCGCGCTGCAGGCGTTCTTGTAAAGCGCTTCTATCATTTGGATCAGTCCCTCCTCTATGTTGAACGATCTCATGACTTGCCAGAGTCCGTCGTGCCAGACGCGATCAAATGCTTTCCTGAAATCAATGAAGTTGTGGTAGAGTTCGCGCTGATGCTACAGATGTTTCTCGATCAGGACGCGGCAGTTGAAAATCTGCTCTACAGTGCTTCTTCCAACTCTGAAGCCAGCCTGTTCTTCTGCCAGCAGTTCCTCGGCGAAAGTTTTGAGGCGGTTGAGAATGATTCTAAGCATTACTTTGCTAGGGTGACTTATCAGACTGATAGTTCTGTAGTTCTGGCACTGTTTCAGGTTTCCTTTCTTGGGGAGCGGGATCACTAGAGACTGTGTCCATTCTACTGGCCATTTCTTTTGCTCCCAGATCTTTTGACAGAGTGTAGTGAGGACCTTCGTTGTTACTTCTCCTCCATGTTTTACCTGAATTTACCTGAATTTACCTGAGTGGCCACTGAGCGCGGCCGACGGGGTAGGAAGTTTGAGAACTTATTTTAACCCCCTTAACTGTCTCTTTATCATGGCGGTTCTTGAACTGGTTGACAGTTTCAGCTTCGACAATTGTTTGTTTCAGAGCATTCCATGGGTTCACAACTCTTTGGGAAAAAAAGTTTTTTCTAAGATTCAGTCTGGACCTCCCTTTAAACAGTTTGCTGCTGTGTCCTCTATGGTAAAATGATGACTGGCATGAAGTAAAAAATATGTCCGCAGAAACTTTTTCAAGTCCCTTTATGATCTTGAAAGTCTCGATGAGATCTCCCCTGTCTCTCCTTTCTTCCAATTTCTGCAAATTGCAAAAGGCCAGTCTCTCCTCATACGGCAGGTGACCAATCCCTGTAATCGATCTTGTAGCTCTCCTCTGCACCTTTTCCAACTCTGCGATGTCTTTTTTGAGGTAAGGTCGCCATGCTTGGATACAGTACTCTAAATGTGGTCGTACAATTGTTTTGTAGAGTGGGACAATAACTTCTCTAGTTCTGGCTGTAACTGTTCGCATGATCTGCCCCACTGCTCTGTTGGCTCGTTTTGCTGCCACGCAGCACTGGCGACTGACCGACAGTGACCTGTGCATGATGACGCCTAGGTCCCTTTCTTCCTCCACTGCTCCAAGTTCTTGTCCTCCCAGCGTGTAAACCTGACAAGTGTTTTTACGGCCTGCATGCAGAGTCTTGCACTTGTCCACGTTATACTGCATCAGCCACCTCTCTGACCATCTTTCTGCTACCTTAAGGTCATGCTGTAGTTTGTCGCTCCCCGCTGGGTCAGAGACGTCGCCGTAGATCTTAGTGTCATCAGCAAACTTTAGAACGCTGGTCAGCATATCGTCCTCCAAGTCATTAATGAACACCAGGAACAAGGTCGGCCCCAAAATGGATCCTTGTGGAACTCCGCTCGTCACATCTACCCATGGAGAAGCTTGTCCGTTGACCACAACTCTCTGCTTCCTGCCACGTAGCCATTCTTCCATCCACTGCAGCACTTTTCCGTCTACACCGTGTGCTTTCAGCTTGTCCATAAGCCGTTTGTGAGGGACCTTGTCGAACGCCTTGGCATAGTCAAGGTAGATGACGTCTACATCTTTCCCTTCGTCCAGCATGCGTGTCATGTCCTCCAGGAAGACGAGCAGGTTTGTCAGGCAGGACTTTCCTTTTGAGAAACCATGTTGGCTGCCTCGGATCAGCTGATGCCTCTCAAGGTGATTGTTCAGAAAATCCCGCACAACACTTTCAAAGACTTTCCCAACCTGAGAAGTCAGCGATACCGGCCTGTAGTTTCCTGCTATACATTTTGCACCCTTTTTGAATATCGGCACAACATTTGCCTCTTTCCACCCCACTGGCACCTCTCCGGTGTCCAAGGAAGCCTGAAAGATCAGTGACAGGGGATATGCTACGGATTCTGCTGCTCCCACCAGTACGGCTGGAGAAATTTCGTCAACCCCTGGCGCCTTGCTAGCGTTCAGGTTTTGCAACTTCTTGAGGACTATGTCCTCTGTAAAGATCACATGTACCAGTCTTTCCTCTGGTAAGCCCGTAAACTTACAACAGTTTCAACAGTTCAGCAGGTACGTTGTCTACACCTGGAGACTTTCCTCCCTTCAGGCCGCGTACGGCTGCTTCCACCTCTTCAGCTAACACTGGCAGGTTTTCAGCCTTCCTGGCCCCAGCCTGGTTGTTTTGGAGGATGCTGGTGTCTGGCTCAGCCTTGTAGTTATACAAGTCTCGGCAGTACTCAGTCCATCTGTTTAGTACAGCAGTGTTTTCCGTAAGGAGTTGGCCGCTGCTGTCTTCTATGACTGTGGCTGTTCGCTGTTGAGTCTTGGTGAGGGTCCTTAGCGTTTCATAAGCCTTCTTGCTGTTGCCGTTTGCCATGCTCTCTTCCACGCTACAACACTGGTCTTCAATCCAATCTTCTTTGGCTTCTTTCATCCTCTTCCTGATCTTCTTGTTGACAAGTCTGTACTTGTTTGCTGATGTGAGGTCTTGGCCTCTCTTTTTCTTCCAGGCTCTCCTCTCATCACAGAGATCGAGGATGTCATCGGTGACCCAGGGCTGTTTCCGCTTCCTCTGCTTCCCCAGCACTTCTTCTGCTGTAGAAAGTAACACCTCTTTTATATTTCCAGCAAGGGTGTCTACGTCGCAGTCCAAAGTAGCCAAGGCTGCAAATCTGCCTCCCACCTGGGCTTGGAAGAGCTCTTCTACTTCCGGGTCTTTTAGCTTCTGGAGGTCGAATCTGATGCGAGGGCTCTTGCTATCTCGTTTCAATGCCAGCTTCAACTTGAGGCTAGTAAGGACAAGGTTGTGGTCGCTGCCAATATCAGCGCCAGGAAAGGACCTCGTTTGTGCTTTGTTAACGCTGGATTTGAATCGTCGAGGCAGCAAGATGAAGTCAATCTGGTTATGGACCAGGCCTCCTGGCGATTGCCATGTCACTGTTCTTGACTTCTTGTGTGGATGGAGGGTATTAGCAACGGTGAGACGGTGACTCTGTGCGAACTCTAAAAGTCGCAGGCCTCTGTCGTTTGTTTCTCCAAGGCCAAACTTGCCAGCTGTTCCTGCCCATTGTTGGTAGGCGTCAGGGCCGATCTTTGCATTCCAGTCACCGAGGACAGTCAGAATGTCTTTCTTAGGTGTTTTCTTGATGATGTTGTCCAGTTGTTCGTAAAATTCTTCTAATTCTTCATCATCATGATCTGCTGTTGGAGCGTATACTTGTATGATAGTGATGTTGTGCGGTCGGGCGGAGATGCGGATGGAGATTAGTCTGCTTGACACGGGGGTGCAGCTGATGACAGCTGCCTTGTAAATGGTGGAGCGCCAGGGGTGTCACGGTCCGCAGCAAGCGAAGACCACTGGTGGTGGTCGATTTGGCAGGCACTAAGTGACTTCTTGAGACAGTCTTTGTATCTCTTCTTTGGTGCCCCTCTGTCACGGTGTCCAGTAGCAAGCTCGCCGAACAGGGTGATCTTTGGTAGGCGATGATCCTCCATCCTGGAGACATGCCCCGCCCAGCGGAGCTGTGTCCGCAGCAGCAAAGCCTCGATGCTCACAGTTTCAGCCTGTTCAAGGACCTCGACGTTGGAGACATAGTCACTCCAGTGAATGCCCAGGATGGTACGCAGGCAGCGCTGGTGGAAGCGTTCGAGGAGTCGTAGTTGGCTGCGGTAGAGGGCCCAGGACTCGGAACCATACAGCAGGGTGGTGAGGACCACAGCTCTGTACACGCTGATCTTGGTGCCTGTTTTCAGCTGTTGATTGTGCCACACCCGCTTGAAAAGTCGCCCGAAAGCGCTGTTCGCTTTTGCCAGCCTGCTGTCAAGCTCCTTGTCCAGCTTGGCGTCCGACGTGATAATGCAGCCAAGGTAAGTAAACTGGTGCACTGACTTTAGTTCAGACTCGCCAATGGTGATGTGAGGAGGGTGTCTTGGATGCCGGCTGATGGAGGACCTCTGTCTTTTTCAGACTGACCTCGAGTCCAAAGAGCTGGGCAGCATCTGCGAAGCAAGACGTGATGCGCTGCAGGGCTCTCTCTGTGTGTGCAACGAGGGCAGCATCATCAGCAAAAAGCAGCTCACGAATCAGTTGGTCTAGGGTTTTCGTGTGGGCCTGCAGTCGTCTGAGGTTGAACAGGCTGCCATCGAGACGATACCTGATGTACACTGCATCGTCATCATTGAGGTCCACTGTGGCCTGCTTCAACATCATGCTAAAAAAGATGGTGAAGAGGGTCGGTGCCAACACGCAGCCCTGCTTTACGCCGTTGAGAATAGGGAATGGTTCTGAGAGGTCATTGTTGAGTCTGACCTGGCCTTGCTGGTCCTCGTGTAGCTGGACAATCATGTTGAGGAACTTTGGGGGACAGCCAAGTCGCTCCAGGATCTGCCACATGCCTTGCCTGCTCACAGTGTCGAACGCTTTTGTTAGGTCGACAAATGTTACGTACAGCCCTTTGTTCTGCTCGCGGCACTTCTCCTGTAGCTGTCTCAGCACAAAGACCATATCGGTGGTGCTCCTGTTTGCTCTGAAGCCACACTGGCCCTCTGGGAGTTGGTCTTCAGCGATGGCAGGTACCAGCCGATTCAGGAGCAGCCTTGCAAGGATTTTCCCAGCAATGGACAGCAGGGTAATTCCCCGATAGTTGGAACAGTCAGACTTCTCGCCTTTGTTCTTGTACAGGGTGATAACGACTGCATCACGGAGATCTTTTGGTAGTGTTCCTTCCTCCCAGCAGCAGAGAAAGAGGTCATGGAGCTTGTTGTGCAGTGCTGTGCCTCCATGTTTCCAGATCTCTGGCAGTATTCCATCAATGCCTGCTGCTTTGCCACTCTTGAGCTGGTGGATGGCTGTGAGGGTCTCTTCAGCGGTGGGCGGTTCGTCCAATTCAACCTTTACTGGGAGGTGTGGGATTTGTAGGACGACTGCTTCTTGAACAGTGCGCTCAGCGCTGAAGAGGCTCTGAAAGTATTCCGACCAGCGGTTCAAGATGGAGGTATTATCTGTGAGGAGTGCCTGGCCATTCGCGCTTCGCAGGGGACTTTGTACCAGGTGCCTGGGGCCATACACTGCTTTCAGTGCTTCGTAGAAGCCCCTGTAGTCACCATTGTCAGCACAAAGCTGGGTCCTCTGTGCAAGTCTGGTCCACCACTCATTCTGGAGATCTCTGAGCTTGCGCTGGAGACTGCTGCAGACGAGGCGGAAGGCAGACTTCTTCACAGGGCAGGAAGGCTGGGCTAGGTGGGCCTGATGGGTGGCTCTTTTTTTTTTTTGCTAGGTGTTCCTGGATCTCTACATCGTTTTCGTCAAACCAGTCTTTGTTCTTCTTTCTGGCGAAACCCAAGACTTCTGCAGAGGATTTTGCAATAGCAGTTTTCAGTTGTTCCCAAAGTGTTTCAGGGGAGGAGTCTACTGGGTCCGCTGTGTCTTTGAGCCTGCGCTGTAAATCTGTCTGAAAGGCAGCTTTCACATCGTCACGCTGAAGGCTGGCAACATCAAGCTTTTTCTTGGGGGGCCCCCATTTCTTGGGTTTTGGCTTGAAGTGGAGCCTGAGTTTGCAGCGGACAAGGCGGTGGTCAGTGTGGCACTCTGCGCTGGGCATCACTCTGGTGAGGAGGACGTCACTGCGGTCCCTCTGACGCACTAGGACATAGTCGATAAGGTGCTAGTGTTTGGAGCGAGGATGCATCCAGGTGGTCTTTCGACTGTCCTTTTGCTGAAAAGTAGTGTTGGTGATGACCAGTTGCTGCTCCGCACAGAACTCCAACAGTAGGCGGCCATTGTCATTGCAGTTCCCCACGCCATGCTTGCCGAGGACTCCTTTCCAGGCTTCAGAGTCCTGGCCCACTCTGGCGTTGAAGTCGCCAAGGATGATGACTTTGTTGTCTGCAGGGGTACTCTGTAGGAGGCTGCGCAGGTCAGTGTAAAACTTGTCCTTTTCAGCAGGCTCTGCCAGGAGGGTTGGGGAGTACACACTGAGAAGGGTGACGTGCTGCTGGTGTCTCAGTGGGAGGCGCATGGACATGATGCGGTCTGAGTGGCCCGTTGGTAGGTTTTCCAGCTTAGTCGCAATGGATGTCTTGACCATGAAACCCACGCCTGAAAGCCGTCTTTCTGATGCAGGCCTGCCTGACCAGTAGAGGGTGTACCCAGCACCAAGTTCTTGGAGGTTGCCTTCGTCCGGAAGGCGTACTTCGCTTAGCGCGGCGATGTCGATGTTTAACCTCTGCAATTCATGGGCAATGAGGGCGGAGCGACGTTCAGGGCGTCCGCTGTCTGCTTTGTCGAGCATGGTTCGGACGTTCCAGCATGCTACGTTGAGTCCGGTCGTGGTCGTCATGAGAGTGGATCCGTTATTCTTTCTTGTTTTTTGACCGCAGGAGAAGATGCCCGTTGACCGCGGCTAGCCAACTGGGGTTGCGAGGGGACGAGTTTGGTTAGGCCACCTTTTCTAGGCCCCTCTCCGTGTGGAGCAAGCAGTGCTGTCCCTAGAGAAGGCTGCTTGGTCGTTCAGGGTGTGCCAAGTGATGTTGTCATCCCCAGGTCAACATCAGGCGACCAATATCCTGAACCGCCTGCATGCAGGTTTGAGACTGCGGCTTCCAGTGACATCTTTCACCTGCCGTTTCGCCCCTCGCCCGTCGCTACAGGACTTGGAATGGTCAGTGGCATGGTCCGTGGACGTTTCCTAAAGCCTGCGCGGTGGAGCTTTTTGGTGGAGTGCAGTGTGCGCAGTACTGGCCCCACCCTTTAAACCCTTGGTTCATCTGCCATGGCCTAGCAAGCTGGGACGATGGCATCGAGGTCCTCGGGTCGTAGGTTTTATATCAGACTGTCCTTGTCCTAGTCTCTGGCTCAAAAGCCTTCCCCGGAGACACGGGGGCTTTGATGTCAGGGGTTTCCTCCCTTAGCCTTTCCGCAGCCAAGCGGCCAGGCCTGCAAGGCAGCAGGCGACTCGTGGAGGGCAGGGTCGTCTATGTCCCGTGCAGATGTGAACATCTGCCCACTGCCACTGGATAATACCACAGTTTCATCTTGGGTAGGGCTGCCATCCTAGTCTTCTTTTCAGCCTGTCTCTCGCTGCTTACTTCAAGTCGAACGTAATGTTCTCAGTCGTCTTCAGTTCTGTCTCCAGGTTGAATGGCTGCTTTTCATCGCAATGCGGCAGTGCCTGTGTTGCAGTACAGTCACGTGCTGTCATCTACTTAGCGCTGCAGTCAGTACGACGCGAGGCGAGCACCTCGTACGACACACAGGCCGTGTGGTACGACACATCAGTTTACTCCCAGTCAGTACACAATAGTGTACGAGATTTTTCAGTACTCCGGAGTAAAATCTGTCGGGGAGTAATTTCCTCAAGCTACACCGGCCAACGAGCCGACCAAGACCTGTCGCCGAATCAGTGACTGACATACTCTTTGCACTGATGTGCAGGAACTTGAGTAGACGGTAAGCACTTGCATTAACCCCCTTGTGTATGCAGCCACCGGTACTGTAAAGACTACCGACTGCTGTACGCACAATTGGGTTAACTCATTTATCCTGAGGATGAAGTTATCAACCTTTGTAGTATATCATCGGCTCAGGGTTGCGTCACAGTAGTTCTGGAGACCGTGACTGCCGGACAGATTGACCATGATATGATAGTTCAACGGTGTGTCGGACTCGGAATAGCTTGGCGCGCCGCATATAAGCGCCAAGCTATTCCGACACTGACCACCCTTTAACTATCATGGTCGATCCATATCAGTCTTCTTGTAGCATGTCATGGATTTACGGCGGGTTTAAACAAATTTCGAAGCACCCCTCCGCAGGTACAACGTGGCATATACTACGATATGCCACAGGTACAACTGACGTGGAAGCTAATCTGGCACTACCCTCGAATTATCGTGGTCGATCCATCTCCTGCAACAGGTGCATATTAATTAGATGACGCCTCCAAAATTTGGGAAATACTGAATGAGTTAAATCATTGTCAGCGTAAAATATAATAAAACTGACGCGTTTTCTTAGCTTGAACCCTCGAAAGCCCGGTACAAACTCACCTACAATGAGTTCAAGTTTATACCGCGAGGGTTCACGTCAAAAAACGCTGTTATCACATCAACGTGACGTGCGCCTTTATTACCGCCTCCTCGTATGTGTGTGTGTGTGGGGGGGGGGGGTGTATCCGGTGGGCGTGGGTGTGTGGGTGGGTGGGTGTGTTCCTGACTTAACCCTGTCTCGTGCGTGTGTGTGGGAAGGAGGGGGGGGGGGGTCCAAACACTCGAAAAAGGGACTTTGTTATAGCATTTTAAAGGATTTTGTGTCCGGGTTGGGGGGGGGGGTCCGGAAACCCTGGACAACCCACGCCCCCCACCCAGATCCGCCCCTGGATTTATTGGTGTAGTTAGCTCCTTCACTGCCAGTGGAAGCAGGCCGTGTTTTGAAATCTGTGTTAACTCCACGCCAAAATCTCCCAGGAACATAGATTCAAAGCGATGTCAGCAAGAGGCAAAAATGTCTTTTGAGTTGGATCGCGTTAACTTTGTCTCGGCTGTCGAGGGGTTAAGTTTGTCGACCCGTTCAGTGTGTTCCCATGTTCAGAACTGGGCATCGAGGACAGCGTGGAGTACTGCTTCCTCGACATTCCAGGCTCCAATAAAGCCCCCATGCCTGAGAAAGAAGAATACCGTAAGCGGGTGCACCCTTACGCCACCATACCCGCCCTAGAGGTAGAGGGGCGGCCCACGCTGCTGGAGTCCGGCGCCAGGTGTCTTTTCCTGGGTGACCTGTGTGGCAAACTGGTGCCGGACTCTAAAGACAGGGGCGAGTATTACAAGTAAGCGTGTATATTCAAATTAACCCCCTTGTGCATGCAATCTCCCGTACTGTTTACAGTACCTGTGACTGCCGATGCACAAGGGGGTTAAGGGCAGGTTAACTCATTCTACCCCAGACATACCACAGCAAGATAAGGATCGACCTATGGGCGCCAAGCTATTCTGGCATCACCCTTGAACTATCATGGTCGATCTGTGTTTTGCACTGCAACGCAGTCTTCAGAGGACCACGGCAAAATTTAACGATTTCGGTGATGGGGTACAATGAGTTAAGCGTCGACTTGAGGAGAGGTGTCCGTGCGTACTGGTCTGTGTTTGTTTTGTTTTTTACCTGTTGTCTCCAGTTTCAGCGAACATGATCACTTTACACCTCCACTGCATGAGCACAACAAACGCAAGAGGCACAGATACTCATGGGCCGCAGTTGCTAATTTGCTCTGTATCTATGTTCGTTGGAATGACCAGGTTTCAGAAGCACAATCTTCGACCTGTGAAATACCGTTCAGCCCTGATACTGAGTGCAGCAGGAGACGGATCGACGACCACAAAAGTTCGGCAAGGATGGTGCCATAGTAGTGCCATGATAGTTCAAGTGTCTCACTCTTAAACCATCATGGTCGATGTGACCTCTTCTGAACTGATACGTAGTCTTCAAGTATTAACGGGACACCTCCTAAATCCGGTGTCAATGTGTTTATCCTGTCACTGCCGAGAAAAAAAGTCGACACAGTCCAGTTGTAAGAGACATTGTAAGAGACAGTTGCGGGGGCTGATGTGAGACCTATGCCTTTTGATGGCGGCCACTTTGTCATCGTTTCCTTTGACGCCTGGGGTTCTTTCACTGTGATGAAACTCTATGCTCGTGCATAGTGTTCACACGGTAGGTTTAATACGGTACAGTAGTTGTCAACGGTTTGTTTTGTGCCGATAGTCCGTGAGGCCGAGACCCACGTGGAATTTTTAAGACACGTTTAACACGGGGAGTTTTTAGTGAGTTCTAGGCGGAAACTCAGTCTGTCAGAGGGCTAAATGCATTAGTACGGGGCTTTACTGTCAGTCTGGACAGACGTATGCGAGATACCTTAGCCCGTATTCCAAGACTCTGAAACCTAGAATTCAGAGTGCTTGTCAGAAGTTGGAGCGACGGACGCCGAGACGTCAGTCACCAGGGACCTAATGCGAGGTCATCTCTCCATCTCTTCACTCGGGGAGTGAGCGACCGGTGCCGAGACACTTGGGTCACAGCGAAGATACGGTACGAGCTACGAGGACGTCTACGGTACGAGAGACGGGACGACTCGGGAGCATGCGAAGAAGGACTTGCGCGCCTAGACGTGAAAGGACTAACGTAACCAGGCGAGAACACCTGACAGGTTGGATAGTGAGAAACTAATACCTAGCCTGGCAGTGATATTGTGTGGATGTGGTGTTAACATGCTGGTAGTGGGAAAGAAGTGGTGTATATAGTTGTGATCGTTTGTGAGCATTCTTCTTTTATTGTTTATTGTGTATAAAAGTTCCGTTAGAAAGGAAGCCCGTGAGTTGTGTTTTACCGCATGAATGCCCCCGTCTGAGTCAGTGGCGGTGTATGCGTCTGTTGTGCGAGAGTCTGTGCTTACGACTGGGGGCAAGTCTGCGTGCGTTACATTCACGTTGACGTTGAAATTTCACTGATTTCACAAGCAGTCTGCGTCTATGGCAGTGAAGGGTATAACACTTTAGCGTCGTCCACATCTCACAGTGCTGTGTACCTTCTCCAGTAGCAAAACGGCTTCGGGCCCACGACGGCCGCAATGGGCCCGCGCACAGCCGTGCGTGGGTCCACTGCGGCCGTCGTGGGCCCGAGGAGCTTTGCTTACTGGGTTTTCCTGTAGCTGGATCATATACGCCTGCTGGACGAGGCGATGGAGCACCTCTGCGACCAGTGGTGTTTCCACACGCCAGAAACCCAGGACCCAGACATCATCGCCAGGTACCGGAAGAAATGCGAGCTGTGTCTGGACGTCATTGAGAAGGCTCTCCAGGGCAGAGACTACATGCTGGCATAGACCAATTATACACAGTATAATTGGTCTATGATGCTGGGCAATCAGTATGGATGTCCTAACTACTCTCTCTCTCTCTCTCTCTCTCTCTCTCTCTCTCTCTCTCTCTCTCTCTCTCTCTCTCTCTCTCTCTCTCTCTCTCTCTCTCGCCAGCCAATCCCTCCAACATGTGTTTTGCTAATGAAATCTAGACCAAAACATTAACTTCCAAACGTGTAAAATGCAAGGAAATAAGAGAAGAAAAAAAAACCGACCCCCCCCCCCCCCCAAAAAAAAAAAAAAAAAAAAAAAAAAAAAAATCCAGCTTTTACACACATCGGGGAAAAAAAACCAATTACAAACAGTTAACATATTCGAGACGCGCTGCATTGAGCTACGCACGTAGCCGGATGTGGCACGTCTCGAATGAGTTTACCCTGTTGCGTCCTCGTTTTTCCTAAGAGTGTTTCTTTCTGTCTTTGTTAGTAATTTTCTTCCAAACACACTTTTTTTTCAGACTGACGGCAGCAGACTGTGTGGTTGGTTACAACGTCTTCTGGGCGTCCGTCTCGGAGATGAACAATGGCGCCTTGCTGGAGGATCGTCCCAACCTCAAGGCGTACCTGGTCCGTATCTCCGCCAGACCCGCCCTTCATGAGACCCTGACCATCAGGCCCTATTAGTTACATTACGATTGTAGCAAAAGGCAAAGAGCATCATGAGCCACCTTAGCCTGCGGAGGCTCATGGAGATTTATGCCTCTTGCAGAGGAATGTTGTTGTACTGTTCAGTTGAGGGTGGGATCTACAAGTACGTTTCGTCATAGCGTCATACTAGTGTGTACCGGCCACATGTAAAATTCAGCCTGGCCAAAGTCGAATCCAGTAACGGTATTGACTTTACCATCGAATCACAGGGTGAGGAAATCCACGAGTTATGTGCCTCTGACGCTCGGAGCCGGTCAGGGGCACATTACTCGTAGACTTCCTCGCACGCCGAAGCCCGCCACCCTACAAGAGAAACTGTACGGGCCTGTGGAGGCGCTACAGAAGACCACAGATTTCATTTTGAGAACCAAGCTCCAAGTGTGACGGCGTTCGAGAAGAAGAAAAAGACTTCCTCGCACTGTGACCGTAGCAAGATATATCAATTGATGCTCATGGGCTTCCGCAACTTTCAAGTTTTGTTGGCATTGCCGCCGGCACCGCATTTCGTTTGTGAATGTTTTGAGTTTCTCATTCATTTTCAATACTCCAACTTCTTTAACACCAACACCTTTATGAGCACTCTACCTCTGATCACAGAAGAAGAGGAAAACCCTTGGGCAGTGGACAAACCAGACATCCAGATCTGCACCAGTGTCCCACATGCTGCCTCAGGAGACAGTCAGGATGACACCGTTCGACGGGCACTCACCCTTGCCCTGATCGACGAACAGTACCCAAAGGAGGCATGGATCTACATCTACACTGATGGATCAGCAGCAAATGCCGTTTTCAATGGAGGTGCTGGCATCTTGATCAAGTTCCCTGGAGGACATACGGCCACATCCAGTGTAGCCACCGGCAAACACTGCACAAACTACAAAACAGAAACCGAAGCACTTATGCAGGCCGCCTCCACGGTTCAGAATTCCACAGACCCATGCTACCAAGTTGTCTTCTTCTCCAATGCCCTCTCAGTCCTTCAGGCCCTCGAGAACGACAAGCTCCCCCAGCTGACCAGAGCTTTGCAGAAGGTCAGACAAACCATAAGAGTTGTTCTCCAGTGGATACCAGCCCACTGTGGGGTACCAGGAAATAAAAGGGCAGATGAGCTGGCGAAGGAAGGAACCACAAAAGATCAACAAGAAAACAGCGTCAGCTATAGTGAGCAAAAGACAATCATCAAGGCACTGATGAGGCCGAGGTCAAACAGAAACGACTACCACACAATGACCAGAGAGCAGCAAGTCGTCCTGATCAGACTGCCTACCGGTCACAACAGACTGAACGCTCACATGAACAGAAAGCTTAAGCTGACGCCATCACCAACCTGCGCCTATGGTCAGGAAGACCAAACAGCGGAACATATTCTCCAGAGATGCCCCCTACTGGACGATGAAAGAAAAGAAGTGTGGCCGTCGCCAACTCCACTGCAGACCAAACTCTACGGCAGTCGAGAAGACCTGGAGAAAACGACGTCATTCATCGCCGGTGCTGGACTGACCGTATAGCCCACTGCGAACGACAAGAAGAAGAAGCATAATAATGATCGTAGCACAGGCCCAAATCCCTTTCATCTTTATGATTTACGTACTGCCCCGAACCAACCCCAAGCGTGTTTTGTTGTTGTTGTTTATGTTTGTTTCGTCTTCTTTCTTCTTGGTCTTTTTTCTTTTCTTTGCAATGCTCAGTCTAGCAGGCTTGCATTGTAAGAATACATTCAAGCACAGCTACTTTTATTAAATGCACATGTAATCTAGCAATTGACGGAAATAAACCAATGCACACTTGTTATATATCGGTGTTAGTTACAACCGAGCCTTTTTGAGCGACCACACCGTTTGAGAGATCACCTGTCATTAAAGACAACATGTAGGTGGCAACACTGAGCCACCTAAATGATGGTCTTTAATGATAGCTGACACGTTTTGAGAGAGCATCTGCAATTTAACCCATATCATACTGAGGCTAAAAGCTTCAAATATGTACACTGCCATCATGCAAGCTACATTATAGTACTTACAGATAAGGATATAGACCAATGGCTTTAGGCCAAGGGTGGTGCCAAGCTATTCTGGCACTACCCTTGCACTATTTTAGTCAAACTTAGTATTTCACACACCGGTGTATTCCGAATGATAAGGGTGAAGACCACTGTGTTTCAGTCTCTGCTGTACGCCAACAACAAAAAAAGGCGGTTGCGCAAAGCCAGTTCTACTGTGTTCCGAGACCTTTCGGCACTGAGTACGCTACCACTGAGAGTTGTTTTTCCTTTCTACCCAGTCAGCGCAAGGACCACGGTCCGAAGTCGGCCGCCGATCAGTGGTCCGCGCACACCCGTGCGCGGACCAACAGCGGCCGACGTTGGCTCGATGACATTTTGCTCGCCGTTCGCGAAGTCAAAGAGACTGTGACGGCCGCTTTTCACAATTGTGAACTGAAGTCGGTACGCCTAACGCCGGAACTGACAAGAACAGCAACCTACTGACCTAAAAACACATTCGTGGGGAGAACTGTACCGTAGATTACAATCAGCCGTCCTTGAGTCTGTCTGACACAGCTTCGTTGTTAACAGCGCGATGTGACATGAGACTATGTCACGGAGCGGGACTAGATTGTAGTTTTCTGCAGCGAAGAACTCCCGGTGCGCAAACGGTTCATGGGCTCAGTACTGCGGCACACGCTGGTCCGGCGACCATTAGCTTACTGGGAAGGTGATAGAGATACAAATTTTAGTCTAGATCAGTTTTTGACGACCGATGACATCCACGACAGTGACGGACTATTTGCAGTGCGTGCACTAAGTGAGGTATAGGAGTTAACTCCGACATGCCGCCGACATTTTTGTCCGGCCACTGAGTTGTTTTCCCTGACACACACCCTCCACCAACAACCCACTTCCTTCAAGCCCTCGACCCCTACCTAGCTAGTACACTTCGCGAGCCCGGGCTTACTAGCTAGGTTGGGGCTAGCCTAGGTAGGCCGGTTATGGGACACACACACAAAAGGCACACACACACACAAACACACCACCACCACACACACAATATGTGTGTCAGTGTGTGTGTGTGTGTGTTTGTTGTGTGTTCCGTAGTCAGTTCAAACCCAGTTATTCCCCCCTCCATTGTCAGAGGACACAGTGTGTGTGCTCCGCATTGGGGTGCCGGTGTGTGTGTGTGTGTGTGTGGGGGGGGGGGATGATGCGTCATTGGCGTTTGTTTGTTTCAAGTTTTTTTTTTTTGGTTTAGTTTTGTTTTGTTTTTTTGTTGTTTTTATTTGTCTTTGTTCTCGTGATATGTGATTGCATTTTGTTCAGAGTCCTCGTGATCCGTGAAAGAAGGAGTCGGTCGAGAAACGTGAAAGCCAAGATAAGATTTGCGTGATTCGTGAAAACACCCTTGTTTATTTCATAAAACATGAAAGTCTGTTGCCAGACTATAAATTAAAAATACCAATTTCAACTACCTCTCTCAAGGGTCAAGGTCACAGGGGATTAGAAAATAGGCTTTAAAAAATAGCCACAGTTGGACAAAAAAAATATTTTTATCTCAGATACTAGTCGCAATTATTTCAAACCCAAACTTGTTCCAGCGATACATTCCTATACATACTAATTAGGTCAAGGTCACAAAATATCAGGAAATAGGTTACAAACAGCAAACATAGAGACGCCTAAATAATGTAAACAGACTAGCACTAGCAGCAGTTCTCCAGGCGGGGGGCAGGGGGGGGGGGGGGGCGGGGGGAGATGTTTTTAGAAATGTTAAGATTTTGTTCTGCTATAATTTCCCGATATTACCTTTGGAAAGAATACATAAGAATGTGTAGTCATGCAAAATTTCAGAGCTCTATCTTTTATAGTTTATGAAAAGAAATTACAATTTGGCGAAAGTGCGACCATTTGCGCATTAGGCATAAAATGCCAATTTTAGGGTCGTATAACTACAATCATAATCTCTAGGCTGACAATATTCCCACTGACGTGTTGCACTGATTAAACACAATACCCAGTTTGTACTCACTTTTTTTTTTACAGCTTCTATAATGGTATACTTTCGAAGATAAGGCATCCTTTAAAAAAAGTTGTCTTTTTTTTTTTAAATCAACGTCGAACAGCGCTCTTTACTATACTAGCAGTCTACACTCGCACTATTAGTTCCCATGAAGAACGGGTAGCGAGCTTGCCGGATCCCGACTAAAAGGGGCGGAGCCTAAATTTTCATGCCAAATGAGTGGGTCGGTCTATTACACCATAACACATTCTACCCCAACACCAACGCAACTTTTGCCGTTGTTCTCTGAAGACTGCATTGCAGTGGAGGACACAGATCGACCATGATAGTTCAAGGGTGACGCCAGAATAGCTTGGCGCCCATAGGCGCCAAGCTATTCTGACATCACCCTTGAACTGTCATGGTCGATCCTTATCTTGCTGTGGTGTGTGTGGGGTAGAATGAGATAAGCGGCCGGCCGCTGACTGGGACATAATTCGCGTAGGTTTCCTCGCCCCTGTGATAACTAGAGCCTACTACTACTTTTTTTTTATCCCAGTGCGCAAAGGCCATAAGGCCGACATCGGCCCATTGCCTCTTGCGCACTGGGATTCTATTATTATTATTATTATTATTACTATTACATTATTATTATTACTATTACAAGTTGAAGGGTCACTTTCGGATGTTGCCGCCATCTTTGGATGCACACACAAGCACGTGTAGGTCACCGTTTCACGGTAAGCCCGGTGATTGAGTGGGTTAGTGCATGCAGAGACACAGCTATAATGACGAGCAAACAAAATTTGACATTTCTGGTAATGTGAAGTGTTTCCGATGATTCCAAAAATGTCGCTTTTCTTTTGCTGGTCAAAATGTATCTCTGGTATAACTCTGCGTTCAGTCGCAACGCTTTTTCACAGCCAAAGCGGCTAAGGCCAAGTGTTCAAACCTGAACAATAAAATAGAGTGATGGCAATAATCAGTCGTTAAGCAGGGACGGATCAGTTACCTCAAAAAGGGGGGAGGGAGTTCGCCCAACTTTTTGTTTGGGACCTTCAACCTGATACAAAAGGCGTCCCCGACGACTCTAGACCTTGCTTCCAGGGGCCGAAAAATCGAAAAGTGCGCGGGGGGGTGGGGGGGGGGGGAGGGGAAGAGGGGGGGGAAGGAGGAGGGAGAAGGCGCGTGCGTATTAAGACCCTCACCATTCGCCGAAATATCAAACAACGTGTGGGGATGGGGGGGGGGGGGGGAACGTGCGTATTAAGACCCTCACCATTCGCCGAAATATCAAACAACGTGGGGGGGGGGGGGGGGGACGTGCGTGTTAAGACCCTCACCATTCGCCGAAATATCAAACGTTTCGGGGGGGGGGGGGGGACGTGCGTGTTAAGACCCTCGCCATTCGCCGAAATAAACAACGTGGGGGGGGGGGGGGGGGACGTGCGTGGTAGACCTCGCATTCGCCGAAATATCAACACGTGGGGGGGGGGGGGGGAACGTGCGTGTAAGACCCTCGTCATTCGCCGAAATATCAAACAACGTGGGGGGGGGGGGGGGCTTGCGTGTTAAGACCCTCGCCATTCGCCGAAATATCAAACGATGCAGGGGGTGGGGGGGGGGGGGGGGGGGGGGAGTGATGAACCCGTTCAATGCCTGCAGCAAAGTGAACACTAAAATGCAAGAAGGATAGATGCTCATGAGCCCCCAAAACACGCGGGAGTTCAGATGAGGATCTTGATGGCCTCATCAATCATATACATGGTTACTAAGCTGGAACATGGAACTACAGTGCTGGATAGTAGCGCTAGCAAGGACGGGAATAGCTTGAACTTTTTTCATGTCTTTCATTTATAAATGATCACTGTGCACTGAACGGGTTAAAGATCATGTAATGGCGGTTCTGTTCCGCTTCAGTTCAAGTGATAATGAACTGGAAAAGCTTGATGATGGTGTCACTGTGGGCAGCTAGGTCAACGCCTTGGTCGGTCAGCGGCAGCAGCTCGTTCGCCTCTCTGAACGCCGGGGCCTCGTGCAGAGGGTAAGGTACTGGCTGAGCGCGTGTCGCCATGACCACGGGTAGCACGCGCTTGCCTTTGTCGTGCTCTTGCGACTCGAGCGCCACGTTGGCGATGTAAGTCATGCGGGGAGATAACTGCGCCTCTTGTCCAGGAGGCAGCACCAGGATGGCAGTGCGGGTGGACCTGGCCAGCTGCAGTTCACCGTCAAACCTCAGCAGGCCTGGCGGCCCCGCCTCGTCATTCAGCGATACGCTGCGGACATTGAGGAAATACATTTGACCCCTTCACTGCCGAGAACAATTAAACTCCACCCAGCTGCAAGAGGTATAGATTCTCATGAGCCCCCGCAGTTGCGGGGGCTCAGGAGGATCTATGCCTCTTGCTGGAAACCACCGTGGCTTTGAATCCATGTAGTTCTTTTGACGGCTGACGGTGGATTCACATTTGATTTCAAAACACAAGTGATCTGCGTCCACTGACAGTGGAGCGGTTAAGCCCATCACTGCCTAAACGTTAACGCGGTCCAACAGCACGAGTCACAGATCATCATGAGCCGGAGCAGCTGCGGGTGCTCATGAGGACCTGTGTCTCTTTCTGACCCTAGTTTGCAAGTGTATGTTCATTGGAAGGATGTGGTTGTTTGTCGTTGAAATAACTCATTCAGCCCGACGCACGTATTTCCCCAATTTTGGAGGCATCATCTAACAACTATGCACCAGTTGCATGAGATAGATCGACCATGATATTTCAAGGGCAATGCCAGATTAGCTTGGCGCCGACAGGCGCCAAGCTAATCTGGCACTACCCTTGAATTATCATGGTCGACCCATCTCCTGCTGTAGTGCGTCAGGCTGAATAGGCGGTTAATAACGATTTCAGAAACGATATGCGAGCGATGTCAGGAAGGGCTTAGTGCTTTCAGTTTCAATCAGAGGATGTAGCACTGTGGCCCCCGCGAGCTTATGAGCGAAATGACTCTTATCAGCTCACTGCAGAAGCTCGGAAGGCAACAGAATGCTAGACGGAGCTCCCAGACTTAAACGTCAAGTAAACAACACGAAAGAGTTCAGTTGACTAATTTCAAGTTATAAACAAACAAACTGACTAACTAATATAACTAACTAACTAACTAACCCTTACTTCATCCCATTAGGGGCAAATGTGTGAAGATGATTTGGCCGTGTCAGTTCAACGGTAGCGCTGTTTAGCGCCAAGCTGATCTGACACTACTACCTAACTGACTATTCTGGCCGATTCAGCACTCGCCACACACGTTTGTTTTTAGGGCTGTTTACACCGCTCGAGTTGTGAAGTGGTCGCACCCATCGTCAAAACAACTAGCAGTAATAAATCTGCCATGACAGATCAAAGTCGTGTCTGATGAGCTTGGCGCTTTAACCCCTACACTACCGAGAACAAAAATCAACACGTCCAACTGCAAGAGACATACTTGCTGTGACCACTTTGCATCTATGTTCCTGGGGCGGCCGGGGCTGATGGCGCTGAATTAACCACTGTTTCAAAAACTTTTTCAATCTGTTTCCTCTGGCAGTAAACGGGGGTTACAAGGCGCCATGCTAAGCAGGCACAACCCTTGAGCTATTATGGTCAGTAACGTTAGATGGCGTTAGCCTAGTGCACACGTCAATACTCAGTAGTGCAGGACAATTTACCTCATTCCAAAGACGTCCCTGACGATGCCAGTCAAAGCAGAAGACACACGAGATACGAGAGGAGCATTTTCTCGGTCATCGTCGAACACACAGACATCGACGTCGTCGTCGCCCTCATCTTCAGCACCCTGACCAGCTCCGGCGTCGATCTCATCTTCAGCACCAGCAGGCTTGCCTCCCTTGACGAGTCCCCGAATGAGCAATGCACCTTGGAAACCCAGACGCGCATCTCGAAGGAGTCCGTTCTTCAGGGCTTCGTGCGCGGACCTTGTGTACACGTCAACCGCAGTTTCACGCAGCCGGATGGAGACTTCGTCATCGCCGTCAAGGATGACGTCACGCTTGTCTGAGCTAAGAAAGAGGTCAAGGACGAACTTGGCTTCGTTCTCGCCGTTTCGGCTGTAAAACAAATATGGTGGTCAGTGTAGGAGGAAATGGAAAGGTGAATTCATATCTGATCTGCAAGGTCACATGCAGATCAACTATCAGGTTTGCATTGCACTCGGCAAACAATGTTATCTTATTTAATGTCACAGCTTTCAACACTTGTTAGATTGCTCGCTAAACTGTGCGCACAACCAAGTGGAATTTATCGACTGAAATGTCAGAGAAGAACGCAACGAAGAAAGAAACACGCTTAGAAAGGCCAGTTACCACACAATTCATTTAGTCTTCTATGCGTTTTACACGCTTGGCAGTCACCTTTTCTGTCTGGATTGAGAAATCGATTACACTAAGTCTGCATGGATACGATCTCTTTGCTGGAATTGAATAACACGACAGGTTGCATACAAGTGTAAGCTTGCATAAGACCTTCACATTGAAATATTTGCAACTGATAGATGTCAGAGGGTTTTGGTGTGCGGGAGGAGGAAGTGTGTGTGTGTGTGTGGGGGGGGGGGGAGGGTTCTAGTCAGCGCTGAGAAGGTCCGTGGTCCGACGTCGGCCATAAATGTCCCGCGCACGGCTGTGCAGGCCGATGTCGACTGTGTGACTTGACCCGCGCAGTTGTGCGCGGGTCAAGTAACTACAGACGACTTCAGCCCGAAAACCTTTTGCTCACTGGGTTAGCCGGTTCTGCAGGACGATAGCACTTTGGGCTGACTGGACACTGACTTGACCGTAAGCAACTCACAGGGCTGAGTGTGAATACGCCACAATTCTTTGGCCCGCTATTGTGTCTTCTTTCACCAGTCTGGATTAGCCAGAGCCCTATATAAATACGACTGTTCTCTCAGTTGCGGTAATCCAGGGTGGAAAAACGGATTTGTTCAATAGCATTTCCGTTGAAAGGTCCTGGTAAATCAAAGTGGCACAGTTGGAGTGCGCCTGAGTTGATCAGTGTTCAGGTCGTACTCCATAGGCAATAGATTTCCCTGTCCCCCATCACCCGCCCGTTAGGGCCGTCCATGATCACCTCGGTGCTGTGGACGTTAAACCCGAACGAACTAACTAACTAACTCAGTTGCGGTTCGTTTAAACTGATTGAAGGCGCCTCGCATCAATACATGTAGCTGCAAAAATGTCGTAGCGGCGTTGCCGGCGGCAACGCTACACAACATTACCGCAGCTATTGGTGCGGAGCTCCGTGAATGAGTTAAACTGATTCACCGCCGCCATCTTTAACCATTTCGACTTCACCCATGATGCCTTCATCCGTTATACCTTCTTCCCCCCCCCCCCCCCCCCCCCCCCCCCTTTTCACACAATGTTGCATTTCGTGTTGCTAGATATCAAGAGAAAAAGTTCATATCATGTTTAATGTACAAACATAAGTGCGTATAAGGAGTGCATGTTGATGATACAAAGGCAGAATAAATATTATTTCTCCGAGTGAGCTCTCGGCGCGCACGGCACACACTCAACACTGAGTACAATGCGTGTCGTACTGTTGAGTATGTGCCGTGCGCGGCCTATGTGTATAAGATCATCCATCACTGCTAACTTTCGCAATATACGCCCCTCCCCCTGCCCCCCCCCAAAAACACACACCACCTGCGCCTAAACCCCCTCCCCACCCCCCACCCCCACCCCCACCCTCCCCCCAAAATTAGAATAATATTAATAATAATAAATAAATAAATAAATAAATAATTAAACAAATAAAAACATTAAACATACAACAATACAAATGTAAATTTTTTAAAAAGCAAAGGTCCTCGTGTCCACTGCAGCCGCAGTGAGCCCGCGCACAGCCGTGCGCGGGCCCACTGGGGCCGTCGTGGGTCTGAAGAAGTTTTGCTACCCATCTCCTACCCCCCACTGACCTCAGATAGTTATTGATGAGCTGGAGCAGGTCTCCCTTTCTGTCAGCCACGTTCCTGCCGAGCTGAAACACGTCCTGGTACACGGGCAGCCCTTCCAGGAACTCCCCCAACAGGTCGAGCACACCAGACCTCCTCTCCAGCTGACCCGTGCCCGCGGCGTCGCTACCCTTCTGCAGGTTCAGCCGCAGCCTTTTGTCAGAAGGTTTACGGTGCAAATATTAATGCTTATTCGGATTAGTTAACCCATTTAGCCCCGAGTCCCTGCAAATGGTACATAGTCATTAGGCAGCACCTCCAAACTTTGAGAAATGGGACCTTGGGGCTAAAAGGGTTAAACCCAAGTGCCTGCGGCCGCCGGTACTGTAGGCACTAGTGGTGGCTGTAGGCACATTGGTGTCTCTAAAACTCCTTCACCGCCGAGAACACCTCAACACTGCCGAGATGCAAGAGGTATAGATCCTCATGAGCCCCCGCAATTGCGGGAGCTCATGAGGATCTATGCCTCTTGGGAAAACTACTTTATATTCATGTTCCTTTGTCGGCATGGGATCGTTGACGTTGAAGTTCAATGATTTCAAAAGCACAATGTGCCCCCGCTGCCAGTGAGAGAGTTGAGTCTGGGAATCCATTCAGGCAAGCTGTGCGTGGTTCTGCCGCCGTAAGACTTAACTGTACTGGTTTCCCTCAGCCCACTTTAGGATGCAAAGTAGGCCGATCAGTGTCAGCAGGTAGTATAGATCTTGCCGATGGATGGGGCTAAAGTATCACATACAATATCGGACACTTGGTCATCAAATACGTCACAACGAACTACCACTTGCGCCCACCCGGCCCCACCCCACCCCCTATCCCATTTTTTTTGGCATCCTGTCTCGGAAGACAATGGAGTATATGCGCTTGCTGGGTCAGTCACTGGAGTGACCTCTCCAGGGCGCAAGCCTGGGCGAAGTGTATGGAGATCCTGGGGTGCCCAGTCGTCAAGATCCCCCTCTCGGCCTCGCTGATGTATCCAAAGGAATGCAAAGCAGTACGTTTGGCACCAGTTTGGCTGCAGGAGCTGCCAGAACAGTGCGTGAATACAGGCAGCTGTCTGCCTTCGGGGCTCCACTCCTGATTTGAAGGGTTTACTCCCCCACATTTGGCCGTTGGATCCAACCTGATATCCTCCGTCCTCTAGCCGTTGGCTGTCATAAACAGCTCATCCGCCTAGTGGTGCAATGTGAACACCACCCCCTCACGTGGTTTAGCCCACCAGCTGAGGTGGTTTGCCAGGGTGTGGCGCTTGGAGCCAGCACGTGAGAGATTAAGGAGATGGATGAGGACCAGTGATGCCCGTCCGTCCTATGTAGGACGCAGCTGCCGAACAGCAAAGGTGCTACCTCTATCCAGAGCCCCCTACACCCCATAAACCTATCCCTATCCCATAAACGTCCTATAAATTAAGTAACATACAATAAGATTTTTTTCCTTCGTGGGAAGGGGGGGTGGGGTGCTTTCAACAAGAAGGCGTATAAAAATATCGTCCTCACAAGGGTCCTTGGTCATTATCCAGATATAGAATCACGAATTATGTTGTTACGTGGTAGTTGTAGTCGTTGGTATGATGCAATCACACCAGACGCACGCACGTAGGGTTCTTGTAAAGAAATTTCACTCAGCTGCAACTCGTCACACGTGGCACAAGGTTGTAGACCACTCTGGAGTAACAGTTCCAACAATATTATTTTTTATGGTAGCGATGCGATCTCCACACAATGCATTCACAAATGCACCAACACTGATACACTGTCTCCTCTACAATGCATGACACACTTTTGACACACTGCGTCTCTCATACAATGTACACATTTCCTAACAGCGTCTTTTATACTATTACAGATTTCCAGAACAATCCAGCAAATTCACACAACACAACCAATCAGAAATGAAGACGGAACCAAAATTCATTAATATTCATTAAAAAGAACACTCTAGATCAATCCACCAGTTTCTACTAAAGTCTAGGCGCATTCGATAAAACGTTTTGAAATGTAACCAACAACTTTGCCGTCATGTCTGAGGTCACTAGAAGATCGCGAGCCTGTTCGAACCTTCCAGTCTAATGTAGGTCAAACTTTACAAAATTGTAGCGAAAATACGCGTCACAACAAAAATCGATCGCAATTTTCCGTGCAAAAGAAAATGAATCCTACTAATAGGTACGTAATTCTTATCCAAAATAACTCGAATGAATATCTGATCTTTCCTATGATTAACACACACATGCTCTCAAAGAATAACACAACTACAAACGTAACTAATGTTAACCCTTTTAGCCTATAGGTCCCATTTCTCAAATTTTGGAGGTGTTGCCTAACGATTATACACCAGTGGAAAGGAGATGGCTTGACCATGATAATTCAAGGGTAGTGCGAGATTAGCTTGGCGCCTTAATCTGGTACTACCTTTGAATTATCATGGTCACGCCATCTCCTGCGGTAGGGATCCGGGGCTATAAGGGTTAAACCCCGTGTGCACGCAGCCAGCCGTACTCTTACTATAACTGTGCCTGCGGCATGCACAAGTAGATTAGTATTACCTCGAGTACGATTCCCAAAGGTGAATCCGCTTGTTGTCCAGGCCGGGGAGGTTAATCACGGCTAGTCGGCACTCCCTGACGCATCCCTTCAGCATCTCCCCCGCTCTGGACACGAGCTGGCGCCGCTCCTCGCCACTCCTCCCCTCCTCCTCGCTCATTTCCAGCAAACAGAGGCCCGCTTGCTCGTAGGCATTGACAAGCTGCAGCGATCCGATGAGCGGGTCGGAACTGGCCACGATCTGCTGGAAGTAATGCAGCGCTGTCTCCCACTTGTTCATGCCCTGGTACAGAATCCCGGTGTCGTAGACAGCTCCGTGGTTGTACGGGTCCAATTCCAGGGCCTTGAGAAAGTACTGCTCGGCCCGTTTGACGTCAGGGTCTTCAGGATCATGTTGGTCGTAGGTTGCACGAGCTGTTTTCAGCATATGTACCAAGTTCATTTTTCCGGAGGCCGAAGGAGAGCTGTGTTCTTCTCCATGTCTGCCATATTGTGGCTGGCTGTAAGACCGGTACGACTGAGAACCCTAAAAATCAGATAGGCACCCGTCAACATTGTTCATCGGTCATCGATGTAGCCCTCTGCAAGCTCGGTTAATTAAATTGTAACATTTAACCCTTCGGTTGTCGGTAGCGCATTTTGTCGCGATGATTCCTACATGAATCGTCGCGACAAAAAGCGCTGCCGACAGTCAAACGGTTAAGAAGGCAAGAACTTCGAGGAAATCGGTTGGTCATACATGTTTCTTGGTTGGTTGTATGTTCATGCGACATAATGGAAGATCGTTCATTGTGTGTGTTGTGCTCAGTGACTGTTAATTGAATTAATGTTTGTGCACCGGGCAGGCTGCTATGGACATTTCACAGATGGGTGAGACTAGTGAAAAAAGGGTTTGCAAATGTTTCGAAAGACAGCAGTTGCAGATAAAAGAAGAAATGGGGTTAACGGGAAAGAACAAAGTCGTGTGAATTTTTTTACGAGAAAATTCCTACCCCGTAAGCACCATCTCCTCCACGGCGTCCTCTCCAGGCCGGTCTTCCATACTGCTGATGTCCGGAACCCTGAACTCTACCCCTGTCCCCCCTCCATCCGCCCCCGCCACGGCCTCTGGAACGCTTGGCCCACCTAATGGACGCCAGGAGGGTTTTGGCCAGCCCTTGGTTGACGATGGCCTCGTCCCTCATCTGGCGCGCCTTCAGCAGGAAGTCCATGGCTTGCTCGTAATTCTTGTCCCATCCGTAGTAACGACCGCAGGAACGGAGAACGTAGCTGTCTTCTCTCCCCTCGGGGATCGCCAGGGCTCGCTGAAGAAGATTCATGTGGTTCTCTTCGCTCAGTTCGCTGATTTCCCTCCTGTCAGCTTCTTTACACACGTTCTTGAACTGCTTGAGGCTTGACACCAGGCTGGCCAGCTCCACGAAGCTTCTGGCGCGGTACATAGCGTTAGGACAGTTAACGCTGGTGTCCCTCAGCAGTTTAACGCCCCGTTGCGCCAGCCGGGCTGCCGACAGAGTGGAGTGCTCAGAGAACGCGAAAACGTTGAAGTTGCGGCGGATGGCAAGAGCCAGGTCGTACTTCCACAGCCATACATCACCGCCCGGACACTGCGTTATGGCGCTTTCAAACATGTCGATGGCGCGCAAGAAATACTTGGGACCGAAAGAAATGAAGGTGTAACCTTGCTCGGCGGTGGCCGCGGCATGCAGGTAGATAAAATCCGGCGCCTCGCGTAGTTCATGTAGTAGGCTGACGGTCTGGTTGCTCTCCTCTCGCTGACCCAGTTCCCACTGCAGGACAGCCAGGTTGGTGAGCGTGATGATGGACCTATCTCCGCTCGGCAGCAACTGTTCACAGTAGTCCAGGGCCTCCGCCTTGCGGTCCAGAAGAAGAAGAAGAAAGACGACCAGGTTCTGAGCGCGGGCTTGTTCCAACGGATGCTGGTGCCTCTCGGACTCGGCCTCTTTCTGCTGCTTCTCCAGCAATCTCTGGATCCTGTGTCTCACGTGGAAGGCGCGCTTCAGCGTAAAGAGGTTGGGGAACTGGTTGATCTGGCTATAAAACTCATCCCGCCTCCTGTCTTCTTCCTCCTGCCGCTCTCGCCATCTCTTCTGGTCTGCACACGGTGTTTCATGAATTGTAACAAAAGGCGCCATTCAAGTCGGTGTAAAACAAAACAACGGTTTCTTCGGGTGAACCCTTGCGTGCCCGGTACAAGCTCAGTCACTGTACAGTGAACTCAAGCTCAAGGGTTGACGCGACAATGAACACATATAATTCGAGCTTATTCCGTAAGCTTAAAACGAGTGCAGGAGCGTTCACGCGAAGAAATCGAAGTATTGTAGTACATCAGCGTGAGGGGCGCCTTTCTGTTGTTATTGATTACATTATGATTCGTGACAAATCAGCTTTAACCCCTTAACTGTCGGGGCAAGGCGAGCGCTAATGACTGGCATGAACCTCCACGAGCCCACGCAACTCTGAAGAACTGTATCACAATTCTAGAGACAG
>BTPG01000004.1:7995812-8094323 GCA_036245525.1 Semisulcospira habei
AGCCCTTTCACATCCATAGCCAACTGTGAATGGACCAGCAGCAGCAAGCTCTCTGTCCGTTTACACCGATTGACCGGCATTTTGAAGAGTACGGCACCTAATCAGGCACGGTCGATCCACCTGATGTAACTTGATCATACTGCGTGTTCAGCGGACGATTTTAAAATAAATTATTATTGGACAGGCGGAACAGCCATAACCACGAAACATATCCAGTACAGCCGGCATAGGGTGTCGGTAGCGGGTTTTTGTCGTGATGACTCCTACAGGAATCATCGCGACAAAAACCGCTACCGACACCCAAATGGTTAAAAAAAATCGATTAGGCGTTCAGTCAATCATCCAAAACACGCCGCAGCACACGAAATGCGATTAGTGTTCGAGACATGCCGTGTGTTACGCGGAAGGTCTCCAACTTTATAAAGCGACGTACTACAGACAGTAAAGGGTTATTAGTTCGCAATATCTCCTTTAACGCATTCAGCCCGACGGCCGTATTTCCCAAATTTTGGAGGCGTCATCTGACAACTATGCACCAGTTGCAGGAGTCGACCATGGTAATTCAAGGGCAGTGCCAGATTAGCTGGGCGCCGACAGGCTTTCGGCTTTCGGTCACTTTTTTAGCGCCCCCTCTCTTTCCTATCTCTTTTTTTTTTTTTTTTTTTTTTTGTGCTTTGGCCACGGTGGATCTATGATCACTGGTCGATCATGCACGTTTCTCTCCCCTGACAGTGCTATAACCTACTTTACTTTGTAACCTACCATTACATAAATCTGAAGACACATTTCAGCACCATTTGTGTTTGTTATGCCTTCAGGTCGACACACCTATAGAACTTTTGGACAGGCAGAAAAAGTAATCGCACTTATTTATTCTGCGCAGACGTTAGCGTGTCAATCGATTTTGGGATGTTTCTCGTAAGCTGAAAGCGTTGTATCATTTAAAGAGCAGAATGGAGTCATTGTCAGGTTACTTGATATAAAGACGACGTGTGCTGAACTGGATTGTGCGTGTGAGTCTAAATGAACCATAGCTAGACCAGTGTGTAGCGGCGTTTCGTAACCGGCATCTGTTATTACAGAAGTGTATCTGTAACAGTTACGGCGGTAGTAGGCTTTTGAATATTCTTGGTATGTCTTGCGATAGCGCTGGCCAAAATCGCCGCCGCTAACTGAAATTATACAGTTTTGAGTGTCGTAAAATGAAAGACTTTCAAGTTCTGCCCTTCTTCTCCTTTCTACACAGGAAAGATTCCTTCCGTTAGCATCAAGAGGCAGCGCAAAACCTCTGGTAGCCTACGTGTACTTCTTCACATCGATTGCGGAAAGAACTCAGTAGAAAAGTTTTAGCAAGGCAACATCGAGAACCCAGTGCGCACGAGGTCATCGGGCCGACGTAGACCGCCGTTGGCCTGCGCACGTTCGTGCGCGGGGCCAACTGGGCCGACGTCGGCCCGATGACCTCGTGCGCAGTGGAAACCAGCTGCATTAGCGTATTTTAGCAATCAAAGCCTGCCACGGTGCAGATCGCTTGAACTCGCTCATTATGTCCCGCATCAATAGCCGCCGGCAACGATATACACGGCTTTCGCAGCTTTCGATGCGGGGCGGCTTGAACGTCTTTAATCATATTCACCAATTTGCCCATTTATCCGTACACGGCATGTTATGTCTTGGACGGGTTCATAACTTATTTTAGAATCTCGTTATTTTGAGAATACTAAATTCAAAATATGATCTCAAGAAAAATAAAAGATTAACATTTGACATTATATAATGTAAATATTAAAAAATTTTAAATTTTTTTTTAAAAACCTGCTTACCGTCTGTGTACGTCATTTTCTCATCCATGTTCGCGACAGCTTTCAAGATTATGTTCATAAGTCGTTATCCTTTTCCTGCTATGTCAGTTTCAATGTGTCATAACTCGTGTTCTGGCATACGAGCAGACGCCGATTAAGACTAGTGTGGTGGGTTATTTTTCCTTGTTATATTCCTACACGTTTCAGTTTCTGGGGAATGAATCTCCTGTCGGTTCCGTGAATAAAGGGTACTTGGTCAACATTACTGCATTACTGATATTGCAAAGGAAAACGAAAGTACGACAGTGCTGATTGGTTCGAACGTAGACTTTTATCAGACCAGTTCATTATGCTAATAATCCTATTGTGAAAAAAAAAACCACACATGTAACTACATGTTGCTGGGTCCGCACGACCTAGCTTTTATCAGTCAGAAACGTTTTTTTTTTAATTTCCGTTATCGCACACAACTGTTGGATTATTGGGTCGAGCACCTGTCAGGTGAACCGTTATAAAGCAAATGAGTACAAGCAAAAATGGCGATACCCTTAAGGCTCACGTGCATGACTGTCAACATACTTAATCTTAGAACCTTTGTGATTTTGACTTTTCCGACAGGTCACGTTTTCTAAAAAAAAAATACCGCATTTTTGTCTACCGTATTGAAAATAGCGGGGTAGACTTTGAAATGGGGCTGGTCGGAGCGCATTCCGGATCATGCACATGACGTTTTTGGCGTGCGGGGCAGAAATTCTGGCAAAGAAGTAACAAGATAAAAATGACGTAACGTCTAGCTACGCAAACCGGCCTTGCTAGAGAACGTCTTTTTGGCGCCAAAGCGCCGTATGTGTGTGTCTGTCTGTGTGTGTGTATGTGACAGCGACTAGAGCCAGCGTTTGATGACGGACAAGCTTGAAATTGTATGATATTGTCCCTACAAGAATAATCACCGTCTCGAAGTAGTTTTTTATATATATATATATATATAATATATAGTATATATATATATATATATATATATATATATATATATATATTTTTTATTAACATGCTCATTGGCGAGAAAATGGCCGTTTCGCAAAAACCGTTGATCACACTGGAGTCCGTAATTTTTCTTATTTTTACTAGATATTTTGCATATAGCTAGACAAAAGAGAGATATTGAATGAGTTCGTTAAACAGCATTGTACCTATAGAACGTTTTGGGTGATAATTAAATATTTTTAGAAAAAAAAATATATTTCCACGTTTTTAAAAAAATTAATTTCACGAATTATTTGGGATTAATCTTAAAACAATTATTATTTTAAAAAGTTGAAGAGGTACTGACAGCGCTGGATTACGAACGCATTCAATGTCTATTTCAAAGCTAGCTAGCAAAAATTCCAAGTGAACTGTGGCCGGGTCAACCGACTTTCTAGAAGCTGTCTTCCTAAATCAGAGAGAGAGAGAGAGAGAGAGAGAGAGAGAGAGAGAGAGAGAGTTCTTCACAACCTGCTTTGTCCATCAGTCCTGTATAACTGCTACCTGATACATTAAAGAACAACCAAAACCCATATGCTCTGAGCAGATCATTAGACCATGTTACGATTGTGGTTGTGTTGTTCTGTGAGAACGGTCATGCATAAATCGTAGGAAACGATCCGATATTTATTTGAGCTATCATGATTTTGAATCACGTACCTTTTCAGTGAATTTCACTTTCGTTTACAAATAGTGCGGTTTTGATTATCTGTCGCCGCACGGAGTTGAGTCCCGAAGAGTCTAGATACTGCTCGAGTATTCATTTGTTTACTGCGCGCGTGTCTAGCTTAGCCGTCAGTATCGGTGCACTAATCGCGTGTTTTCCATATAAAGCGGGCAAGGTCGTGACCTGTCTGGCCTACTTTTGTGTGACGTCATAGCACGCCGGGATTTTCCTAACATAGGAGCTGGTAAATAGCAGCCAGATGTTTACAGAACATTCCAGTGAAATGATTATTCATTGATATTTAGGAGTTTTAGTTGCGTATTTTGTTCTGATTGGTTGTGTTATACGAATTTCCGCGATTCTTCTGGAAAGTATGTTACTATAAAAGGATCGTGCTAGGAAACATGTGTGTACATTGTCTTGCATTTGTCAGTTGTAGAGACACTCAGTTAGCGTAGGTACGTGGCCCGTGTGGGGTGTACATTGTGTGAGACGCTGTGTATGAGAAACTTTGTGTCAGAGTGTGGACATTGCAGAAGAGACATTGTATCAGTGGTTGTGAGTTTGGAACTGCATTGTGTGGAGATCGCATCGCTGAATTAAAATATTGTTGGAACTGTTTCTCCAGTATTGTCTACATCCTTAAGCCACGTGTGGCGGATTGCAGCTGAATGAGGGTTATTTAAAAGAACCTAACGTGCGTGCGTCTAGTGTGTTTATCATACTACGACTACAACTCCACCACGTAACAGACCAAGTCAACCAGAAACAACTTTTCAAACCTGAACTGTTGTTTTCCCTTGATGTCACTTCACTATACACTGTTATACCGCACAATGACGGCCTCAATGCACTTGCATAATTCCTCAACCAAAGAAGTCATAAACAACCTCCTACTCATACACTTCTACGTCTGGCTGAATTGGTTCTCTCTCTTAACAGTTTCACCTTTGATGGCGTCACCTTCGCTCAGTGCAGTGGCGTAGCGATGGGCACAAAAATGGGACCCAGCTATGCTTGCCTTTTCATGGGGGGGGGGGGGGGGGGCGCCGGCGCCACCGCCGAGGTGTGGTGCACTTATCCGGTGAGGGTTCATGACCTGGGGACGGGCTCTACCCGCCTCCGGGATCATGGCACCCACCAGCCCCACCTCTGCGAGGGCGCGGGGGTCGCCCACTCCGAGATTACCTTACGTGCAATAGGCAGGGACGTCTGGATAGTTTCCTGTCCAAACTTGCGTTCTCAAAAGCTATTGGCTTCCAAAAAGACCCTCGGCGGGGCGGACGTTGAGTGCACCATCCCCACCCCTAGGGTGGTGAGGGTGGCCCACGGCATCCCCCTCGCTGAGGATCTTACGCAACTTAAAAACTCTCTCACAAATCAGGGATACTCAACAGATGTGGTTAGACTCACCAATAGAGATGGAACTCACTCGAGAGCGATCAAAATAGAATTTCATAATTTAACTAAGCTTCCGACAAGAGTCAAAATTGGTGTTCATCACCTGCCGATCGAGCCGTATGCCCCTCCTGCCCTCCGCTGTACCAAATGCTGCAGGCTGGGGCATGCGACACGAGCTTGCAGATCAAAACAGGCAGTGTGCGTAAGATGTGGCAGTTCTGAACACGCTCGCGCTGCCTGTCCAGAAACTGTAAATCCCAAATGTGTTAACTGTGGGGGCGCCCATAGCGCCGCCTATCAAAAGTGCCCACAAATAATCCTCTCTCGGGAGGCAAATCGTATTAGGAATGAGAGCTATATTCCGTATAGGGAGGCCGTGAGGAGGGCCCAGATTAAAACACAAAACAAAAAATCTGAACCTCTTACTAAAACATCTCTTCCGAGTGATCTGGATGCCACTGCGTGGACCCAGATCCCTACTACTCGACCCCAGCCTTCTGTTTCTAGACCTGCTATGCAGATAAAAAGAAATCCTAATGCTGCTATTTCGGACTCAGTATCGTTAACAGGTAACGTAAGTCAAAATAAAGCTCAACCCGCCAGCATAACCTCATCCTATAGAGATGTGCTGACACGGGGTCTCTTGCGGGACGAATCCTTTACGCCCGCCAGCGATAAATCTCCCCCGCTTCCGCCACCCCCCTCCCCGATGGGAGAGGAGGGCACACCTCCTTCGCGCAGAACTCTTCACTTTGGCGAGGTACGGCAGACTGTGGATGGTCCCGGACTGAGGACCTTCATGATCAGGGACATCCACAGACATGCCCAGCTGCTAACCTCTGCAATTTCAGGAGGGAACGTGCAGGGGATTATGATGGCCATGCTTCAGTTTAATCAACTGATCATGACTATCCTGGTCCCCTTGCTAACGAACCCTGATGTATTATGACTAAACCATAGCTACTATAAACTGCAAAGTAATGTTGATGAGATCCTGTCGCCGCCATGGGTGCCTTAGGCAATGAAAGCTTAAGATTCCTTCAATGAAACTGTAGAGCAATTGGCAGTAATATCCACTACCTAAACAACTATCTGAGGATAAAATTAATAACCCTCATATTGTCTGCCTACAATCGTTGTTAACAACAAAAGCAAAGCTGCCATCCATCAGTGGGTACTATTATCCCCCCACTGTTGAGATGCATAAAAAACCTAATGAAAAAATATACACAGCTATATACATCAAAGTAGGGATTGAACACCAATTGATGAAAACTCCTGTTCCCCTACATGAAACTCACCCTATTTATAGTAGTTACATTCAAATCAAAATTACTTCAAACAAAGTAATTAATCTATTAAATTTATATGCTCCTAAGTCTGTCTCGCCAACCGGCTTGGAGTGGCTACAGGCCCTACCGGGGGATGGATGGGTGGTTATGGGTGACCTTAACATCCATCACCCGATGTGGCTGGCTAAATTTCCAAATACACGTATTGTAGCACATAAGCAGGCCGAAGATATTTTGAATTCTAACCTATGCATAGTAAACAGTGGGGATATTACCAGAATCCCTGATAGGAACGACCAACACCCATCGGCGGTTGATTTAACGCTGGTATCTTCAAATATTCTTTTAGATGTTTCCTGGATGCTGGGCGATGACACTATAGGGAGTGATCATCTCCCAATATCCTTGGAACTTCGTCATAAACCCGCATTGATTGTAAATTCTCCTTATGCTAAAGGTAAATTATTGTACCCAAAGGCAAACTGGTCACTGTTCCAGAAATGTCAGTACTCAAACCAAGGGGAATCACAGCGCTGGACAGACAACAGTTAGATCCCCTGCCCCCGCCTATCAGGCACCCAATCGCCAGCCCACAGAGAAATACGCAGGTATAGAATAAGACAATCATTTCCATTCCTAAAAAAGAATGGATCAGGTCTCTTATATAACCCATGTCTTTCTCCGGAACTTAGGAAGTAGGCAGGAGAAACATACATACACAAACATGAAGGTGCGCTACTATATGTGGTCGGGTAAATACCCTGATTTCCCACAGTAGATGCACAGAACATTACACAACAATGTAACGATACAAATTTTGCCTCGAGTTATACATGATACTCACAAACCAGATAGGTGAGGCTAGCGCTGGCAGAATTGTCAGTACTCAAACCAAGGGGAATCACAGCGCTGGACAGACAACAGTTAGATCCCCTGCCCCCGCCTATCAGGCACCCAATCGCCAGCCCACAGAGAAATACGCAGGTATAGAATAAGACAATCATTTCCATTCCTAAAAAAGAATGGATCAGGTCTCTTATATAACCCATGTCTTTCTCCGGAACTTAGGAAGTAGGCAGGAGAAACATACATACACAAACATGAAGGTGCGCTACTATATGTGGTCGGGTAAATACCCTGATTTCCCACAGTAGATGCACAGAACATTACACAACAATGTAACGATACAAATTTTGCCTCGAGTTATACATGATACTCACAAACCAGATAGGTGAGGCTAGCGCTGGCAGAATTGTCAGTACTCAAACCAAGGGGAATCACAGCGCTGGACAGACAACAGTTAGATCCCCTGCCCCCGCCTATCAGGCACCCAATCGCCAGCCCACAGAGAAATACGCAGGTATAGAATAAGACAATCATTTCCATTCCTAAAAAAGAATGGATCAGGTCTCTTATATAACCCATGTCTTTCTCCGGAACTTAGGAAGTAGCAGTGTTTGAGGGGTGGCTTAACTGGGCGAGACAAACCCGAACCATGTCTCGGCGAGACACCCGAGACAGTCAATGCGAGATTCCCGTACCACCCGTTTATTAAGTTCGGCACGTCTGATCTTGTCTCGGAGAGTTCGCCGAACCTATTAAAGGGTGGGTCGGGTATCTCGCATTGACTGTCTCGGGTGTCTCGCCGAGACGAGATTCGGGTTTGTCTCGCCCAGTAAAATTTCTGTCACTTTTGCCGTTGCCACATCAACCATGCCAAGACTTAGTGCTCCCCAACGAGAACGAGCTCTTGGGCGTTAGGAAGCCGGAGAAGATCCACGAGCTGTGGCAGTGGCTTTTAGATGTCACATTTCGACCATTTACAGGCTGCAGCAACGCTGTCGTGCCAACGGGTCTTCTGCTTACGCTCCCCGAAGCGGACGACCACGTGTGACAACTCCACGGCAAGACCGCCACATTCAGTTTCCGGGCGTGCGAAATCGCTTTCAGCCGGCCGAAGAGAAGTTAACGGCAACCACCAGGCACCCATCAGTGGCCACACAGCGCGACGACGGCTCGAGGAGCATAATCTGCACAACCGCCGTCCAGCCCGTGGACCTGTTCTTACTGACCGTCATCGCCGTAGGCCTACAGTGGCTCATGTCGCCTGGACCTGGCGACAGTGGCAGAACGTCCTGTTCACGGATGAGAGCCGCTACTGCATCAGCTGTGCAGATGGGCGCATAAGAGTGTGGAGGAGAAGGGGTGAACGCTATGCTGATGGTTGTGTGCTAGAGGATAATGCCTGGGGCGGGCCAAGCGTGATGATTTGGGGTGGGATTACCTGAACCAGACAGTAGGACATGTGTTCTTCCGTGGACTCGTAGGCCTACCAGGTCGCGGAAATGGCATCACAACTCAGCGCTACATTGACCAAGTGCTACACCCATATGTCCTGCCATTTTCTCAGGGACGCAGAAACTTCATCTTACAGCAAGATAATGCGCGTATACACACTGCACGTAAGGCAGCACTTCTTGCAGCAGCACAACATCGCAGTCATGCCCTGGCCTGCCCTCAGCCCGGACCTCAATCCCACCATCGAACATCTGGCTTGAATAGTCTCCAAGAAAATGCCAACGTTACAGTTTACACGGACGACGGCGGACCACTGGCCGAAAACATACTCACATTTGCTTCGCACGAGCCAAAAGATAGTGGCATACATTTACTGCGGCCACAAAACCCCCACCATACGAACGCTAATCTCCTATCTTACTTGATATCAACAAACAGGTGTATAGTACTGTTTTAACTCATTCACCCGTGAGAAACTACAGCCCAAGACACTGCTTATCGGTTATGACAGTAGTCACGGGCGGTTCCAGATTAGTTTGGTGCCTGGAAGGGCGCCAAACAAATCTGGAACTGCCCGTGAACTACTAACCAACAGTCCATCTCACACAGCTGGGTATGTCTTAATAGGTGCCTTTCAAAGTTGCAAGTTATGGCATGTATGAATAATGCAATCAAGTTCTGCCGGCCGGTCACGGCTGTTCCCGCGTGCGCGTGCGGCACCGACCAAGATAAGGAGCCGCGCAGCGTGTAGCAATACCGCCCGCTGACAGCACAGAGCTGAGCGCAATTTGTTACGGCTGTGCAACTATAGTCGCGCTATTTTTGTCACTGTTTTACGCGAGCACGCGATGTGTCAGTGTACACAGTCAGCGCTGACCGTATACCGCACGGGATACTGTGAGATTTTAATGGCGCCGGCCATTTACGGCATGTTGTTTAAGCTGTACTGAACGTATGTTGTATTTATGACATACAAAGCTATAAAAAAAAAATGAGTTTCTCTACTACACTACATGACATACTTAGGAAAATGAAGAGAGCAATGCATGCAACGGACTTGAGAAGAGATAAAGAGATATTGAGACCGGTTAACCACCTATGAGTCGTAATGTCCGAGCTCACGCCTAAAACACAGGTTTTTTTTAAATTACGACACGACCGGTTAACCACCTACAGGTCGGACACCCATGGCAGGCAGCCTATTCGATTACATCCTCGGCGTCGTATTCCGCTTTGTCAGTGCTATGCGTAGAAATTGTTGTAGTCGCAAACGTAATTTGATGCATAGGCTTTACCTCACCCACCACCCTCAAAGCTCCCCAAATACATTGCGGTGTTATTGCAGTGTTATACTAGAGTGGCAGTGGGCAGATGTTCACATCTGCACGGGACATAGACGACCCCGCCCTCCACGAGTCGCCTGCTGCCTTGCAGGCCTGGCCGCTTGGCTGCGGAAAGGCTAAGGGAGGAAACCCCTGACATCAAAGCCCCCGTGTCTCCGGGGAAGGCTTTTGAGCCAGAGACTAGGACAAGGACAGTCTGATATAAAACCTACGACCCGAGGACATCGATGCCATCGTCTCAGCTTGCTAGGCCATGGCAGATGAACCAAGGGTTTAAAGGGTGGGGCCTGTACTGCGCACACTGCACTCCACCAAAAAGCTCCACCGCGCAGGCTTTAGGAAACGTCCACGGACCATGACACTGACCATTCAAGTCCTGTAGCGACTGGCGAGGGGCGAAACGGCAGGTGAAAGATGTCACTGGAAGCCACAGTCTCAAACCTGCATGCAGGCGGTTCAGGATATTGGTCGCCTGGTGTTGACCTGGGGATGACATCATCACTCGGCACACCCTGAACGACCAAGCAGCCTTCTCTAGGGACAGCACTGCTTGCTCCACACGGAGAGGGGCCTAGAAAAGGTGGCCTAACCAAAGCTCGTCCCCTCGCAACCCCAGTTGGCTAGCCGCGGTCAACGGGCATCTTCTCCTGCGGTCAAAAAACAAGAAAGAATAACGGATCCACTCTCATGACGACCACGACCGGACTCAACGTAGCATGCTGGAACGTCCGAACCATGCTCGACAAAGCAGACACCGGACGCCCTGAACGTCGCTCCGCCCTCATTGCCCATGAATTGCGGAGGTTAAACATCGACATCGCCGCGCTCAGCGAAGTACGCCTTCCGGACGAAGGCAGCCTCCAAGAACTTGGTGCTGGGTACACCCTCTACTGGTCAGGCAGGCCTGCATCAGAAAGACGGCTCTCAGGCGTGGGTTTCATGGTCAAGACATCCATTGCGACTAAGCTGGAAAACCTACCAACGGGCCACTCAGACCCCATCATGTCCATGCGCCTCCCACTGAGACACCAGCAACACGTCACCCTTCTCAGTGTGTACTCCCCAACCCTCCTGGCAGAGCCTGCTGAAAAGGACAAGTTTTACACTGACCTGCGCAGCCTCCTACAGAGTGCCCCTGCAGACGACAAAGTCATCATCCTTGGCGACTTCAACGCCAGAGTGGGCCAGGACTCTGAAGCCTGGAAAGGAGTCCTTGGCAAGCATGGCGTGGGGAACTGCAATGACAATGGCCGCCTACTGTTGGAGTTCTGTGCGGAGCAGCAACTGGTCATCACCAACACTACTTTTCAGCAAAAGGACAGTCGAAAGACCACCTGGATGCATCCTCGCTCCAAACACTGGCACCTTATCGACTATGTCCTAGTGCGTCAGAGGGACCGCAGTGACGTCCTCCTCACCTTTTTCTACTAGAGAGAGAGAGAGAGAGAGAGAGAGAGGGGGAGAGAGAGAGAGAGAGAGAGAGAGAGAGAGAGAGAGAGAGAGCTGTGCACGGTCGTGTCGCAATTTAAAAAAAAAAAACCTCCCCCCCCCCCCCCCCCGAAAGGGGGCGTATCACATATCCACTGTTCATTAGGTGCATGGAAATTTAAATCTAGGTCCCCCAAGTGGAGGTCCAGATATTTAGCCGGTGTGGACAGCTGTTTCGGTCTTGGCGACCTCTTCAGCACACCAACGGCAATACTGGAGGAACAGAAGGAATTTCTGCCTACCTGCAAAGAAGACCACATTTTACTGTGGTTTCTGCAGGGGCATACATTCCATGCCTCCACCTAGAGCCAAATTTCCATGCACCCTAAGAGACAACCTACCAAAAAGGGGGAAGGGGTTGCAGTCGAAATTGTAGTAAAAAACTAGACCGAAAGGGTTGATTGCCAGTGCTTGTAATGAGCGCTTTTGGCGTTCCCCAGCTGTCGCAGGACCGATAACTCTCCGATAGGTGGCGTTCCACCAAGAGGCCTAAAGTCACCATCTTGTTTTAACTTCTATATTATTACTAGTACTACTACAGTCGAGTTTACTTATTATAATTTCACTATCATCGCAAAGAACCGCCTTGTTTCTAACGATGGCTAGTGCGTATGGAAGTATGTCTCTCAATGCGTTGGTTTCTTTCTTTTTCTTTTTCTTTTTTCTTTCTTTTTTTTTTTTTTTTTTTTTTTTTTTTGGGGGGGGGGGGGGGGGGGGGGAGATGCAATATATTACTAAACTAGAGATCAACAAGAATATTCCGGTTCGTCAGTGATTTACATGTATCGGCAGATCTATCGTTTTTTCTTCACTTAGTTTTAATGCTTTGGGCGGCGGGTAGTTCTTTTCCTCGAAAACCAACGAAAACCCCCAAAAAGTAAAAGAAAAAAACAACAACAAACAACCGAAATTTTCCTCGAAAAATCAACGAAAAAAAAACACAAACACTAACGAAATCCAACTAAAATCCCCGAAGAGACAAAAACAACCGAAATCGTCTTTATCTCGTGGGGTGTTTCGTTAGTTTTTGTTGCTTTCCGGGGTGTTTTCGAGGAAAAGAAGTACCGTGGGCGATTGACCGCATGCATTTTGCTTAATTATGTATTTTCCATCACATATAATATACTGTAGCGGACACAAGCTGCAGTACTATATAACTTGTGAGCAGAGACTGCATTTGAAGTAAATGATGAAAGCCCTTAATCAAATTACAATTAGTCAGCCTGCAATTAGTACTAATATTTTAATAGCACTGGTTTTGGATTATATTATAATTTGATGTAATAATAATAATTTAATATTATTAATATTATAATAATTTAACCCAAGAAATAAATCTTTCTCAAAACGTTGTCCATAATTGTAAAATATATTATTAATATATTTTACAATTATCGACATTGTTTTGAGAAAGATTTTTTTTGTGGTTAAATTATAGTAATCACTAATGGTTATGCCACCGTGCAAGTCCATTGAGTCCAACTCCTGCCCCCTCTGTGTTTAGTTTATATTAATTCAGCCATGCTTAATATTGATGTGTTGGTTTTTTTTGTTTTCAGATTTGTTTTCAGCACAAATGTGTTCTCCTAAACTGTTATTAATAAATTTAATAAGGGTATTAAAACGATCTTTATTATAAATTCATTCAAAAGTCTAAACCTATGAACACTGACACCTTCTCAAACAGACACTAATGAGACACAGCAGCACACAACAGATGATACACAACAAGCACAAACTATCGGAGCCTCGAACAGCAATTATCCATCTTTTTCGCAGCGCTTGATCTTTAGAAAAACAAAACCACCTACATTGCTGCACTGAAAAACGCAGCATTTGTTCACCATTGCCACGATTGTGCAAAGCAGTTTCTTGGATATGCAGACTGGTAACTTGGTATGGATAACGAGAAACAGAAAGTAGCGGATATCCTCTTGGTGGAACGCCACCTATAAAAAATTCAAGGGAGATAATTATTGAAAATAACCGCTCATTTAGAAGAAACTACCAAGTGAGTAGGAAAAAGCACTGTCAAGGGAGAGAAGTGTGCATGATAGACCAATGATCATAGATCTACTTTGGTCCAAGCACACACCAAAAAAAAAAAGATAGGAAAGAGGGGGTGCGCTAAGTAAGTGACTGGAAGCAATGCATATGGAAGCCCCCCCCCCCCCCCCCCGAAGGGGGGCGTATCACATATCCATTGCATTGCTTCCAGTCACTTACTTAGCGCACCCCCTCTTTCCTATGACTTTTTTTGTGTGTGTGCTTGGACCAAAGTAGATCTATGATCATTGGTCTATCATGCACACTTCTCTCCCTTGACAGTGCTTTTTCCTACTCACTTGGTAGTTTCTTCTAATTTACAAGCACTGACAGTCAACCCATTCGGGTCTAGTTTTTTGTTGAAAATAAGTCACATTCTTTCGAAGTAGATGATAACTGGTTTGAGACAGTGTGTGATCATCACATACACGATCAACTGTGTGAACTAAATCTGTATATTATGAGTGTTACAGTCAATAAAGTGGTATTATTTTGTCGGTCTATAAAAAATGACGGACAAAGCGATTGACGTTACAGTGCTTCAGATATATCCAACACCAGAATCAGTTAAGAACATGTTTCAAACAGCCAGACATAACACCAATAACAATACCAGAAGTGATATAAATAATAATAATAATTACGGTATTTATAATGCGCTTATCTTATAATAATTATAACTCTAAGCGTGCACTCACAACTCGCGCACACATGCGCATGCTTTTGACAATGACTCACCGGCGTACCACAAATACATTACGACAGTCAGCTTGGGGTGGGGAGTGTGGTGATGTTACAGTGCTAGAACTGTTGAAAGAGGTGAGTTTTGAGGGCGGACTGGAAGGAGGAGAGAGAGTGTTTATGATGGAGAGAGAGTGGGAGGGTGTTCCAGGTGGATGGACCGTAGACGGAGAAGGAGTGGGGGCCAAAAGTGCTGAGTTTGGTGCGGGGGATGTGGAGGCGGAGAGGGTCGGATTTTGATTGATTGTACATTGCTTAACGTCCCGACAGCAACAAGGCTTTTTCAGGACGTGCCTGCACTGCTTGTGAAAAAAAAAATAAACAGAACATTGAATGTATGTCGCCAGCCGGTCAAATACGTTAAATAAACCTAACACATGGGGCCTAAATAAATTGATTGATTGATTGTACATTGCTTAACGTCCCGACAGCAACAAGGCTTTCTCAGGACGTGCCTGCACTGCTTGTGAAAAAAAACCACTAAACAGAACATTGAATGTATGTCGCCAGCCGGTCAAATACGCTAAATAAACCTAACACATGGGGCCTAAATAAAGCTAAGACCATTTAGCAACACACATCCAATATCAAGAGCTACAGGCAGTGCAGACAATAGGGAGATTTTTAAAAAGGCAAATACAGGTGAACGGACCAAGGGTAGACAGAAACACATGCCCCAGAATAGAAAGGAAAACCCACCCTGTGGGGCTGACCAGGGTGACCCTGGGAACTAAAAAGTACCTAACCCACCCAAGTCCCCCAGGGCAGACCCGGGTGGGGGGGGGCCTAAATAAAGCTAAGACCATTTAGCAACACACATCCAATATCAAGAGCTACAGGCAGTGCAGACAGTAGGGAGAGTTTTAAAAAGGCAAATACAGGTGAATGGATTGATTGTACATTGCTTAACGTCCCGACAGCAACAAGGCTTTCTCAGGACGTGCCTGCACTGCTTGTGAAAAAAAAAAAAACAGAACATTGAATGTATGTCGCCAGCCGGTCAAATACATTAAATAAACCTAACACATGGGGCTAAATAAAGCTAAGACCATTTAGCAACACACATCCAATATCAAGAGCTACAGGCAGTGCAGACAGTAGGGAGAGTTTTAAAAGGGCAAATACAGGTGAATGGACAAAGGGTAGACAGAAACACATGCCCCAGAATAGAGAGAAAAACCCACCCTGTGGGGCTGACCAGGGTGACCCTGGGAACTAAAAAATACCTAACCCCACCCAAGTCCCCCAGGGCAGACCCGGGTGGGGTTACAGGTGAATGGACCTCGGGTAGACAGAAACACATGCCCCAGAATAGAGAGAAAAACCCACCCTGTGGGGCTGACCAGGGTGACCCTGGGAACTAAAAAATACCTAACCCCACCCAAGTCCAGAGGGTCGGAGGCGGAGCGGAGGGAGCAAGAAGGGATGTATATGTGAAGTAAGTTGGAGAGATAGGCAGGAACATAGTTGTTAAGGAATTTTTAGCAGAGAGACCAAATCTTGTATTGGATGCATTGTTCATGAGCACATATATACATAACATATCAAATAACTTTAGAAATATTTGAGGATTGATTGATTGATTGTACATTGCTTAACGTCCCGACAGCAACAAGGCTTTCTCAGGACGTGCCTGCACTGCTTGTGAAAAAAAAAATAAACAGAACATTGAATGTATGTCGCCAGCCGGTCAAATACATTAAATAAACCTAACACATGGGGCCTAAATAAAGCTAAGACCATTTAGCAACACACATCCAATATCAAGAGCTACAGGCAGTGCAGACAGTAGGGAGAGTTTGAAAAAGGCAAATACAGGTGAATGGACAAAGGGTAGACAGAAATACATGCCCCAGAATAGAGAGAAAAACCCACCCTGTGGGGCTGACCAGGGTGACCCTGGGAACTAAAAAATACCTAACCCCACCCAAGTCCCCCAGGGCAGACCCAGGTGGGGGAAGAAATATTTGAGGAGCTACCATTTGTAGAGTACAAGCCTGTTGATCTTAAGACACATACCTTTGAAGTTGATGATAACTGGTTTGAGACAGTGTGTGAACAAATATTCAGACAACTATGTGAACTAAATCTGTTTATTGTAGGTGTTAGAGTCAACAAAGTGGTATTACACAAGCGGTAATTTTTTTCTATTCATATTTTGTTTGACAAATAAAAATGGCGGACAGTTTGCAAAGCCCACAAAGCTTGAAAAACGTGTTTCACACAACAAACTTGCCTATATCAAACACTTACAATGCCTTTGAATCAACAGAGAACTCTTTACCGTCATACAAGATAATCTTCTTGATGGTAGTGTAAAGATTCAGGTTGTTGCTAAAATAGAATTTAACAAGGTAGACGGTGAAGCGATTGTATCGTATATCTCAACGAAACAACACACAGTTAATGCAAAAGAAAAACTGGAGAAAGTGTTTAGAAACAAAATGTTACCTGACTTCCTCGAAGCAATCGATAGAGCAAAAATAAAGGGGTCTGGTTGGCATAAAGGGTATGTACATAAACTACAACCGAGACAGTCAAGATATCATCCTTTTTTAGGCAAATCATGGTTGCTACTAATAAACTGAGGTTGCAAACAAAAAGGCTGTCATTAATATTCAGAACAATAACAATCACAGCTTTATTTGGTGTGTGCTTGCTAAACTGCACTTTGTAAAAACAAAACTTGAGCATGTATCTAACAATACAAAATGTGTAAACGAACTCAACTTCAGTGGTATAGATTTCCCTGTTAAGGTGGAGGATATAGACTTGTTTGAAGAACTAAATCCTGGTATTTCTGTGAACGTGTATGTATGGGATACTGAGTCCGATAACAAGTTACAATTAATTAGAGTATCACCACTTTCCATAACCTACAGACAACCAGAAGATAAACATGTTGACATGTTATTAATAAGCTCCTGCATCCGATCTGGAGATAACTTTCACTACAAAATTATCAGAAATATGTCACAGCTAATGCATGGGCATGCAACAAAACATAACGGAAAACAAGAATTTTAGATGTTTACAAAGGTTTTCCTCAATTAATCTAGCACATAAACATGTTCAACATTGCAGGTCAGCTGATGACATTCAAACAATACTTAGGTATCCAGATCCTGGTAGCCAGGTATATTTCAAGAACAAAGGTAATCAGCAAAAGCTGCCGTTTGTAGTGTATGCCGATTTTGAATCATTGGTTGTACCATACAACGGTCCTGTTCCAGAATCATGACCAAAGACTGTAAAATTAAGTGACCAAGTGGTGCGTTCTTTCGGATACATTCTTGTTAGGTCAGACAGTGTGCTTGAAAAACCTGTTGTCTACAGAGGTGAAAATGCATCAGGTGTGTTTTTAACAGAAATGAGACAACTGCACAGTAGCGTAGTACAATATCTCACAACATGCCAAAAGCCTATGGTGATGACAGAAGAGGATAAGCTGAATTTTGATACAGTAGAGGTATGTTGGATTTGTGAAAAACTCCTACATGATAAAGTTTGTGACAATGATCACATAACTGGGCATTACAGAGGTGCTGCGCATGATGCATGTAACTTAACTCATTCTACCCCAACACCGAAATCCCCAGATTTTGCCGTTGTCCTCTGAAAACTGCATTGCAGTGCAGGACACAGATCGACCATGATAGGTCAAGGGTGATGCCAGAATAGCTTGGCGCCCATAGGCGCCAAGCTATTCTGGCATTACCCTTGAACTATCATGGTCTATCCATATCTTGCTGTGGTGTGTATGGGGTAGAATGAGTTAAAACTAAAATAGATCCCAAGACATATAAACTGCCTATCTTTTTCCACAATCTCAAGGGTAGATTCTCACATTATCATGCGTGCTGTAGATGAGTCTTACAAGAACATTAATTGTATTGCCCAGACAACTGAGAAGTACTTAACTTTTAGGTTAGACAACAAATTAGTCTTTTATGATTCCATGCAACATTTGTCCTCAGGACTTGCAAGCCTGGCAAAAGGTCTGACTGAGTTTCCAATAACAAGTAAATATTTTGAGTTGGAGTTGATCAGGAAAGGAGTTTACCCTTATGAGTACATTGATCACTGGGTTGTGTTTGAGGAAACGTCTCTGCCTCCAAAAGAGGAATTTTACTCTACACTAAATGGTAAAGGAATTTCTGACTCTGAATCCCTTCTCCTTCTTCTCGAGCGCCGTCACACTTCGAGTTTGGCTCTCAAAATGAAATCTGTGGTCTTCTGTAGTGCCTCCACAGGCCCGTACAGTTTCTCTTGTAGAGTGGCGGGTTTCGGCCATATCTCCTCCCTCAGCAGCTGGTGGCTCCCACAGTCCTGGATGATGTGCTCTGTGGTCTGCTCTGCTTCTCCACAAGGGCACAGGGGAGATGGCACGAGGTGGAAGCGTCTTTGCAGGTGGAAATTGAGTCAGTTGTGCCTGGTCCTCAGATGGAAGATGGTCACCTGCTCTTGTCTGGGTTAAATGGTTGTTGTGATGCGTCTAGTGTGGTAGTGTAGCGTCTGTGCTTATCGCTCTTGCTTTCAGCTCCCACCGCTGGCTAGCAGTTCTGCAAAAGGGGGAGCAGAGCATGTCAGTCTCTCCCTGCCAGTACACAGCCTCTCCAACAACAAGCCTTATGAAGTGCCTCCTTATGGCGACTCGCGGTAACCAAGCACCTTACCGACTCGGGATGAACTACAGAGGACTCGGAGGTGGTCTGACCCCCAGACATGCAGCATGCAAGCCCATCGATGTGTGGACAAGCCCTGATGTCCATGAAGCAGCATCCCCAGCTATGGGTAAATAGCCCCACTGCCTTTTGGGTGCCATGGGGAGTGAACCCTATACAAATCCGGGCAGGGATGCTCAATAGCCTTGGTTGGCAGATCTCCTTCGAGAAGGAAAACTCCGAGGAAAAACCTGAGTAGATGGGACTCATAAGCCTTGGTCGGCAACCCATCTAGGAGAAGGACACTCCAAAACCAAACCATCCTGTGCTCCCAGGAAAGGCCTTTTGACGAGGAGTTAAGCGTGAGGTAACCCCAACAGAAACCCCGAGTGCTGAAGACAGAGGTACTGGGCTGCATAGCGCACTCTAATAAACCACAGTACCACGCATATACAGCCATATGACTCTGAATACCAACATGCTCTCGATGCATGGTGTAAACTAGGACGTCAAACGATTGGTGACTACCACGACCAGTACTTGAAAGCTGACGTTTGCTTGCTAGCACACATATTTGAAAGTTACCATGAAGAGGGTTTGTTGCAGTACAGTCTTGACCCGGCTAGCTACATAACTAGTCATGGCATGACATGGGATGCATTTTTAAAATCCAGTAAGATACATATACCTCGCGCTGGGACCATATGGCGTTGAGGCGCGTCCCCTGGGTGGTGAATAGGGGGTCCCTCGCGAGAGGTGTGCACCGAATGAAATAAGGTGCTGTGAACCAACATGGTCTAAGGGAAGGTGACCTCGACAGAAAACCCCTGGTCCTCCTAGTAAGGAGGTTGGGCGTGGGGGTAGCTTCCCCACGCTGCCAAAAAGGAAATAGCTACAAAAACGTCGACGAAAAGACAAACAGTAATTCCTTTCCTGGAGGAGGAAGGTTCTTCTATCAGAAGATTTATGACGTCCTGTGGTGAAAGGCGGAAGTCTTCGGAAGCCACAGGACCAAGCCGCCTCTCTCTATCCAGGGACACAACAATGGGCACATGGAATGTCAAGACCATGTACCAGAGCGGCAAGGCCGCCCAGATAGCAGCGGAAATGCAAAAGTACAACCTTTCCCTGCTAGGTATCAGTGAAGCCAGATGGACGCAGTCTGGCCAGAAAAGGCTGTTAAGTGGGGAGATGATTCTGTATTAAGGTCATGAAGAGGAGAATGCCCCCCATACAGAAGGAGTAGCATTCATGCTGTCACCAGTGGCACAGAGAGCGCTGATAGGCTGGGAATCTCTTGGGCCAAGAATTATCACAGCAGCCTTTAGAACCAATAAAAAGCTCAAGCTGAACGTCATCCAGTGTTATGCGCCCACTAATGACAGTGACGAGGAAGAGAAACAAGAGTTCTACGACCGACTCCAGAGTGCCGTGGACAAATGTGCGGAGCGAGACATCACCATCGTCATGGGCGATTTTAATGCCAAAATAGGGGAGTACAACATCGGATACGAAGAGGTGATGGGGAGACAGGGACTAGGGGAGATGAGTGAGAACGGGGAGAGGTTTGTAGACTTTTGTGCTCTGAATAGACTTGTCATTGGAGGCAGCATGTTCCCACACAGAAGAATACACAAAGCAACTTGGGTCTCACCTGACCATACTACAGAGAACCAAATAGACCATATCTGCATTAGCAAGAAATTTAGAAGATCCCTGCAAGATGTTCGAGTGAGGAGGGGAGCAGATGTCGCCTCAGACCACCATCTGCTTACCTTAAGAATAAAGCTCAAGTTAAAGAAAAGCCGCACAGACTGAGACAACAAGAACTGAGACAGCGCTATAATGTAGGCCTCCTGAGAGAGACTGGAGCGAGAGAAGAGTTCAAACTGGTGCTGTCCAACCGGTTTCCGAGTATTCCTCCTGTGCCCTTGCTTTGGCTGCTCTCGTGCGACTGTTCTTGACAACTGCTTTCTTCTGCTTCCTCACTTCTATCTTCTTCAAGGTCTGTGCCGACAGCCAGTCCTTGTGATGGTGTTTCCTGAACCCTACAGTGTCTTTGCAGGTTGAGTTCAGCGCCTCTCTAACTGCCTTCCACTGCTGCTCTGTGGTGACCTCCTCCTCTTCATTTACATGTCAGGGGTTTCCTCCCTTAGCCTTTCCGCAGCCAAGCGGCCAGGCCTGCAAGGCAGCAGGGGACTCGTGGAGGGCGGGGTCGTCTATGTCCCATGCAGATGTGAACATCTGCCCAATGCCATAATACACCCGGTATAAAGAGTTTCATCCATTATTGTATGCAGTGACACTAAAAAAAAAAGATGGTTAAACTTTGACAAGCCAGTATTCATTGGTACGGCAATATTTGAACTGTCAAAACTGTTCATGCTTGAATTCTACTATGATTACTTTAAACCAAAGTATCCTGAATGTCGGCTATTATACACTGACACTGAATCTATGATCATAGACGTGCCTACTGAAGGCTTTTATGAAGACATGAAAACAGAGCTGCATATATATGACACGTCAGATTATCCTAAAGATCAGCCACTGTATAGCACACAAAACAAGAAAGTGCCTGGGAAGTTTAAAGATGAACTGAATGGAGTGCCAATAGTTGAGTATGTTGGACTGAGGTCAAAAATGTATTCCATACTGCACCAGAAAGGCAGTCAGTCCAAAGCAAAAGGTATCCAAAAAACAGCGATAAAAAAATAACGATATTCGTCATGAACACTACAAACAAGTTTTAGATGGAGAACTAATGCCTGATTATCCAAACAAGACTGAGGTTGAATAAACATAATCTTGAAATGATCCAAACACATAAAAAGTCACTTGCAGTTGGAGACACAAAATGTGTGTTTCACAGTAAAGATAAGGCTTATGCACCTGGACATTACCAACTTAAGTTATCTAAAGAAATAGCTGATGAACTGATTGATAAACTGATAGATGAAATGGTTAAAAATGAACTGAATGGAGTGCCAATAGTCGAGTATGTTGGATTCCTTCTGCCAATGAAGATAAGTAGCGACTAATCTCTCTGTTTGTTTGTTTGTCTATTTTGACAAAGGGTATTTACCCGAAATATTAATAAATTGTGTTGTACCCGTCTTTTCTAAGCATGTTTCTTTCTCCGTTGGGTATTTCTTTGCATATTACACGCTTGGCAGTCACCTTTTTGGTCTGGATTGGATAAAAATAAGTAATAGTGTCTGGTGAAATAATCTGTAATTCTTCTCTGACAAATGCCCTCTGTGGGGCAGGCTCATATAGATAATAAATCGATGGGTTACCGGGGACTATTTTTTTAATATTGTGAACAGACGTAGACCATAATTTTTTTATTGGATCAGTTGCCCTACGTCTTACGTCATTTTCTGCTTCACCGGGTCAATACAGATATCTTACCTGTTTCATAAACAAACTTGTGTCAGGCGCTAGCGGTGTTTATGTTGTTTTTAGCCCCGGCGGCATTGTTTTTAATTTAATAGCATCAGCAGGTTTGAGGTGACCCTCGTTATTCATTGCTTTTACCACAGATGGTAATCTCTTAACCCATTTAGTGTTACATGTGTCGTGCACAAGTTCCTTAGAATATTGATAACTGAAAAGTCTCTCTGATAATTGTTTGTTAAAGTTCTCAACAATAAGCCCGAGATCTGTGGATGCCCGGTATTCCGTGTTGTACTAGCATGCCATGCTTAGCAAATAATTGATTAACTGCACCTTTAAATTTACTTCCATCATCAACTTGCACAAGCCTAGGATATTTTAAAGGACCGCGACTATATATCAATGATAATGCTGCGGCTAAAGGTCTAGCGTTCTTGTCAGTTATAGGTTCGGCGTCCTTGAATCTCGAAGCAACATCAACAACAGTCAGTGCATACTTTTATCGCTTTCTTCTGATAGTGTCATGAGGAAGGAACAGGAGATCCATTTGGTGTGTGTCATTAGGGGTGGTGTTCAAAGTGTGGTCGTATTATTTTTCTTGGCGTGCGTAAATATATTTGCCAAATAGCTTGCCTCTGTAGCCAGTGTTTTACTTGCTCGAGCGTAACATCACCACCTACAGCAGCAGACAATTTTTCTATTGCAGTTTTTCCTTTCCAGTAGCCAACTGGGGTGTAATATATTTTTGATAGTTTAGCGTCAGTGCCAATGCTTGTCATTTGTTCTAGCAAGAAAAACTCCTGTGAAATAAACAAATGTCATGCCTACAAAAACAAAAATTATTTCTCCATTTCTTTGTTGTGGGCTGGGTTCATGGTAATCACTAAGTTTTGATTGTAGGATGCTCATGTCTTCACCAGTAACAAGGTAGTATTCTTTAATAGCGTCATCAACATTTGAAAATGTATGCTGAGTTTTGCAGTCTGAGTTTTTCATTGATAAAATCAAGTTACTCTATTCTCTGTTTCTCGTAATCCTGTTCTGCTTGAGCCAGTTTCTCAGATGCTTGCTTGTGACGTCTCATTTCATCCAAACTTTCTTCTCTACTAACTTTTGAAAAGAGGTAATTTGATCCACTGAAATCAAGTGCATTAACAACAGCACCGCCAATGATAACAGCCAATGTTGCCATATTTTTATTTACATAGATACATTTTCTGGAGCAATTCCTTGCTTGACAAGAAAGTCTTTTGTAGCAATCGACGCTGTGACAACCACAACTTGCTTAGCACTGTCTTCAAACTCTAGTTTACCCAGGTCTGCAGAACACATTTTGAGAAGACTCCGCCCTAGCATAGTATAAGTGACTGCTAGTCCACTTAAAACGGCAGAGTGATAGACAAGGTTCATCATGTTCTTTGCGTCGCTCATTTTTTCTTCTGCAACAAGAATTAAAATAATAAATTTATTCACCGCATAAAAATTGGTTCAAAAGCTTTTGGCGCTGCTGATAATGTAGAGACTTCTTGCTTTGGTTTTCGATTGATTGATTGATTGATTGTACATTGCTTAGCGTCCCGACAGCAACAAGGCTTTCTCAGGACGTGCCTGCACTGCTTGTGAAAAAAAAAAAAAATAAACAGAACATTGAATGTATGTCGCCAGCCGGTCAAATACATTAAATAAACCTAACACATGATTGATTGTACATTGCTTAACGTCCCGACAGCAACAAGGCTTTCTCAGGACGTGCCTGCACTGCTTGTGAAAATAAATAAATAAACAGAACATTGAATGTATGTCGCCATCTGGTCAAATACGTTAAATAAACCTAACACATGGGGCCTAAATAAAGCTAAGACCATTTAGCAACACACATCCAATATCAAGAGCTACAGGCAGTGCAGACAGTAGGGAGAGTTTTAAAAAGGCAAATACAGGTGAATGGACAAAGGGTAGACAGAAACACATGCCCCAGAATAGAGAGAAAAACCCACCCTGTGGGGCTGACCAGGGTGACCCTGGGAACTAAAAAATACCTAACCCCACCCAAGTCCCCCAGGGCAGACCCGGGTGGGGGGCTTTGGTATTCGAGTTTCCGGTTTTTTGGACACTGTTTGAGTTTGTGGCTTGTATTTTTTTCCATATCTTGTAACCTACATAACCAAATCCAACAACAAATTCACCAACTAGATATTTTGTTATTTCAGGTTTAAGCTGATGGGTGGCAGGTTCAGTTGTTAAGTCTCTCACTTTGTTGTGGTGGTGTTGGTGGCAGTGGTGATGGTAGCGGTGGTAGGTCAGTTACATGAACATTTTCTTGCAGTTGCAATTTTTTCTGTCATATTCAGCTACTCTTTTCTCGGCTGAACCCTTCCCAGGCTTTTAGTCTTAGTTACCGTTTGAACCTGTGTCAAGATCGGTTGTGGGGTCGTCTGATTCTCCTCCATTTTCTTCTGCTTTAAAATTTATTTTTGAAAAATCAACATGATTTTCAGTAATGAGTAAGAAGGCAACCAGAGCTAGATAATTCCCAAACTTGTAAAACATAAGGCATGCTAATTTACCGATTGAACTTGAAACAATAGGATTGCTTCCAAGATCATGTGTCAGACTGTAAGTATCAACAGGTAGGAAGTGACTAACTGATTTTGTGTACACACCAGAGATCGACTTAAGTCACAAATCATTAGCGAACCAATGTGATTTTCATATTTAGCGTGCAGCTTCATTACCTCGTCGGCATTAAGCGTTTTGATTTCTTCTGATGTGTATTGCTTGCCCAGATATGCCTTTGATTTTCCACAAACTATCACAGAGAGAAGACATTGTTTTTGTGAGACTAAATCCTTATTTTCTACTGTGCAGATATCACTTGGAAGAAGAAGTTTGTCCCGATTCATTTTATAATAAAAAATAAAATGAAATAAAATTTGTGCACTTATCTTGCTAGGCTGTTTCAGATTGGCATAAATCCTCATATAATCTTTGTAAGCGAAACACATTTCACAAGCACATTTCACAATCATAACTGATCATCCCACTTAATCATGTTTTTTCGAAGGACTAACAGTGCTGTCGGCGAGGCATTGGTTTTTCTGGAGCACGCATACAATAAAACCGCCAATGAAAAAAACTATGTCATGACACGGATTTTTTTCGTCTATTTTCATAGGGGCGTTAAATTTAGAGGGGTGACAGGGATCAGTTAGTCACCAGGTAACAATAGAATAGGTGGGTTATTTGGCCTCTACATGTGGAATTGCTGCCATACGGGTGTCGAATAACAGCATGTGACACACGTGATCGCTCAGTGTGCGCGATCAGGTGGTTCTTGTTTCACGTGTTTTAACATCAAACATTTTAAGGCCATTCTTAATTAAACGAACCTTAGTTCTCAAACTCCAACGATCTAGAGTTTCAATCTCGGGTGAACAAGGTTGGTTCTTAATTGGCCGATCTAAAGATACGGCGAACCTAGTTCAGGGTTGATAGTCATTACTTTTTTTCTTTAATGAAATAACTTTTCTTTAATTCTGGTAAAAGGTTAAAGAAATAAATTTTCATTACTTTTTTTTGAAAATTAAAGGAATAAATTTTCTTTAATTTTTCTTTTTAATGAAATAAATTTGCGTTAAATGCATGAATGATCATTTATTGCTCAGCTCGGACAAAAAAAAGTGGCATGCAGTTGAAGAGTGACACGCCATCAGATTTCCTTCTCTACCCACTATCTAAAACACTATCTAGCCAGATACATGCAGTAGTTATGAGAAGGGGGAAGAAAAAAAATAGGAAAACTGCACCGGCGCAAGAAAAAGTCATGCGGCTAAAAATGGAGTGAGTATAGTGAGTGAGTATAGATTGCTTTACGTCCCGCAAGCGACAAAGGCCTTCTCAGGACGTGCCTGCGCTAAATGAAGAAAAGAACTGCAAGAAGCGCAGACAGGAGGGAGAATTTCAAAAGAAAAAAACAGATGAATGGGCCAGAAAGACAGAAATACAAACCCCCAAAAGAGTAGAACCCACCTTGCAGGGGTTAGACAAGGTGACCCTAGGAACTAAAAAGTAGACAACCCCACCAAGGTCCCCTAGGGCAGACCCGGTGGGGGGCTAAAAATGGAACAATTCAGGCTTGTTTGATCTTTTTTCACTCTGCTGACAAATCCACTCACTTGCAAGAGCCATAGATCCTCAAGAACCCCAGCAGTCTTGGGGTGGGGGGGGGGCGGGGGAGGGGGGGGGGGGGGGGGGGGGGTGGGGGCGGGGGGTTGGTGGGTTAATGACGATCTATGCCTACTACTATTAAAAATGTATGCATGCACCTGTTCAGGTTATCACCTGTGCTGTCCAATCGTTGCTGTACCATCTGCCTTCTCACTCCTGAAACAAAACCCACCCAACTGCAAGAGGCATAGATCCTCATGAGCCCCCGCAACTGCGGGGGCTCATGATGATCTATGCCTCTTGCTGGGATAATCTGCGCTCTTGTTTCGCTCAAGCAAAGTGGATCCCCTAAGTTTTTCGCCTGTCCGATCGTTGCTGTACCATCTGCTTTTTTACTCCTGAAATGAAAACCACCCAACTGAAAGAGGCATAGATCCTCATGAACCCCCGCAACTGCGGGGGCTTGTGAGGATCTATGCCTCTTGCTGGGATAATCTACGCTTGTGATTTTCTCAAGAAAAGGGGATCCGTTAAGTTTTTCACCTGTCCAATCTTTGCTGTACGAGTGCCATCTGCCTTCTCACTCCTGAAACGAAAACCATCCAACTGAAAGAGGCATAGATCCTCATGAGCCCCCACAACTGCAGGGGGCTCGTTAGGATCTATGCCTCTTCCTGGGATAATCTACGCTCGTGATTTTCTCAAGCAAAGGGGATCCGTTAAGTTTTTCACCCACAGGCATAGATCCTCCAAACCGCCTCAAACCGGCTGCAACTGGGTCAAACCGGCTTTGCGCATAGGCACCTGTTGTTCGTAGCGGAAAAACGAACTGAAGTAACGAAATTTTTAACGAAAGAAATCGATAATCGTTACTTTTATTTTTTAATTCGTTGAATTTTCTTTAAATTTTTAAAAACATTAACGCGTTAAATTTTCTTTAACCAAAAATTTAATTTGTTAAATAGTTAAATCTTCCAACCCTGACCTAGTTCAAGGTAGTTCACAAACCTCGGCAAACCATAGTTCTCTGTCGGAAAAAGATCGCTCGACATGTCGAGCGATCCCACGTAAACCTTTTCTCCGATTGGTCAAAACTTCTGCGTTGGAGATAAGAAGATAGTCACCAATACAATCAAATATGGCGGACGGCGATATTTCACTCGTGTGAAAAACAAGACCTATTTTTATTTATTTGTGGGAGGTGCAACACTGTTTTTGGATCGCTACTGCAAGGAGTACAAAAACAAAAATCGTTCAAATTGCGAAGCAACAGACTTTCCTTTTCCTGTGTGTACTAGGTACCGGCGGCTTTACAAGACCTTTGAGGATTGGTGAAACTGTTGTAATATTGTAACTCAAAATGATTACATGCGCTGCATTCACTTTCTGACATTGTGGGGTCAAATTTTGTCAGATGTGTGTGGATCTTTGAATATCCTGTTCCTCTGCAGAGTGACCGACAGTGGTTGTTAAGGTAGATGTGTGTGCATGTTTGCATACGAGTTTCCAGTAACTTTCTACACATTTCTTTTGGACCTTTGTTTTCTTCATCTTTACATACGTCAATACCATGAAAAGCAGAAAGGTCGTCTACATAATCAACGCACAGTTTAAAGTGTTTAAGTCTGTCTTTCCTTTGCCTTTTTATTCGCTCCTCACAAATCCTGCACAAACTACTCAATCGTTTCATGTGGTTTGAATAGGAATGTTGTGCATCACACGTTGGGCGAACTACGTACACTCATGCTGATCTATAAACTTGCGATAAAAAGAAAGGCAAAGCCATTATGGCTCACGTGTAGGACCGATTTACATATGTGTGACCTTTGTGACAAGGGATCGATTCTGCAGCAGCAAAATCCATGTTTTCTGAAAATGTAAGCATTTTTCACACATCTGTCAACCCACCGTGACCCTTGACCTTTGTGACGAGTCAACTAAACTAGTATGCATAAGGAAGGTCTTATCATCAGCTTTGTTTGTACCAAATTTGGTTAAAAAATTTGGGAATACCTACAATTTTATCAAAAATCAACATTTTACACTCATTTGCCAGCCTCGTGGCCTTTGACCTTTTCAAGGGGTCAACCAAATTTTTATGCATATATAGGTCTTACCATCAGGTATCTCTGTACCAAATTTGGGTTTGAAGTTGTGAATAGTATTTGAGAAAAAACATTGTCAAAATATAGCTATTTTAGACCTATTTTCTGAGCTCTCGTGACCCTGGACCTTTCTGAGATCAACCAGATTTGTGTGCATAGAAAGGTCTTCCCATCAGGTATCTCTGTAGCAAGTTTAGGTTTAAAAGTTGTGAATAGTATTTGAGAAAAAACATCTTTTGTCAAAATATGGCTATTTCGGACCTATTTCCTGAGCCCTTGTGAGCCTTGACTTTTCTGAGAGGTCATCCAAATTAGTATGCATAGATAGGTCTTACCATCAGGTATCTCTGTACCATGTTTGGGTTTGAAGTTGTGAATAGTATTTGAAAAAAAAACATCTTTTGTCAAAGTATGGCTATTTTTCACTTATTTCCTGAGCTCTTGTGACCCTTCACCTTTCCGAGGTATCAAGCAAATAAGTAAGTATAGAAAGGTCTTACCATCAGGTATCTTTGTACCAAGTTTGGGTTTGAAGTTGTGAATAGTATTTGAGAAAAAATAAATTATGTCAAAATATAGCTATTTTTGACATATTTCCTGATCCTGTGACCTTGACCTTTGTGCGAGGTCACTCAAATCGGTATGTTTAAAAAGGTCTTACCACAAAGTATCCTTGGGCCAAATTTGAAGAATGTGGCTTAAATAGTCTCCAAGAAAATGCCAACTTTAAAGTTTACCATGGACAGATGGACAAAAACCGGCCCAAATCATACTCACTTTTGCTTTGCACGCGAGCCAAAAAATCACAGGTAAATCTATCCAGTATAAGACAATAAAGGCAAAGCCATTCTGGCTCACATGTAGGACCGATTTACATGTGTGACATTTGTGACAAGGGATGGCTTCTGCAGCAGCAAAATCCATGTTTTCTGAAAATGTAAGCATTTATCACACACCTGTCAACCCCCCCCCCCCCCCCCCCCCCCCCCGGTGACCCTTGACCTTTGTGATGAGTCGAATAAATTAGTATGTATATGAAGGTTTTATCATCAGCTATCTTTGTACCAAATTTGGCTGAAAAATTTGCAAAATTGTTTCCAGCCTCTTGTGACCCTTCACCTTACCAAGGGGTCATCCAAATTAGAATGCATAGATAGGTCTTACCATCAGGTATCTGTACCAAATTTGGGTTTTAAGTTGTGAATAGTATTTGAGAAAAAACATCTTTTGTCAAAATACGGCTATTTTTGACATATTTCCTGAGCTCTCGTGGCCCTGGACCGTTCTGAGGGATCAACCAAATTAGTGTGCATAGAAAGGTCTTTCCATGAGGTATCTCTGTAGCAAGTTTGGGTTTAAATTTGCTAATAGTATTTGATTGATTGATTGTACATTGCTTAACGTCCCGACAGCAACAAGGCTTTCTCAGGACGTGCCTGCACTGCCCGTGAAAAAAAATAAACAGAACATTGAATGTATGTCGCCAGCCGGTCAAATACATTAAATAAACCTAACACATGGGGCCTAAATAAAGCTAAGACCATTTAGCAACACACATCCAATATCAAGAGCTACAGGCAGTGCAGACGGTAGGGAGAGTTTTAAAAAGGCAAACACAGGTGAATGGACAAAGGGTAGACAGAAACACATGCCCCAGAATAGAGAGAAAAACCCACCCTGTGGGGCTGACCAGGGTGACCCTGGGAACTAAAAAATACCTAACCCCACCCAAGTCCCCCAGGGCAGACCTGGGTGGGGTCTAATAGTATTTGAGAAAAAAACACATCTTTTCTCAAAATATGGCCATTTCGGACCTATTTCCCGAGCCATCCGTGACCCTTGACCTTTCGGAGGGGTCATCCAAATTAGTATGCATAGATAGGTCTTATCATCAGGCATCTCTGTACCAAATGTGGGTTTGAAGTTGTGAAGAGTATTTGAGAAAAAACATCTTTTGTCAAAATATGGCTATTTTTCACCTATTTCCTGAGCTCTTGTGACCCTTCACCTTTCTGAGGGATCAACCAAACTAGTATGCATAGAAAGGTCTTACTATCAGGTATCTTTGTACCAATTTTGGGTTTGAAGTTGTGAATAGTATTTGAGAAAAGGTAAATTATGTCAAAATATAGCTATTTTTGACATATTTCCTGATCCCTCGACCTTTGTGAGGTCACTCAAATTGGTATTTTTAGAAAGGTCTTGCCACAAAGTATCCTTGGGCCAAGTTTAAAGAATGTGGCTTGAATAGTCCCCGAGAAAATGTCGATGTTAAAGTTTACCATGGATGACCACTGGCCCAAAACATACTTGCTTCACAAACCAAGGGGAATTGCTCAGTGCTGGACAGTTAGTTTGCGAGTATTCTTTCACTCAAGGCAAAACTTGTATCGTTACATTGTTGTGTATCGTCTTGTGCATTTACTGTGGGAAATCAGAGTATTTACCTGACCACATTTAGTAGTGCACCTTCTTGTTTGTGTATGTGTTTCTACCTACTTCCTAGGTTCCAGAAAAAGACATGGGTTATAGGCTAGGCCTGATGCATCCTTTTCAGGGATGTAGATGATGTATTAGTGGTATGGGCATGTCACGCGTTCAGCAGGGCTTGCCAAAACAATCCTGCAAGGCACTGTGCAAGGAGGTCGAAGAAGAGGAAGATAGAGGAAAAGATGGGAGGACAATATCTCAGAGTGGACAGGACTAAGGCTGGGTGATGCGCTAAGAATGGCAGGGAACAGAAGAATGGAGAGAGCTCGTTGCCAAGTCATCAGTGGCAGGTGCCCCAACGGTCGGCAAGACTACGGGATACAGATAGATAGATGATCATCTGTTTCTAAACTTGCGTATTTTTCTGTGGGCTGGCGATTGGGTGCCTGATAGGCAGGGGCAGGGGATCTAACTGTTCCGTCTGTCCAGCACCTAGTAATTCCCCTTGGTTTAGCGCTAGTCTCACCTATCTGGTTTGCGAGTATACTTTTGCTTCGCACGCGAGCCAAAAAGCACTTAGTTGCAGCACTATGTTACACTAACACATATCACTCATTGAAAATCCAAAAGAAAGTATTTTGAAAGCACAGTAAAGCTTTAAAAGCAGCACAAATTTGCTACTCTGCCCACAAAAAAAATTGTAAGAAGTAAAGAAGGCCTACCATCAGGCGGTACCAGATGCCCATTGGAATGCGCTGTAACTAGGTCAGCTCGCCACCTGATAAGCTAGCTGGCACTCGTAACTGAATGGGTGGGTTTGCAGAAGAACTGAACAGCTGTGAGTTATACTTAAATGCAGCTCACCACTTGTAAGAGTGAACATTCATCGCACAAATGATGCGATCTGCACAAGAAGGGGTGTATATACCACTCATGGTTGCCACATACCTTCAAGAAAATTCAAGAAATTTCAAGGCATTATTAACTCATTGTACTCCAAGACCAAAATCCTCAAAGTTTGCTGTTGTCCTCTGAAGACTGCAGTGCAGTGCAGGGCACAGATCGACCATGATAGTTTAAGGGTGATACCATGGCATCACCCTTGAAAAATCATGGTCGATCATATTTTGCTGTGGTGTGTCTGGGGTAGAATGAGTTAACTCATTCAGCCAGACGGCTGTATTTCCCAAATTTTGGAGGCGTCATCTAATGACTATGCACCAGTTGTAGGAGATGGATCGACCATGACAATTCAAGGGCAGTGCCAGATTAGCTTGGCGCCAATAGGCACCAAGCTAATCTGGCACTACCCTTGAATTATCATGGTCAACCCATCTCCTGCTGTAGTGTGTCCGGGCTGAATGGGTTAAGTACATGTACCACCTTCAATAGATGTCAGAAATCAGAAAATCAAATAGGTCAAAACTGCACTTTTTGTAGAAAACAATGGATTAAAAGCCAGGACAAACATGCGATATTGCACGTTTGTCCAGGCTTTTAATTCAATGCTTTATTGAAAGACAGTTTTTACTGCCTACTTCCGATGTGTGAACTCTTTGAGTTAAAATTTGTGTTGTAACATTGTGCCGTGTTGTCTTGTGATACTGCTATTGGAATTCAAGGTCAATACTAGTAATACACCTTCCTGTTTATAACAGTCTCCCACCTACTTCCTGGATTCAGAAAAAGACATCGCATAACTTCAAGATGCAACATTCTTTTAGGGATGAAGTGAATGTCTGGTATTTTATGCAGTGCATTTTTTAAAAGATATATTTTCAATGCACAGAGTGGCTTCCCTAGGTATGTGTACTGTAGACAAACACTATCCAAAACACAAAAACATCTATCTCCAAATTTTATTAATATCGGAGACATATAGCAACAGAAACACTGCTGCATTCTCACATGTTTTCACAGCACGAGTCATGCTTCACATTAGTGAGGTATTCTATTACTGTCCGTTTAGCGCGAGCCTTGAGCCATGGAGACCTGCCAGACACGGATAAGCTTGTCGCTGTAGCCCGCAAACAGGGTCTGGCCATCAGCCGACCACGCCAGCGACAGGCACAGAGGTGGCTCACGGCCATGGCCAGCTGTCATCACATCAGGTTTCAGCTCATCAACGATGATCTTGCCCTCCAGGTCCTGCACGCAGAGAACAATGACACTGTAACTAAACGCTGTCAATAAATACAGCTGAAAGGTTCAAGTCAGCCATATATCATATGGTGCAACAGCAACTATTCTAGTGAGCTTCCGTGAGATATACTACTATCACCCATTACACAGGATACAGCAGCCGTCAAGCCCCTTGTGCGCTACAGCACATGGGTTGGCCCCCATTTAACTCCAGGGCCATTTATTGAAGCTGTCACCTAACACCTGTGTACCAGTTGTAAGAGATGTATCAACCATGATAATTCAAGGACAGTGCCAGATTAGCTTGGCGCCTTCAAGCACCACAGTAATCTTGCACTACCCTTGAATTATCATGGTCGATCTATCTCTTGCTGTAGTGCTAAATGTGTTAAGCCGAAATAACACTCTAGATTTCAGGCACAGTTGGAGCTGATCTTGACCTGCGAGAAGCACAGAGCCCCAACAACAGCAGCGGCTCATGGGAATACATGCCTTCTGCAGATGGCATAAACTGGCAGACGAGCTGAATACATTTTGCTGTAAACCAAGTCTTCTTTATTTTGGGCTTTTTTTCCCCAGCATCAAGTATTTTCGCAGCAAAAAGAGACTTATCAAGAAAAACATCAGATGTGCACCATTTACTAATACATGAGTGACAAATACACTGAAGTAATTCAACGACACTGTAATTTGTATGATCTCTTACAAGCTCCATTTACAACAGTGCAAAGGAGCATGAAAAGAGGTCAATTTTATGTGGCACCCTTGTGAAAGTGTTACATCCACACATAATGAACACTGCAGAAAAGTGCATAATATATTTACATTTTGTGCCTAAAAGCATCCATATGAATCACACCAACATACAAAAAAAAGGTGCAGGGCATAGAAAATACCTTTTACAGTAAACTTTGGAAGAGAAAACCAGGGGTACCAGTTTTGTTAGTTATCAGCGAAGTAATTAACATGAAAGAAATGTAGCCGAGACCTCTGAAGACTTGTTATACCGACTTATATCACAGATTCATACCTTGTTATTAGCAGACAAATTGATTTTTCTTATTCAGTTTGCATTTTGTCGCCATTCTGCTCGTGTCGCGTATTCCCATGTGACCAAAATAGAAAGTGATCTCACAGGAAGCGAGAGCTCTCCTGTGCATAGAGAGCTTATAAAGCCATTTCCGGAAAGGTCTAGGGTTGTTTTCTACCGGGAAACTTGACTTGTGGGTTGAATTGTGAAAGTTTTTGTTGATTTTTGTGTAACTTTTTGGTGCGAGTTTTTCAAGCATCATGACTGTGCACGCCGATAGCGATGAGGAGTTTGGTGACTTATTTGATGAACTTATCCGCGACAGAGATCTAGGAGTTGGTGAGGATGATCAAAGTGATGTTGAAGTGTCAGATGTTAGCAGTGTGCACACGAGTGACCTGTCGGCTCAAGAGCATTTTCATTTGACTTTTGAGTGAAAGTGATTAACTTCTTTCCGACGATGAGTGGCGTGACACTGTGTTCAATAAATCAAATTTCATCTTCGGGCAGGTAAATCTGATTCAAAGTTTAGTGTGTACCTGTAAGTTTTCTCTTAATAACTGCCAAGTTTAGTCTCAGTCACAAGGTCTGTTTTCACAAACTTACCCAAAAACTACCTAAAATGTAAGAAATCTTCTGGGAATACAGAGCTGATATAGAGTAAACTGTATGGGAAGTCTATAGAGTTAAAATCCTCTGGCTATCCGCGCGCTTTTTGTTGCAATGATTCTTGCAAAAATCATAGCGACAATATACACTACCAACATCCAAAGGATTCACAAAAATTCAACCAATGACTGGGTCTGTCCCAGACAGCCATATGGCAGGTGTTGCTCTCCGGAACAAGGCCAGTGTTGGTGGGTTCAGCCAGTGACGGCTCCAACACTTTTTACCCCCTCGCAACACTAAGTGTTTCATCATGGACAGACGTAACAAGACAATCAGTACTGAATGTTAAAGGTGGGACTCTCAAATGAATGAGTTCAGTGATAACGTAACTGGTGGTAACTGAACAATAAGAGAGCATGCTCCTGCTCCTAGGCCGATTTACAAACCCTTTGTGAATGCAGTTGCAGGTACTGTCTAAAGTACTGGGGGTCGCAAGCACAAGCAGTTTATAAGGCAGTTTATAAATCACCACTGCATGGCACGTGCAACCACAGCTTCAAGAAAAAAATAAATACAGACATGCACCCCATGGTGTTCCACACATAAACATCAACATCTGGTTCAACGATAATCTAAAAATAGAGTCATATGGCCATTAAAAAGGTAACTGCTGCACCAGTCTCTTAGGGACCAAACTAACACAAACTTGTCCAAATAATTTGACCACAGCTACAAATCATAGATTACATTGAGGACAAGGCTATCATGTGCAATCAGAGCTACAAAACAGACTTCAACTTAATATCCAATGTTTCTACACATGGTTGCCTTCACAGTAAATAACTAAAAATGTTACATGCGCTTTTTTGTTTAGTTACTTCCGAAAGTTTGGGAACTAGTGAGGGGTGGCAGAAAACCATAACCCCTTAACTGCCATAGCAAGGCAAACGCTACCGCGCTGCAAGAGACATAAATCCTCATAAGCCCACACAGTCACAGGGGCTCCTGAGGATTTATGTCTCTTGTTAGTCATGTGCTGCTTATGCCTTTGTCCCATTTACATCATGTGCATGCCCGTCAGTGTGCAGTCATTGCAGACATGAACTGATGAAATTAGAGATCACTGGTAGCAAAGGGGTTGACAAGACAAATTTCTGCCCCCCCCCCCCCCCTCTTTCTCAAGCAAAAGGAAATAATAGGTTGCATTTTCTGTCTCAGACAGCCATGCGGCGGGTGATGCTCTCCGGAGAAAGGCCAGTGTTGGTGGGTTCAGCCAATGACGGCTCCAACACTTTTTACCTCCCCTTCGCAACGCCAAGTGTTTCATCATAGACAGACGTAACAAGCCAATCAGTGCTGAATGTTAGAGGTGGAACTCACAGAATGAACGAGTTCAGTAAGAACTGGTGGTAACTGAATAAGTGAGCATGCTCCTGCTCCGAGGCAAATTTACAAACCCTTTGTGAATGCAGTTGCAGGTACTGTGTACAGTACTGGGGGTCACAAGCACAAGCAGTTTATAAGCACAAGCAGTTTATAAGTCACCACTGCTTCAAGAAAAAAATAAATACAGACATGCACCACATAGTGTCCCACACATAGACAAACATCAACATCTGGTTCAACGACATCCTAAAAATAGTCATATGGCCATTAAAAAGCTAACCGTTGCCCCAGTCTCTTAGGGACCAAACTAACACAAACTTGTCCAAATAATTTGACCACAGCTACAAATCATAGCTGACATTGAGGACAAGGCTACCATGTGCAATCAGAGCTGCAAAACAGACTTCTTCAACTTTATATCCAATGTAACTAAAAATTTTACATGCGCTTTTTTGTTTAGTTACTTCCGAAAGTTTGGGAACTAGTGAGGGGTGGCAGAAAACCATAACCCCTTAACTGCCATAGCAAGGCAAACGCTACCGCGCTGCAAGAGACATAAATCCTCATAAGCCCACACAGTCACAGGGGCTCCTGAGGATTTATGTCTCTTGTTAGTCATGTGTTGCTTATGCCTTTGTCCCATTTACATCATGTGCATGCCCGTCAGTGTGCAGTCATTGCAGACATGAACTGATGAAATTAGAGATCACTGGTAGCAAAGGGGTTGACAAGACAAATTTCTGCCCCCCCCCCCCCCCCCCCCCCCCCCCCTCTTTCTCAAGCAAAAGGAAATAATAGGTTGCATTTCCGTCTCAGACAGCCATGCGGCGGGTGTTGCTCTCCGGAGAATGGCCAGTGTTGGTGGGTTCAGCCAGTGACGGCTCCAACACTTTACCTCCCCTACGCAACGCCAAGTATTTCATCATAGACAGACGTAACAAGACAATCAGTACTGAATGTTAGAGGTGGAACTCACAAAATGAACGTGTTCAGTGAGAACTGGTGGTAACTGTACAAGTGAGCATGCTCCTGCTCTTAGGCTGATTTACAAACCCTTTGTGAATGCAGTTGCAGGTACTGTCTACAGTACTGGGGGTCGCAAGCACAAGCAGTTTATAAGTCACAACTGCATGGCATGTGCAACCAAAGCTTCAAGAAAACATGAAAGACAAAGCCATTAATTATGGCTCACGTGTATGACCAATTTATATGTGTGACCTTTGTGACAAGGGCCGTTTTCTGCAGCAGCAAAATCTATGTTTTATGAAAATGTAAGCATTTTTTACACACCTGTCAACCCCCGTGACCCTTGACCTTTGTGATGATTGATTGATTGTACATTGCTTAACGTCCCGACAGCAACAAGACTTTCTCAGAACATGCCTGCACTGCTTGTGAAAAAAAACTAAACAGAACATTGAATGTATGTCGCCAGCCGGTCCAATACGTTAAATAAATCTAAGACATGGGGCCTAAATAAAGCTAAGACCATTTAGCAACATGCATCCAATATCAAGAGCTACAGGCAGCGCAGACAGTAGGGAGAGTTTTAATAAGGCAAATACAGGTGAATGGACCAAGGGTAGACAGAAACACATGCCCCAGAATAGAGGGGAAAACCCACCCTGTGGGGCTGACCAGGGTGACCCTGGGAACTAAAAAGTAGTTAACCCCACCCAAGTCCCCCAGGGCAGACCTGGGTGGGGGTCCTTTGTGATGAGTCGACTAAATTAGTATACACAGGAAGGTCTTATCATCAGCTATCTTTGTACCAAATTTGGTTGAAAAATTTGGGAATACCTACAATTTTATTTAAAAAAATCAGCATATTACACATATTTGCCAGCCTCTTGTGACCCTTGACCTTTCCAAGGGGTCATCCAAATTAGTATGCATAGATAGGTCTTACCATCAGGTATCTCTGTAATAAATTTGGGTTTCAAGTTGTGAATAGTATTTGAGAAAAAACATTTTGTCAAAATATGGCTATTTTAGACCTATTTCCTGAGCTCTCATGACCCTTGACCTTTCCGAGCGATCAACCAAATTAGTGTGCATAGAAATATCTTTCCATCAGGTATCTATATAGCAAGTTTGGTTTAAAATTGTGAATAGTATTTGAGAAAAAAACATTTCTTGTCAAAATATGGCTATTTTAGACCTATTTCCTGAGCCCTTGTGACCCTTGACCTGTTTGAGGGGTCATCCAAATTAGTATGCATATGAGGAGTCATCCAAATTAGTACGCATAGATAGGTCTTACCATCAGGTATCTCTGTACCAAGTTTGGGTTTGAAGTTGTAAATAGCATTTGAGAAAAAAACATCTTTTGTCAAAATATGGCCATTTTTCACCTACTTCCTGTTCTCATGACCCTTGACTTTTGCGAGGGATCAACCAAATTAGTACGTATAAAAAGGTCTCACCATCAGGTATCTGTGTACCAAGTTTGGGTTTCAAGTTGTGAATAGTATTTGATAAAAAATAAATTATGTCCAAATATAGCTATTTTTGACATTTCCTGATCCTTTGCGACCTTGACCTTTGTGAGAGGTCACTCAGATTGGTATGTATAGAAAGGTCTTACCACAAAGTATCCTTGGGCCAATTTTGAAGAATGTGGCTTGAATAGTCTCTGAGAAAATGCCGACGTTAGAGTTTACCACAGACAGACCACAGGCCCAAAACATAGGCTCGCTTTTGCTTCGCACGTGAGCCAAAAATTAACATAGGTATGCACCCGATAGTGTTCCACACATAGACAAACATCAACATCTGGTCCAACGACATTCTAAAGCTAGTCATACGGTCATTAAAAAGGTAACCACTGCCCCAGTCTCTTAGGGACCAAGTCTCTTAGGGACCAAACTAACACAAACTTGACCAAATAATTTACCACACCTACAAATCACAGCTGACATTGAGGACAAGGCTATCTATCAGGCGCAATTAGAGCTGCAAAACAGACTTTTTCAATTTTATATCCAGTGTTTTTACACGATTGCCTGATCAGTAAAGAACTAAAAATGTTACATGCGCTCTTTTGTTTAGTTGCTTCCCTTTGTTTTGGGAACAAGTGAAGTGTGGCAAAAAAAACACCATATAACCCCGTAACTGCCATGGCAAGGCAAACACTACCCAACTGCAAGAGACATAAATCCTCATGAGCCCCCGCAGTCACAGAGGCTCATGAGGATGTATGTCTCTTGTTAGTCATGTGTTCCTTATGCCTAAGTTTGTCCCATTTGAATCACATAAATGTTCGTCAGCGTGAAGTCGTTGCAGACGTAAAACTGACAGCGAAGGGGTTAACAATACAAATTTCTGACACCCCCCCCCCCTTTCCCCAAGCAAAAGGAAATAATAGGTTGCATTTTTGTGTCTCAGACAGCCATGCGGCGGTTGTTGGTCTCCGGAGAAAGGCCAGTGTTGGTGGGTTCAGCCAGTCAGCCAGCGATGGCTCCAACATTTTTACGCCCCCCCCCCCCCCCCCCCCCCCCCCCCTCACAACGCGATCATCAACAGAGGTACCAAATATATCCTAAAACCCAAGCAAACAATTTTACAACTGTATAGCGGTCAATGCGAGTCACCTTTACCTTTATCTGAGGTGAGTGGGTTCTAATTTTGCTTTGAAAGAGATGCACAAATAGTTGGGTTTGTGAACAAATGAATGAACAAACCCTTTCATTATTGGATAAAAGCTTTAGGCTTTATAGTGAAGGAACATCAGAAAGAAAGAAAAAACACACCTTCTGAAAAAAACTAGGGTAGAACAGTTAAGGACATAGCTGACAAAGAGAAAAAATGCAATTTTCTCTAAAAGGTATTTTTTCGAAAAATACTTACCAATGACATGACTGATAGGAAGTGTCTACTTACTCTCACAATTTTAGCCTAGGAACCCGTTGTGCCCCTGCACCAACCGGGAGGCACTCAGGGAACCCCCAGAGGGGCCGAGAGTGATCTCCCGTGACTGCCCATCCGGTTCCGAGTCATGTGATGATTACTCAGTTTAGGATACTTAGCTTACCAGCGGCAAGCGGGGCAGGTGGGAGGGTCCTCCAAGTCATGTCTTCTTCTTCTTCTCGAACACCGTCACACTTGGAGTTTGGCTCTCAAAATGAAATCTGTGGTCTTCTGTAGCGCCTCCACAGGCCCGTACAGTTTCTCTTGTTGAGTGGCGGGCTTCGGCCATATCTCCTCCCTCAGCGGCTGGTGGTTCCCACAGTCCTGGAGGATGTGCTCTGCGGTCTGCTCTGCTTCTCCACAAGGGCACAGGGGAGATGGCACGAGGTGGAAGCGTCTGTGCAGGTGGAAATTGAGTCGGTTGTGCCCGGTCCTCAGACGAAAGATGGTCACCTGCTCTTGTCTGGACAGCTGATGGTAACTGTCTAGGGGCCATTGTGGTGGTCTGTACACAGACTTAATGATGGTCTTCATCTCTGTGAAGCTGACTCCATTTTCATCTTGTTCTTTCTCTGCGCCCACTTTTGCCATTCTGTCAGCTTCTTCATTGCTGTAGATGCCACAGTGTGAAGGGATCCACTGCAGCACCAGTCTGGTGCACTTGATGTTTTGCAGTGCCTCTTGTAGACGTGGCAGTTTGCTTGCTCCAAGTCATGCAGCCCTGAAAATGGCGAGTAATTTACTCGCCATGGCGAGTGAATTTTTTATTTGGCGAGTAAAAAAAAAATACTCACTCGCCAAATGCGAGTGCGCTCGTGCGTTTTTCAATCCAACCAACGGCTAACCGCCAGCCGAACATCAGGTACGCCGGCGCGTGACCTGACCGCACCGCGAGTCGCCTACATCACTTTGCGGCAGTAGCCGAACACGTCACTCGCTCAGTCGCGGCTGCGTTCAGAATCGACCCGACGCCGGCGTCCGTGCGAGTGTAATAGGGCGGGCAAACTGTTAGTTTATGTGTGGTGTCAGCATGTTATTACAAAGTGCGCGCTACATGTTGAACGCGTTACTTGATGTGACGTCACCGTACATACTATTATGGGATACGGCATCGTGCGTTTCGCTTTCGATCTAGAACGAAGTTGTACTGACATGGCGGAGAAAAAACAAAGGAAGAGCTGGCGGAATGCTTCGGATTCTTTAATCCGGCACCGTCTGATCTTGATAATCGCTAAGAAGAAAGTTGCACGTCGACATCGCCATCTCCATCGACAGTACCAGAAATGCTACCCCTGGGCCGTGTGTGGCACCGCCGCTACGACACAGTTTTCAGAGTCCATGGCTGTGCTGAGTGTATTTCCATGGCTAAAGCTCGACGGCACTCGAATGGCATGCACAATGTGCACTGAGGCAAACTCAAAAAGCAAGTCCAGAAATTTGAACAGAAATAAGTTTGTCAGTTTTTTTTTAAAATCGTGGTCGATCCATCTTCTGGTACACAGTTATTAGGCAAACATTGGAGAAACACGTCTCAGTTCTGAGTGGTTAAACGGGTTGAAACTAACTTTGAAGTACATCAGTTTACACACACACACACACACACACACACACACAGCACACACACAGCACACACACACACACACAAACACACACACACAGCACACACACACAAACACACACACACACACACACAGAGTTTAGACGAGTCACACTTCGGTTGTCAATCTGCCGCGTTCAGCAGAAAACGCTATATTCTCTGTTACAATACATTATCAAACGATCATACAAATAAATAAATAGAGATCTTTTTTTCTGTGTCTGAGAGAGCTAGGGAGACAGGCTTTTATAGCTCACCAGTTAAAGAATCAGATCATGGAAATGACACACACACACTGTCACAACACATTTAAAGAGGAGAGAGCGAAATGAGATAATTTATTTTAATGATTGATTGATTGTACATTGTTTATCGTCCCGACAGCAACAAGGCTTTCTCAGGACGTGCCTGCACTGCTTGTGAAAAAAAAAAAGAAACAGAATATTGAATGTATGTCGCCAGCCGGTCCAATACGTTAAATAAACCTACGCCATGGGGCCTAAATAAAGCTAAGACCATTTAGCAACACACATCCAATATCAAGAGCTACAGGCAGTGCAGACAGTTGGGAGAGTTTTAAAAAGAGAAATACAGGTGAATGGACCAAGGGTAGACAGAAACACATGCCCTAAAGGGGAAAACCCACCCTGTCTGTGGGGCTGACCAGGGTGACCCTGGGAACTAAAATGTAGTTAATCCCACCCAAGTCCCCCAGGGCAGACCCGGGTGTGGATAATTTAAGGCACATACAGATGATGCAGTTTTTCTTAAATAAATCTGCGGACCCTCTATAATGCTAGTCTGGGGGTCTGTATACCCTCTAAAATTTATACCTGGGGGTCTACAGACCCTTTAACCTGTTGTGCAAACAGAAGCCCAGCTCTACTTACAAAATATAAATAAATAAAAAATCCCACCACAGTTCACATGGGGATTTTGTCAGTTATTTCTCCACTTGATACTATCAAAAGCCTGAAGTCAGGACATAAACATTAACTTGGTTATGATTGTCTGTTCAAATATTTGTTTTCAATGCCTCTGGGCAGAAAACACTCTCTAACATTGGGCGTCAAACACTTGTGGTACATTATATTGTTGAGTTGGGGGGCTATTTTCAGTAGTAAAATTTTCAGTTTTGGCTAGTAACATTTTCAGTTTGGCTAGTAAAACTTGCAAGTCACTAGCCAAAGGCTGGTGGGCAAAATTTTAGACTTTCAGGGCTGTCATGTCATCGGTAAGTATTTTTCGAAAAAAAAAATACCTTTTAGAGAAAAATGCATTTATTTCCTCAAAAACATTACCGATGACATGACTGATAGGAAGAATTACGAGTAGGAGGAGGGTGCCGCTGCCCCAAGAAAACCCCAGGGGGCCTGCAGAGCCATCCTCCCAGTCGCAAACTCCCGACAATTTTAGCTAAGTAGCATACCTACGGCGCCTGTGGCGCCGGGAGGGAGTGTTGCGCTGCCGTGATGTCCCCCACCTGAGCGAGGTTGTCTCGCTGGCCTGCCAGATCCCGGAGGTAGAAGCGGGCGAAGGTCGATTCTGCTCGCCAGCCTACTGCCGCCACAATGTCTTTAACAACACAGTTCCGGTTAAGGCAAGACTCGTGGCCATGGCACGTACCTCGTGCGCACGTATCTTAAGCCTCTTCGCTCCCTGTGGGGAGAGGTCCTGGTAGGCGGACCGAATGACCCAGCGTAGCCAGGAAGAGATCGTCTGGGCCGAAATGTCATCTCTGCCGGTCCTAAGAGGCAGGAAGAGGCGTGAGCGTCCTCGACGGACGGCTTTGGTTCTGCATAGATAGACGTGTAAGGCGCGCACAGGATCTTGTTGCCTGGTCTCTCGAGGGAAGTCAATCCCCCGCAGCGGTCGCAGTGAGATCACTTGTGGCGCCGTCAGTGGAGACCTGGTCTTGGCAAGGAAGGAGGGATCCGGGAGAAGCTGCACGGAGCCATCCGCGCGAAATTGCAGGCAGGTAGGGCGCGCTGAGAGCGCGTGAAGCTCGCCGACTCGGGCCGCCGTGGCGAGAGCCAAAAGGAAGCAGGTCTTACGAGTCACGTCTGCGATGCGGGCCAACGGCAGCGGTTCAAACCTAGCGGAGTTAAGCCACGTCAGGACCCAGGGGAGGTCCCAGCGCGGAACGAGGGAGCGGAGTACCGGACGTTGCAACCCGAAGTGCGACATAAGGTCGGCGATGTCTTTACAGGCGCCGGGGTCCGGACGACCAAGGTGTCGATAGGTGTCGGCGATCACCCTCTGATGGTGATAGGGGCCAAATCCTGGTCTCCGAAGAGCCAGAGGAAGAAGTCCGCGAGCTGGGGTTGAGTCAAATCAGTGAGGTCGAGACGATGGTCCTCACACCAGGTGCACAGCACTCGCCACTTTCCCTCGTAGACGCGTCGCGTTGAGGGTCTGCGGGCCGAAAGAGATCGCTTCCACTGCTGAACACGAGAAGCTTCTAGTGGCGAGGGCACGCCGCACAACCTCCAGACGTGAAGGACGAGACGCTCCGGGCACGGATGGAACAAGGCCTGTCGAGGCTGTTTGAGCATCGTCCGGGGCGTAGGTAATCGCAGAGGAGGTCCCGTGGCGAGGCTGAGAAGGTCGGTGGTCCAAGACCGGTTCCATGAAAACGGAGCGACCAGGAGCGGCGTCAGGTTAGACAATCAAAGGCTGAGAAGTCTTCACGACCGGCGACACGCTTGGAGGCCGGCCTAAGGCCAAACTACCTTACCTCTCCGCAGCAATAGGGACGGGGGACGACACCTCCATACCACAACAGCGCCGAAGGCAGGAAAAGAGGCCAACCGAAGAGGCAAGAAGAGGCGAGAAGGCAGCAGTGGCAGAAGAGGAAGCAGCCGAAACAGTAACGGCACACGGCAAGAGCCCGCAAGCGAAGCAGGTCCCAACACAAGTCAAAGACGGGTTCCAAACTGGTCGAACGTAAGCGAGGCCGGAGGCTAGCAAAACACGTCTGCACTAGACGAGCTAAGTAGACTAAACTGGGTAATCATCACATGACTCGGAACCGGATGGGCAGTCACGGGAGATCACTCTCGGCCCCTCTGGGGGTTCCCCGAGTGCCTCCCGGTTGGTGCAGGGGCACAACGGGTTCCTAGGCTAAAATTGTGAGAGTAAGTAGACACTTCCTATCAGTCATGTCATCGGTAATGTTTTTGAGGAAATAAAACTCCAGATAAACCAGCCTATTTAGCCTTACACTAGGAGATGGATTGACACATAAAAACAAAAGTGAGATAAAAGATACTTACCCAGATTTTGATGGAGGCACCAGTTGCAGCACAGAGCCAGTAGCGGTTGGGTGAGAAGCACATGGCGCGGATCGGGTCACCACCATCCAACGTGTAGAGGTGTTTGCCCTCGTTTAGGTCCCACAACATGGCCTGGCCATCCTGCAACATAAACAAATATATATTATTACTCTTGGATAGCAACACTGCAATGTAATTGTTTGGGCATACAGAAGACAAGTATGAATGTGCACATGAAAAATGCAAACATTATTCCCCCTTGTGCATACAGCCACTGGGTACAGTTTACACTTGCAGTACTGCAGTGACTGCATGCACAGGCAGATTAAAGCTTGTGCACGCGGCCACCAGTGCTGCTTACACCTTACATACCAGTGGCTGTGTACAAATGGTCAAAAGTTCAGCCTGGCCTGCTGAGACTAATGAGAGTCACTTTATTACACACCGAGCTAAAATTGAATTTTCTTCCATTCACAGCAAAAGAATTACACAGTATGCGGTCAACGCATGCAAACCGTCTTAAAATACGAAAATTGTCGGTAAAATAAAGGCAGCCCATATATTTTGACATTAACTGTAAATGCCCCATCCCAGTAAATAAAGGACGCTTAGGCCGACTTCAGCCACAATGGGCCCATGCATAGTCAATGTTGGCCCAAGGATCTTTGCTTACTGGAATCAAGAACAAGAAAGGCTTATTGCTCAAGTGTATATCCAAACATGACAAGAAGTAAAGGGATGGTAACAAAATCCATGTTTTCTCAAAATTTAATCAGTTTAAACACATCTGTAAAACTCCCATGACCTTGACCTTTGCAATAAATTGACTAAATTAACCTTTAGCACTCTGCTTTCTGCTGGCAGTTCTTTTCCCTGCAACTGCATTCTTTTTGAGTGGGCTAAACCCAACGCTACCCTACTTACTTCAAAAGCCTACAACTTTTTCATTTTTCTATGTATGGTTGTGGAATTTGGCATGAATCAAGATTATGTCACAATTCTTAAAACTGTGTTATCTGTGTTATTATCCTAAAAAAAAAATAATAATAATAATCAATGCTTACTACGCACCGTTTCCGCGTTCACTAGCACTCGATTCAGAATCGCTCCTCTGCCCATCACCACCATCTCCCACCCACCCACCCTCGATCTCTTAGTCTTCTGGCAAAAAGCCAAGAAAGTCTTCATCATCGGAATCTGACTCCATAAAAGTATTCCTTGATGAATGCTTCTAACTCCTCATCGGTCATCTTTTGTCAAAATGAAGCCGTCAGAACAAACTCTCGCTTAGAAAATTTGAATCGCTCAAACGCACTCGAAGTTAGCAAGATGGCCGATATAAAACGGAAGCAAGCCTCATTTACAATCACCCACAATCCTTTGCAAAGGCTTCATAGCAACCTAGTGTGTTTACCATAGCCGATTTCGAACAGGCCACGCGGTGGTGACATATGTCGCCATCCGATAATGAAGCAAGATGGCGGCTGGCGACAAATGTCGCCACCAGCGTGCTAAAGGTTAAGATACATAGGAAGGTCTTATCATCAGCTACCTTTGTGCCAAATTTCATTGAAAAGGTTGCAAAATAACTACAATTATTGGCATTTTATACACATTAGTCAACCTCTCATGACACTTGACCTTTTCTGAGGGGTCATCCAAATTGGTATGCATAGATAGGTCTTACCATCAGGTATCTCTGTAGCACGTTTGGGTTTGAAGTTGGGAATAGTAATTGAGAAAAAAAAATTCTTGTCAAAATATGGCTATTTTGTTTTACTTATTTCCCAAGCTCTTGTGACCCTTGATTTTTCCGAGGGATCAACCAAATTAGTGTGTGTGTAAAGGTCTTACCATCAGGAATCTTTGTACCAAGTTTGGGTTTGAAGCTGTGAATAGTATTTAAGAAAAAATAAATTATGTCCAAAAATAGCTATTTTTGATATATTTCCTGACCCCCTGTGACCTTGAGAGTCACTGAAATTGGTATATTTAGAAAGGTCCTGCCACCAAGGATACTTGGGCCAAGTTTAAAGACTGTAGCTTAAAGAGTCTCCGAGAAAAATGCCAATGTTGAAGTTTACCACGGACGACCACTGGCCCAGAACATACTTCTACTTCAGACGTGAGCCAAAAATGCTAACTGCACTAGAGTGCTTAAGTACCGAAGCAACAGTGACTTACCATGCCACCAGAAGCGCAGAGTGATCCATCAGGAGACACAGTGACAGTGTCCAGAGGTTGCGTGTGGCCGTAGTGGTTCGTCTTGAGCTTGCAGTTGGTCAGGTTCCACACCTGTCACGGCAAAATACAAGAAAGGCAAAGCCCTCAAGGCTGACATGCATGACCAATCCAAATAATTAATCTAACCTTTGTGACTTTGACCTTTCCAACAGGTCATTGAAATAAGCAAGAGTTTCAAGTGTTTTCACACTTTTGTCAACCTCCCTTGACCCTTGCCCTCTGCAAGTAGTGATCCAAATTAGTATGCATAAAAATGTCTCATTATCAGCTGCCTTTCTGCCAAATTTGGACAAAATGTTTAGCACAAAGGCTTATTAAAAACTAAATTTTACAAAATATTAGACATTTTTCACACAACTTGCAGATCTCGTGACCCCTGGCCTTTCTGAGGGGTTATCCAAATTAGCATGTATAGGAAGGCCTTACCATCAGGTATCTCTGTATCAGGTTAGGGATGGAAATTGTAAACAGTATTTGAGACCACCCCCCAATGTGCATCAAACAAGAACGGCAAAGCCCTTATGGCTCACGTGTACGACTACACATGTGACAATAAGGGTGCCTTCTGCACCAACAAAATCCATGTTTTCTCAAAATTTAATCAGTTTTCACACATCCGTCAAACCCCTGTGACCCTTGCCCTTTGCGTTGAGTCGACTAAATTAGTACATAGGAAGGTCTTATCGTCAGCTACCCGTGTGCCAAATTTGATTGAAAAGTTAGCAAAAATGTTGATAACTACAATTCTATAAAAAAAATGGGCATTTTATACACATTTACCGACCTTTTGTGACCCTTGACCTTTTCCAATGGGTCATCCAAATTAGTATGCATGTAGGTCTTACCGTCAGGTATCTCTGTACCAAGTTTGGGTTTGAAGTTGTGAATAGTATTTGAGAAAAAACATTTCTTGTCAAAATGGCTATTTTTGACCCATTTCCTGAGCTCTTTTGACCCTTGACCTTTCCGAGGGGTCATCCAAATTAGTATGCACAGTTAAGTCTTACCATCAGATATCTCTGTAGCAAGTTTGGGTTTGAAGTTGTGAATAGTACTTGAGAAAAAACATCTTTTGTCAAAATACAGCTATTTTGGACCTATTTCCCTAAATTCTTGTGACCCTTGACCTTTCCGAGAGATCCACCAAATTAGTATATATAGAAAGGTCTTACCATCAGGTATTTTTGTACCAAGTTTGGGTTTGAAGTTGTGAATAATATTTGAGAAAAAATAAATCATGTCAAAATAAAGCTATTTTTGGCCTATTTCCTCATCTCTTGTGACCTTGACCTTTGTGGGAGGTAACTCAAATTGGTATGTTTAGAATGGTCTTGCCACAAAGTATCCTTGGGCCAAAATTGGAGACTGGCTTGAATAGTCTCCGAGAAACTGCCAACATTCAAGTTTACCATAGACGATGCCAGACGGACGACCACTCGCCCAGAACATACTCACTTTTATTAATAATAATAACGGTATTTATAATGCGCTTATCTTATAATAATTATAACTCTAAGCGCGCACTCTCGCACACGCATGCGCACGCTTTAGACAATGACTCACGTAACACAAATAGTGAAGATACCTTACGACGGTCAGCTTGGGGTGGGGAGTGTGGTGATATAGTGCTAGAACTGTTGAAAGAGGTGAGTTTCGAGGGCGGACTGGAAGGAGAAGAGCGAGTGTTTCTGACGGAGAGAGAGTGGGAGAGTGTTCCAGGTAGATGGACCGTATACTGAGAAGGAGCGTGGGCCGAAAGTGCTGAGTTTGGTGCGGGTGTGAGGAGGCTGAGAGGGTCGGAGGCGGAGCGGAGGGAGCGGGGAGGAGTGTAGGGGTGAAGTAAGTTGGAGAGATAGGCAGGAGCGTAGGTGTTCAGGGATTTGTAAAAGAGAGACAGAATCTTGTATTGGATGCATTGGGGGATGGGGAGCCAGTGAAGGAGCTTGAGCAGGGGAGTGATGTGGTCGGATTTTTTCTTTCTGAGGACGAGGCAGGCAGCATTGTTCTGGACGCGCTGGAGAGTGAGAGTGGTTGAGTGGGGAAGGCCGGAAAGGAGAGAGTTGCAGTAGTCGATGCGAGATAAAATGAGAGAGACAGCGAGTTCGGTGGCAGCTTCGGTAGTGAGGTATTTTCTGATCTGACTGATGCGGCGGAGGTGGAAATAACATGCCTGGGCCGTGGCGGAGACGAAGCTGGTCATGGAAAGCGAGGAATCGAGGATAACGCCAACGTTCTTGATCGAGTCAGAGAGGGAGATGCTGTCGAGTTGAAGGTGGAGAGAGGGAGGGAGCTGGGAAAGTTTCTGGCGAGTGCCTACCAGCATGGCTTCCGTTTTGTCGTCGTTCAGTTTGAGCTTGTTTGCTGTCATCCAGTTTTTCACGTCTACATAGCAGTCAGCCGTGCGAGTCAGTAGTGACTGAGTGTTGTCGAGTTTGTCTTTGTCTAGTAGTTGTGAGTCGTCAGCGTAGAGGTGGTGGTGTATGTGGTGAGACTGGATGATGTTGGACAGGGGGGGAGGTGTAGAGTGTGAAAAAGACCGGGCCCAGGATGGACCCCTGTGGAACGCCGCAGGAGAGCCTGACTGGGTTGGAGGAGACGCCGTCGATGGTGACGGACTGCTCTCTGTCGGAGAGTTAGGAGAGAAACCAGGAGTGAGCAGAGTCAGTGATGCCAAAGGAGTGGTGAAGGCGGTGGAGGAGGATAGAGTGGTCTATGGTGTCGAAGGCGGCAGAGAGATCGAGTAGCGAGATGTTGCCCGAATCAGTGGAGAGAAGCAGGTCGTTAAGGATATGTGGAAGGGCTGTTTCAGTGCTGTGATGTTTGCGATAGGCAGACTGGAAGGGACTGAGGAGGTTGTTGTCGGCGAGGTGGAGGTTGAGTTGGTTTAGGACAACCTTCTCAAGAAGCTTGGACAGGAAAGAGAGATTGGAGATTGGGCTTTGCATGTGAGCCAAAAATGGTCATTTATGACTTATTATTCTGATCTCTTTTGACCCTTGACCTTTCCGTGGGGTCATATCATGCTAGTTTGCTAAGAAAGTCTTACCATCAGATATCTTTGTACAAAGTCTGGGTCTGGAGTTGTAAATATTTGAGAAAAACAATTGTCAAAATATAGCTATTAAAAAAAAAAATTTAAATGATCCCTTGTAGTCTTGAATTTCAAGAGAGGTTACTGAAATTGGCATGTTTAGAAAGGTCTTGCCACAAAGTAGCCTTAGGCCAAGTTTGAACACTGTGGCTTGAATAGTCTCCAAGAAAATGCCAATGTTAAAATGTACCACTAACAACAGACGGACAACTACCGGCCCATTGACTCACTTTTGCTTTGCACATGAGCCAAAAATTACCTTACTCATACTCGTCAAGTTCAGACATCAGCTCCTATACAAAATCATACTAACAAAATTATGCAAGACACAGGCTTACCCCTAGGATTTGACATTGTCATTGGGACGGACAGCATGACCAAAAAATCCGTCCTAGGCGCTGTACAGTCCACCGCGCACTTAAAACACGGCAAGGACAATTTTTTTCTCTTGAGATTTGACCATACCATGTGAAAGACAGCCACCCATTTTTTCCATCCCTGTCAAAGTTTGTCGCACAATTACGAAGAATTTTCTGTTAACGTAAAGCCTTAATGCAGCCTGTCAAATTAACCCTCTTGTGCATGCTACAGTGGAGTCCAGTTAACACGAACTCGCTTTACACGAATTTCTGGTTAACACGAACCGTTTTTGCGTTCCCGGCCGACGGCCTTCTTATTCTCTATTAAAATTTCACTGATAAAACGAAATGCTTAACACGAAATTTCGCTTTACACGAAGCTGGTTTCAGTTCCCAACCAGGGCAATTTCACTATTATTCACCTGTTTAACACGAACAGAGATTCCATTCACCGAAAACCAATTCACGTGTCGCTCTCGCGCTGTAGTACACGACAGATCAGAGCGAACTCTAGTCTGTGATTGGCTGAATAGCCTTTGGCTGCTGTAATCCGTCTTCTCATTGGCTAGCGTTTCTGCACTGTATTCATGTTGTTTGCATCATTAATGTACCAACACAACCCTTTTACCGATGCGGGATTGTACTTCAGCCTGTGTTGCTTTTACCTGATGGATTGTAACTTACTATGGACTTTACTTGATGGATTTTACATTAAGTACGCGAGTTGAACACGTTTGCTTGTGTTTTCCTAGCGAGCTAAAGGTATGCACATAAAGTATGATAATGTGCACTTTTAACCTCGTCCTCATTCAGGCACACATCTCTTACACATTTACTCCTTGAGGGCCGTGATCAATTTGAAGCCATATTGGTTAACACAAAATACGTTTAACACGAAGTGATTTTCCGTGTCCCCAGAAATTCGTGTTAAGCGGATTCCACTGTACTATGTTTATAGTTTAATTTATACTAGTATCAGCAGATGCATGCACAAGAGGTTAAAATGTAACCTGCATCTTTTCAGGAAGTCTCAATGAGTCGAACACAACAGCACATTAACATGATGCGTACTAGTTTTGTCAGAACTATTATTGTTTTCATCCCCATGTCACACGACCAATTCCTTTAGTGCAAACCGTACTATGTGACCATGCTACAAAAACCCTTGTAGCAACGGCTGACTTTTTGTAGCCCTCTTTCTGATGCGTCTTGGATGCCAGTTTTGTTCTATAAAAGGTTACCAAAATGTTCTAAAGTACAAAGTTACTTAGTGTTGTTCAAAACAACAGGCACACTACTGGAGACGGCAACATCATGAAAGATCTTGATTTCTTTAAGAAAACAGTGGAGGAATTAAAATAAATATGTTAACGGAAGCAGGGGCTTGCTGCACAGATCTTTGTAGGCCTTCTGGAGGTCAAAGGAATCATTGTACCCAGAAGGACTTCAAGGGTGCGTGTAGCAAAACCCTGCTACCATTGTACTAATAACTTATATCAACTGGCATGCAAGCTTTCAGGAAATATATCACTGATTATTCGCCAAACCAATTTTTTTAAACAGCTGTAGATTTTTCACCAAATCATTTATTTCCCGAAGATGTAAGGTTAGTTGCCAACCTTGACGATGCGGTCCCAGCCACAGGAGACGATAATGGGGTTCTGAGCGTTGGGAGAGAAGCGCACACACGACACCCAGTCTGTGTGCTGGTCCTCCTGCGAACAGAAACAGTCTCCAGCTCATGCAGACAGCCACACACAGCATCACTAGCTAGTAACTCTCAATACACACTGCCATTAGTGCCAATGTCACAGTACTGTTGATTCAATAGCACAGCTGTGAAAACAACATGCATTTTGAGCTCTGCTTTGGAAACAGAAGAAAGCTAAATTTGAAGTAATATTGCTACAATGCCAGTTGTAAAACGTCAAATGAAACCATCCTGTGCATGCAGCCATCAGAAACATTCACAATACTGATTGCTGCATGCACAAGGGAGATAGATTTAACTCATTCTGCCCGCAACTCACCACAGCAAGATATGGCTCAACCATGATAGTTCAATGGTGATGGCAGAATAGCTGACGCCTAGGTGCCAAGCTATTCTGCCACCACCCTTGAACTATCATGGTCAACCTGTCTCCTGAATTGTAATGCAGTCCTCTAAGGATAACTCCAAAATGTGGGTATTACGTATCTCAGGCACGAGTTAAATGCATGTCTCAATAAAAAGCATGATCTGGCACCCTCATAATTGCAGGACATTTTGTTTCAAATTGATTCAATTTTATATGTGTGTCTTTTTATAATCATAGGGTGCTCTGTTTTTTTCCAAAATAATATCCGTCATATAGTATGAGGCAGAGGGCCATAATACTAACACCAGTAAAGGTATACCGTTATGATTGGTTTCATGGATTGTCAAAGTAAATATTGCTTATGATGTAGCCCCCTTGACCATGCATCTACCAGTACTGGAAATACTTCCAACAGCTGCACAATTGTGGGACAAACTGTAGAAGAATTCGGCATCTTCACTGAAAACACCATTAGTATCAAAAACAAGACAATTATGTTATGCTAACAAGACGTCTTTAAATATTCTGTCAACTAGTCTATATACTCAAAATGGCAAATGCAGACCCGCAATTAGCTTGTACTAATGCTAAGACCAGCAAGACTAAAGTGTGCTAATTTGTTTGCAGACACTACTTCTGTCATAAATATAAACAGCAACAATTGGCCGAAGATATGTGTGGTTTGGTCACTCTAGATAACGTATTACAAAGTTCATTTTGCACTTAAAACCAGCTATCACATTCCACTATAACAGTAATAAGTGTTTTTTGTGTGTGTGTGTGGTTTTTTTTTTTAATATTGCAAAACCCTGAAGAGAGCTCATGTGAATAAAAACAAAAGTAGGATGAAAATGTGAGAAGTTACCTGCACAGTGTACTTGCACACACCAAGAGTGTTCCAAAGCTTGATGGTCTTGTCACGTGAGGCAGACACGATTTGACGGTTGTCAGCTGAGAAAGCAACGCTCATGACGTCATGCTCGTGACCCACAAACCGCCTCGTCGTCTGGCACCTGTGAGCATGAGAAAAATTAATTTTTCTCTAAAATGTATTTTTTCGAAAAATACTTACCGATGACATGACTGTCTGGAAATAGTCTACTTGCTTACCAATTCTAGCCTAAGACCCAAAGGGTCACCCCAGGAGGCTCTCGGGGATCCCTAACAGGGACGAGAGTAGCCTCCCTTGCCCATCCGGTCACGTGCCCGGTGGTGTCTCCTTTAGCCAGTTGTCTACGGAGTTACCAGCGGCAAGCGGGGAGGAGGGAGGGACCTCCGAGTCATGTCATCGGTAAGTATTTTTCGAAAAAATACATTTTAGAGAAAAATTAATTTGTTTCCTCAAAACACATTACCGATGACATGACTGTCTGGAAGAATGCCAAAAAGGAGGAGGGTGCCGCAAAATCCCTTTCTGAAACCTCATTAGGGACGAGGACGGCCCGTCACTCCTGATCACACACTCCCGACAATTTTAGCGAAGTGCATACCGAAGGCGCCGGGGGCGCCTGGAGGGAGTGCTGTGCCGCAGAGATGTCGCCTACCAGAGAGAGGTTGTCGCGCTGGACCGTCAGGTCATGGAGGTAGAAGCGGGCAAAGGTGGTTTCGGCCCGCCATCCCACTGCAGCCACAATGTCCTTAACCGCGCAGTTGCGGTCAAGGCGAGACTTGCGGCCATAACGCGAAGTTCATGGGCGCGTATCCTGAGGGCCTCGGCTCCCTGTGGGGAGAGGTCGCAATAGGCGGACCGTATACCCAGCGGAGCCAGGAGGAGATCGTATGGGCAGAGATGTCAGTTCTGCCGGCGGTCAGAGGCAAAAGGAGACGAGTCCGTTCCCTCCGTACGGACTTGGAGCGACGCAGGTAGATACGGAGTGCACGCCCCGGATCTTGCTGCCGAGTCTCCCGAGGAAGGTCGGGCCCTTTAAGCGGGCGAATAGCGATGACCTGAGGCGCCGTCAAAGGAGATCTAGTCTTAGCGAGAAAGGACAGATCCGGGAGAAGCTGAACGGAGCCAACCACCCGGAACTGCAGGCAGGAAGGGCGAGACGAGAGCGCGTGGAGTTCGCTGACGCGGGCTGCCGTGGCGAGAGCCACCAGGAAGCAGGTCTTCGAGTCACGTCAGCGAAGCGGGCCAGATGGAGCGGTTCAATGGTCCGAAGTCAGCCAGGGGAGGACCAGGAAGGACCCAGCGCGGGACAAGGGAGCGGGAGACTGGACACTGCACGCCGAAACGCGCCATAAGGTCGGGCAGGTCCTTGCAGGCGCTGGGTCGGGACGGCCGAGGTGACGGTAGGCGTCGGCGATCAAGAGGTGTAGCTGCTGCACCAGAGGGGAGCCAACCTTGGTCTTGGACGAGCCAGCGAAGAAGTCCGCGAGCTGAGGAGTCGTCAGGCCGACGGTGGAGAGGCGGCGGTCAGAGCACCAGGCACGAAGCACGCCACTTTCCCTCGTAGACACGTCTGGTAGAAGGTCTGCGGGCTGAAGCGAAAGCGTCTGCAGTCGCACGCCAGAAGCCTCCAGCAGAGAGAGCTTGCCGCACAATCGCCAGGCGTGTGCGAGAAGTCGCTCGGGGCAGGGGTGGAAGAGCGGCTGTCGGCGCTGCTCGAGCATCGTGCGGGGGGTGGGAGGAGGGAGGGTGAGCCCGAGGCGAGACTGAGAAGGTCGGAAGTCCACAATCCGGTCCAGGAGAACGGCCACCAGGAGAAGGACTGCGTTGCATCCCCGGAGGCTGAGCAGGACTTGAGGACCAGGACCGCCGGAGGGTAGGTGTAAGCAACCAGTATGTCCCAAGGGATCGAAGCGCAGAACCAGCGAAGGATGTCCCAGCGTAGGGCGCAATCCGTGTGAAGAAGCTGCCTCGTTGCAAGAGGTAGGCAGCCAGGACGAACAGGAGACCTGGAGTGTGACGGGCTGGGAGGGAGAAGTCGCTGTCCTCGCACCAGCGAAGGGGCGATAGAGGAGGAAGCAGAGGTCGGGAGAGCGGGTTCCTTCTGCATCTGAAGGCAAGCCACGAATGAGGGGTTGTCGGAAGGACGAGGAGGTCCTGAGACCAAAGATCGTAACGCCAGCGCCGAGGGCCTGCCGACTGCAACCAGTCCCAGCGGGTCGACGTGCCGCGAAGTCAGGTTCGTGGGCCAGCGGCCGGCTGACGAGCGAAAATTCGGAAGAAGGAGAGCGCCCCAACCGTCGAGACCGGCAACGACGCAGCGAGAGACGGGCAGAGGTGGGGTCAGGGGGAATCCGGGAGCCGAGCCAAGAACGTCCGTCCAGCGAAGCCGATGGCCGCAGCACAGGAGAGATCGGCACCAGGGTAGAGAGATCGCCGGAGGACGGCCTCCAGAGGTGGAGTACAGAAGACCGAGGGAAGAAGATCTGCCGCCGCACTCATCAGGAGGAGAAGCTGGAGCCGCAGTCAGGTGGGGACCGCCGCGTCCGCAGCTACCCGCGGGCTAGAAAAGCACGAACTGGATCCGAGGCTCGGGAAGACGCACCAAGTTGCGGTTGGTCACCAAATCCATCCCCAGGTGAACAAGTGGCGAGAGGGCGAGAGGTCGGACTGTTGGCGCTGACCAGGGCGACCAGGCGAGCAAACCAGAGGAGGAGAGCATCCGTGTCCTACGAAGAGGGACCACTGACTGATACCGCAGAAGCAGGTCGACCAAGGAGGAGAACGGCTGGCGGAAGATCGACGGTTTCAGGCAACCAAGGCATCCACGATCCACGCAGGGACCCAGGGCTGAGGGGGAGACCACACCGGAGAGGCCGAGCTGTAAACGGTCCCGTCGACGGCAAGCGAAGACAACGGCGGGGGCGGGAGGCATGGGGATGAATATAAGCAACGGGTAGGTCCAGGATGGCGGCGACGACCCAGGGCTGAAGGCGACGCGAAGGGTCCGAGGCGGGGGAGCCGTGGCGAGCGACGAGCAGCATCGCAACTTCCCAAGGAAGAGCGGAGACCTGCGCGCGAAGGGCGAGGGCCTTGGTCCGAAGGGGCGGGAACTCAATCCACAAGGGTGGAGCTGGGCCCACAGGCCTAGAAGGGTTCCTTCAGAGACTGCCAGGCAGGGCCGAAAGACGCGGGTACCCACAGGAGCACGGTAGAGCTGCACATCGCATCAGGGGAGATGGCCAGGAAGGAGCCAGGCCACCACGAACGAAGGAAGGCAAGGGGCGGAGGGTCCGAAGCCACGCGGAAGATCCGCTAGAGCTGGGAAGGGTTGCCGCAAGCACGAGCGCCGGCGGAACCACCGGAGGCAGCGAGAACGAAGGGGAGCGAGTGGCCAGCGAACCGGGGAGCCGAAGGCTAGGACGACAGCAGGCCAGCGGCGAACGCAGGACGCCGAGTCATCCACCGGAGAGGGCCGGGGAGATGCTGGAGGCGGAGGGTGCAGGGAGCGGAGAAGAGGATGTCCCGAGGAGAACAACAGCGCCGAGCACAAGGCGAAGGTCGACAGGGACACCGGAGGTAGTCGAGCGGGCAGGCGACGAACATCGGGCGCCGCAACTATCCAAGCGACGAGGGCGAAGACATGGATCCCCACTGCACTGGGTGAACCCCAGGGGGCACCCATCCAAGTGCTAACAGAGCGCGACGAAGCTTCCCTTCGGTGAACAGACGAGAACCGGTGAAAACGTGGAAGGCCGTAGGCGCCAGGGGAAACGGCCCGAAGTCCCGAGGTACGTGGAGGACGAACCAGACGCAGCGCGAGGCTCAAGGAGGGGGCACGTAGCTGGCTGGGGGACCTACGGAGGAGTCAGCGGGTTGGAAGGAGGGCTATAAGGCCGACTAGGGTACCAACAGGCGATAAGGGTCGCGGTGCCCGGGGCTCAAGAAGGGGCACAAGCGGCTTGGCGACTCGCCGTAGGAGTCAGCGGGCCCAGAGACTGAGGCCGAAGTGCCGAAGTGAGAACGAAGGCGACAAGGTCGCGGTGCCCGGCTCAAGGAGGGGGGCACATAGTCGGCTGGACGACTCGCCGTAGGAGTCAGCGGACTTAAGGCTGGGGCCGAAGGCCGACGCGTGAACGAATTGCGGTGCCCAGGGCTCAAGGCGGGGGCACATAGCGGCTCGGCGACTCGCCGGAGGAGTCCGCAGGCTTAGGAGGGGCCGCAAGGCCAACGCGTCTACAATAGGCGACAAGGTCGCAGTGCCCGGGGCTCAAGGAGGGGGGCACGTAGCCGGCTTAGCGACTCGCCGGAGGAGTCAGCGGGCTGAGCAGGTCCGAAGGCCGACGCGTAGACAGCGACAAAGTCGCGGTGCCCGGGGCTCAAGGAGGGGGGCACGTAGTCGGCTAGGCGACTCGCCGGGGGAGTCAGCGGCTTGCCGACGCAAAGCTAATTAGCGATAAAGGTCGCGGTGCCCGGGGCTCAAGGAGGGGGGCACGTAGCCAGCTTGGCGACTCGCCGGAGGAGTCAGCGGGCTCAGGAGGGCCTCAAGGCCAAGCGTCAACTTCTTTTTTTTTAAGTAACAGGCGACAAGGTCGCGGTGCCCGGGGCTCAAGGAGGGGGGCACATAGCCAGCTAGGCGACTCGCCGGAGGAGTCAGCGGGCTTAGAAGAAGGGCCGAAGGCCGACGCTTAAACTAATTAGCGACAAGGGTCGCGGTGCCCGGGGCTCAAGGAGGGGGGCACGTAGCCGGCTTGGCGACTCGCCGGAGGAGTCAGCGGGCTTGAGGTTTGGCCGAAGGCCGACGCGTGAACTAAAGGCGACAAGGTCGCGGTGCCCGGGGCTCCTTTTTTAAGGAGGGGGGCACGTAGCCGGCTTGGCGACTCGCCGGAGGAGTCAGCGGGCTTAACGCGTCTACGAAGAAGCTACAAACTTGCCAGGGACGTGAGGCGTGGGGTATCCCAAGTCCGAGGGGAGCTTGAACAATCGCACCGTGCTGCGGGAGGTCCCCAGGAAGGCGGAAAGTCGCGGGTCGCTCGGCGGTGGAACCAGCGTAGAGACCGAGAACCTCCAGTCAAGAGGGGCAGCCAGCGCAGCCGATGACAGAGGAGCAGGCGGGACCCGGTCGACAGACTGTGTGGCGGACACCAGGCCACGAAGTCGCCGTCCTGGGCAGATGCACACTTGGTACTGCAACACATACCCATACATGAAAGGTGACGGGCGGCTGGCAACTAACGCCGCCAGTTAAAGGTCCGAAGTAAGGAATGAGCGAAACTCACCGTGAAACGCAGAGAGAAAACAGAAGTCCGAGCCAAGCACGACGTCCGGCCCCTCAGGGCGAGACGTAGGAAGCGGCCGAGACTTTACCTTGTCATGGCGGAACGGCAGAGTGACGAAGCACAGGCACCGGACACTAGGTCACTGGAAGTCGCCGTACTGGGGAGAGGCGCATTTGGTAACTGCAACCCAAACCCAAACATGAAAGGCGACCGGCGGCGGGTAACAACGCCGCCATTTAAAGCTTCGAAATTTAAGAAACACGTGAAACTGACAGTGAAATGCAATGAGAAAACAACAGTAGCTCGAGCGAAGCCCGACGTCCGGCCCAGCCAGGCGAGACGTAGGAAGCGGCCGAGACTTTACCTTTCCATGGCGGAACGGCCGAGTGACGAAGCACAAAGTACCGGACCGTAGGTCACTGGAAGTCGCCGTACTGGGGAGAGGCGCACTTGGTAACTGCAACCCATACCCAAACATGAAAGGCGACCGGCGGCGGGAAACGAACCCCGCCATTTAAAGCTTCAAAATCAAGAAACACTCGAAACTCACCGTGAAATGCGGAGAGAAAACAGTAGCTCGAGCGAAGCCCGACGTCCGGCCCAGCCAGGCGAGACGTAGGAAACGGCCGAGACTTTACCTGTCCATGGCGGAATGGCAGGGTGACGAAGCACAACCACCGCGCGACGGAAGCCTAGAAGGTTCCAGGGCCAGCCAAGTGCACAAGGCACAGACGAGGGCTAACAGAGAAGACGGAGGCCAAGCCAAAAGCAGTAGACGAGGGCTAGGCGAAGGCAGGCCAGTAAGATTGATTGATTGTACAATGCTTAACGTCCCGACAGCAACAAGGCTTTCTCAGGACGTGCCTGCACTGCTTGTGAAAAAAACGAACAAAAAAAAAAAACAACAACAAAAAAACCAGAATATTGAATGTATGTCGCCAGCCGGTCCACTACTTTAAAGAAACCTACAACATGGGGCCTAAATAAAGCTAAAACCATTTGGCAACACACATCCAATATCAAGAGCTACAGGCAGTGCAGACAGTAGGGAGAGTTTTAAAAAGGCAAATACAGGTGAATGGACCTCGGGTAGACAGAAACACATGCCTCAGAATAGAGAGAAAAACTCACCCTGTGGGGCTGACCAGGGTGACCCTGGGAACTAAAAAGTACCTAACCCCACCCAAGTCCCCCAGGGCAGACCCGGGTGGGGGGCAGGCCAGTAAGGGCCGGTCGCACCGTACACAGTCTTTCCAAGGGTCAGAGGCTCAGGTAAAAGCGTCCGAACGCTAACAGCGAAGTAGACAACTGGCTAAAGGAGACACCACCGGGCACGTGACCGGATGGGCAAGGGAGGCTACTCTCGTCCCTGTTAGGGATCCCCGAGAGCCTCCTGGGGGGACCCTTTGGGTCTTAGGCTAGAATTGGTAAGCAAGTAGACTATTTCCAGACAGTCATGTCATCGGTTGATTGATTGTACATTGCTTAACGTCCCGACAGCAACAAGGCTTTCTCAGGACGTGCCTGCACTTCTTCCGAAAAAAATAAAAAATAAACAGAACATTGAATGTATGTCGCCAGCCGGTCAAATACGTTAAATAAACCTAACACATGGGGCCTAAATAAAGCTAAGACCATTTAGCAACACACATCCAATATCAAGAGCTACAGGCAGTGCAGACAGTAGGGAGAGTTTTAAAAAGGCAAATACAGGTGAATGGACAAAGGGTAGACAGAAACACATGCCCCAGAATAGAGAGAAAAACCCACCCTGTGGGGCTGACCAGGGTGACCTTGGGAACTAAAAAATACCTAACCCCACCCAAGTCCCCCAGGGCAGACCCGGGTGGGGTAGTCATGTCATCGGTAATGTGTTTTGAGGAAACAAAAACTGTACTAAAGAATGAGAACATCAAACCCAGTAAGTTCACCAGAATCATTATCACTCCGTGTAATTAGTTGCCCACAAGTTTTGTGACCGTCACCTTTCACCTTAACAAGTGTACTTAAACTACTTAAAGTGTCTTGACATGAGCCACCAATGTGCATCATGAATGTATGGCATCTCCTTGGTGCACATATCCGTCAATAGACACTGCTATGCTGGAAGCTGGAGTTTTGAAACCTGCTGCTTTTAAGCACTACTTCATGTGCAAACTTCCAATTCCAACCTGTTATTAACATCAGTCCAATAGTAAGCACCCTCATAATTGCAGGACATTTTGTTTCATAAATGTTCAATTAAAAGCATGTGTCTTTTTGTAATCACTGGGTGCCGGAAGAGTACAGCGAAAAATGTAGGCATCACAATAGTATGATTATTCAAGAATCAGCGTCATTATAGCTACTGACCCTAAAAATGCAATGAATGGAACTAGTATATGTCCTGGTCAGATTATATTAAAGACAACACAACAGGGATGCAACTAGGCGTCAGAAATCAGAGTGAATTTGATAGTGCGCGTGTTTTGTGTGTGTGCGTGTGTGTGTAAGATGTATGATTATTTATCATTTGTGTGTGTATGTGAGCATGTGACAAAAGGTGGTCCCCCAAAAGCGTCAGAAAAGTATTTTTTTCAAAGTGTGTCATTCATGTATGTTCAAGTTTTGTATGCTGAAAGACTTATGTTTGTAGCACCTGAAATACTGCTTAAGAAGATAGTTCATGCAGCGGCTTTGTGCCTAAGAAAATTTTTTATGCTCGGATCAGGAACTGTTGGTTGTCACCCTGGACATACAAAACTTGAATAAATTTGCCCAAAAAAACTGTTTTACCACTGGAATAAACACTGACAGTGATATGTAAGCACAGATCATGTTGTTCTGATAATTTTCACCTTAAGTGGTATTTGACATATACATTATTAGTCTGTTAGGTATGTCCACCGTGACAACCAACAGATTCCAGAGTGTATTTTTCTGCTGCATTTACAAAAAAAGGCAAGAATATTGTGTGTGGTCTATTTTTAACATTTATCAAGTTAACCGCCAGACTTACATTTGTATAGAAACTTTATGATCAGTGCAGATAACCTGAAAAGCCAATTCCATCTGTTGGTTGTCACCCCCTGCTGGACATACCCCAAGTCAGAAAAAAATGTGAAACTAAACATAAAATATGTCCTAGCGATGCCAGACCCTTCTGATGGTGTACTTTATTCATTTCTTATTAAAAAACACTTTTTAATGCTTAAGTAAATACAGCAAAATGGTCAGTAAACTGCAAACTACTGTTGGTTGTCACCATCCTGCAGTGGACATACTTTTTTTGCAAGCTGAAGACTATACAACCTACATGTCTGCCTTAAACTTTAAACTTAAAGCAGACATGAAGAAAGCAAGGCATGCATCAGTCTCTCTTCCAGTCACTCTCTCACTCAACAACAAGAACAAAATGGAGAATAATAAAATGAATGTATTTTCACACTTGTGCATCTCACAATGCTTAACAAGGACAAAAGTGCTTAATAATAAAAAGAACGAAGAGACATGCTCATCGATGGATTCTTTTGTAAGAACTCTCGGTGGAGTCTCATCATCCTTTTTGGCAGCATTTTTCTGCTATTTTGTCCTCTTGGAGACATAATGCTTCCCCAGAGCATCAATGCCCTGGCCGTGAAAAAATCGCGAGCCGCAGATGTGGCCGTGGACTCTTCCCTTCTTGTATACAGACCAGCTGCATCTTTTGCCCAAAGATTCATTAACTAAACTATACAATAGCCTTTTTGGGGCCAGGGCTGCCTGGCCACTTTTCCCCCACAGGTCATCCAGTGTGGACTGGTAGGCCGCCTTAACCCATATCATACTGAGGCTAAAAGCTTCAAATTTGTACACTGCCATGTGCAAGGTACATTATAGTACTTACAGATAAGGATATTGACCAAATGGCTTTAGTTCAAGGGCAGTGTCAGAATAGCTTGGCGCCTAGAGGCGCCAAGCTTTTCTGGCACTACCTTCGAACTATTTTGGTCAAACATATTTCACACATTGGTGTATTCCAAATGATAAGGGTTAAGCTTTCTCGGAGGAGACCTGATGTCTACCTGAGGTGGCAATTCTTCAGCATGACGAAGCTCCCTTTCCTGTCTGGCCCTCTTCTTTTCCACAGTGATCACAGCTGCAAAGCCTAATGTAACACACACAAAACATGATATCAGTTTAAGCAGCTGAGTGGCAGGAGCTCCTGTGGTATATGTGTGTTGCTAAATGTTCTTAGGTTTATTTAGCGTATTAGACCGGCTGGCGACATACATTCAATATTCTGTTTAGTTGTTTTTTTTCACAAGCAGTGCAGAAACGTTCTGAGAAAGTATTCTTGCTGTCGGGACGTTAAGCAATGAACAACCAACCAACATATGAATGCATCCTCACATTTCTCCTGTCTTGAGAAAATTAGCACGGTAACTAACAGCTTCTGAAACAGAGAAGAGGGAAACAAAAATGGCCTTTATACCTGTATTTCTGTGAACACCTCCTTGAGGCTTCAAGTCTAGCCTCCAACTGCTCAGCTGTCACATAACGTTGGCAATATTCTCTGCACTTCTGTTTATTCAGTTCAGCAAAATCTGGGTCATTCTTCCTTCGCTCTCTATACGCCTTGCAGTATTCAGCATTCATCTTTTTTTTCTCTTGATCCGCCTGAGATGGAAGTTCGCGCAGCCCTGAAAAAAATGAACAAATGCACTGAGTGTACCTTGGGGCCTACAAAAAATCACCCAAATACATTTTTGTTTTAAAATCACAGGATACCACAATACCACTGACAATTACAACTAAGTCTTTTCGACTACAAAGACAGACAATAATAGCTCTGAAAGGGTCAACCAAGTGAAACTGCTGGTTGTCACTTTGGACATACAAAATACGTATATGTCCTTAATCAGATGGTGACAACCGACATGTGATTTTTAAGAACAACAGATTAAAATATGCTGTATTGAGTAAATGACTGTTCACTAAGCAGCGACCAAAGCACAGCTGAAATTCAATCTACAAAGATACCGCTAAACTGCATAAAAATACAGAAATCGCCTTTTAGATTGTCGGTTGTCACTTTGGACATACAGTTTTTGTATGTCCTCTAGAAAAAGTTCGAAGAAAAACAGAAAAGGCAACCTTCTATCTATTCACCTAAGATTCCACAGGTTTGCAATGGTGATCGGTTCGCTGTAATGTAAGCTTTAAAGGGCTGTTTCCAATTCATCCAGTAAAAATAATCTCTGATAATCTTACTGTCGTTTGTCATCTATCTGTCGGTTGTCACCTTTCACAACTATTAAGACATGGCGGACATACAAGATAAACTTACCTTCCCTGCGCCTCCCAGCCATCTTCGCAGCGAACCAAAGGAATGTTATCCATCCGGGGCTCTTCCGGTTTAGATCAAAACATGGAACGGAGCATCAGCACACACCAATGTTGAAAAATTAGCAAAAATTCGGTTGTCACGTTCGGACCTACGCACTCGGATGCCGCGGATTTTTTCTAATTATGGCATTACGCATTCGGTTAAAGACCTATTTTTTCTTTTGCCGAATATATTATATCCATAGCTATTCAACGGAACGCAAGTTCCTGATTCCAAACCGAGGCTGTGTAAACAATCGGCGTGATCAATCGTCCCTGTTCGCGGACATACACACGTGACGACCAACAGCCTAATTTGATCACCTTTAAAACACTAAAAAATAATGCTTTTTCATGGAAACAACATTTTCAATGCATTTCCGTGTGCTCAGTGTGTTTATCAGACCTAATTTTGTAATAAAGAAATGCAACTGCAAAATTAAAAATGTTGCAGCAAAGTGGACCACGTGAATGCTGTTGATTTTCTCACCTGCAGATAATCAAGTGTTGATATATTGGGACGTTTAAAGAACAGATATTGCCACTTAACCACCTTGAGGTTATCTTATGTATCTCTCAAAAGTATCTGCAAACTAAAAGATAACAAATGAGCAAACTCTAAGCAACAGATAATTTTTATTAGCTTCATGAACAGACATACTGTAAGCGGAACCACCTTTTGTCACATGCTCATGTGTGTGTCAAGGTGTAACTGTAAGGTGTATAAGATGTATCAATATCATTATCATTTATTAATTATTTACTATGTGTGATGCTAGAAAATTAAGTTTTTATGCGTTCTTTCACTTGTTTTTCACTTGATATGTCTTAGTTATATTTTAAGTCTTTAAGAAACAACAAAGCACATGGAACCTAAGACGATTTTCCCATTTTATGCACTTTAAAACAGACAAAGTTCGCTTGAATCTTGCATCTTAGTCTAATTGCAGGGCTTAACTGTCTGATTAATATGTGCCTCGAAGCTATCTGATCACTTTCCTGTGTTTTGAAATTTCTATTTTACATAGAACATTAGCAATGCAGGCAGTGACCAGGCAGTAGTGAAACACTGTCTTAATCTTATGTTTACATGTACTACTAGCACTACTGCAAACTCTTAGGAAGAATGCATGCATCACATGAACAGTTATGTGTTTGTCGTGAACATGTGATGTATTGTGGCTTAAACTAACAAATAAAACAATAAAGAATTGTGTTAATTTTATTATTTTAAATCGTGTTTTTACAATCCCGCTCGAAAGAATGTAGACCGACAGACTTTCCTGCAGCTTGAGTGTGTGATTAATTTTATCACGGCACACTCTTGAATGCTCATGTTTCTGTTTCACTTCAATATATTTGAACGTTGACCTTCTCGACAAAGGTTTAGCGGTCTTCAGTACACTGATATAACACGATTGTTAACCTACTTGGCCTTTTTGAGTATCCACGTTTGAAATATGTCAGTCTTCAGAGAGCAAAACACAATCGATCGAGATCGCGTGTAAACAAAAACCGAGTATTCGCTAGCTTTCCGGTTGTTGCTTTCATTTATAATTTAATCGTAAAACTAAAAGATTCAAGTAGCATTATAGGTTTTAAACCCGTTTTGGTTGCCTTTATGATTAGTATTGCTCACTCACCTCGGCGTCAAGACTAGAAATTCTATGAGCGACATCTAATTTTGACGAACGTTTGTCGGTTGTTTTACGGATACGACGTCATGGCCGATGTTTTGAGAGAGCGCGTCCCATGTGTAAACAGCGTTGTCAAGTGATTTGCGACAAGTTTTTGATTTTGAACAATTTTTGGGTATTTTTGTTTTTTTTTAGTGTCGGTCTCTATCAAGTGAACGCTTATGTTCGTCTCCAAAACGCCCTCATCCCACTGATAGGTTTATAAACATTGCTCACTATGTTGCTTGATACTTCGCGATCATGAGCTCGTTGTGCAAGGTGGAGCACAAGGTCAAGTAAAATCGCTGAAAAGTGGCCGGGGGCCAAGGGCCACTAGGCCCAATGGGCATAGCCCCCTGGGGAAAAAAAATCATTATTTTTCATTTTTAGAGGTAAACATTCTGGCTTCTTGTGAGAGATGGCACACAGAAAAGGCTCAAATTTGACTACATGCAAACTCAAGATTACAGAGTAAAATATCATCAAAGGGTCTCCCCAGTTAATCACTCGTGAAAAGCATGACATGGTAGGCTATTGCTAAGTATCACAATAGACTAACAATGGCCGACAGAGGACTGAACTTCCTGTGAACCGCCAAACGTTCAAAATCGATATCACCCACTGTAAACAAGTGATGAGTATTTATTAACAGGGCTTCTGTTTTCACAACAGGTTAAATGGTCTGTAGACCCCCAGATATAAATTTTAGAGGGTACACAGACCCCCATCTGAGCATAATAGAGGGTCCGGAAATTTATTTTAGAACTGCATCATCTGTATGTTCTTTAAAATAAATATAATCATTTTGCTCTCTCATCTTTAAATTTGTTGTGACAGTGTCCATGTGACCTTTCCATGATACTGATTCTTTAACTGGTGAGCCGTCATGCAAAATCTTGTATTTATTTGTATGATCATTTGATAATGTATTGTAACTGAAAATATAGCCTTTTCTGCTGAATGCAGATTGACAACCAAAGTCCGACTTGTCTAAACTCTCTCTCTCTCTCTCTCTTTCTGTGTGTGTGTGAACTGATGTACTTAATTTTAAAGTTGGTTTCAATCCATTTAACTTAACCCGAATGACATATTTCTCCAATGTTGGAGCTTTTACCTATTAACTGTGTATCAGAAGATGGATCGACCATAATTTTAAAAAACTGGCAAACTTATTTTGACTAGGATTCAAGTAACTTATCAGGCCTGCACTCTTTGTTTTTATAGGACAGCCAACAGTTAATGCGCTCTTTATTTCCCTTCACATAAAAAAATGTGAAGGGTAACTTACTTATGCAAGTCCCACAGACGAAGAGTCTTATCCCAAGAGGAGGACAGAGCAAACTGGCCATCAGAGGACAGGACAACATCACTGACAAAGTGCCCATGGCCATGCAGCGACCGGTAAGGTACGCCATAGTTGGTTTCATCACGGGTCAGCTTCCACAGGATCAAGCTCTTGTCTGAAAGCGTGATCAACAATCTTAATAATAAAATGACTTTCTTCAAAAGTTACTAAAAGTGCAAAACAATTCAATATGTAGGAAATGCCAAAATGGGATTAACAACAAATTGGCCGCGCCAGTTTATCATATATTAGTTATTACTTACTAGAGTTTTCACTTCTCAGCCATTTGTTCGCGCCCAGAAATGCTGCTGCGGACCCAACTATCAGATAGAGCAAAACTGCTTACGGTTTATGCCAACTCTTTAAGATCCAGGGGTCAACTGCATGAGCTTAGTCCTGCACCAGCCACTAAGCAAGATGTTTCGCTATAGCGGAGCACCTTGATTAGTGGCTGGCGCAGGACCAAGTACACTCGTGCAACTGGCCCTAGGTCAGCACTTAACATAATTTCTTCCTTTGTTTCATGTTTGTTATTGCTGTTGTTTATTTCTTTCTTTTTTTCCCCCGCCCCAGAAGCATTCCAGTCACACACGAAATCATCACATAACGAAAGCATACCTCTGGAAGCAGACAAGATCGCATTGGGAAACTGAGGATTTGTTGCAATCTGAGTAACCCATCCCCCATGGCCCTGGAGGGTACCCCTCAAAGTCATCTGTTCCTGCGACATTTTGAATTATTCTTGTTTAGTTCGTCGATGAAGCTGGATTGTTACAGCCTAGCCACATTTACTCCGCCATGTATGTGACGGCGAACCGGAAAAGGAAGAGATCTTAAAACCTGGACCAGATATTATTACTGGAATGTGATTCGAATCTTTGGTTGCTGTTGATTTATTCTTAAAGTTTAACGACCAGAGCGCATGTGCGTGCGTGTACACCCACAGAGAGAATTGTTTAATACTCCCACTTGTTTAAATTGTATTGGACTAAAAACAAACACACAGTGGCAACCTCTCCCTACTTATATGGTACCTACCGGTACACATTTATTTTTTCCAAATTGGGTCTCGTCACTTTCGAGAAGTCTGTGTGTGTGTGTGTGTGTGTGTGTGTGTGTGTGTGTGTGTGTGTGTGTGTGTGTGTGTGTGTGTGTGTGTGTGTGTGAGCGTGCGTGCGTGTGTGTGTGTGTGTGTGTGTGTGTGTGTGTGTGTGTGTGTGTGTGTGTGTGTTGTTTTATTTTGTTTTTGTTTTGGGGTTGTTGTTGGGATTTTTTTTGTTTTGTTTTGTTGTTTTTTTTTTTTTGGGGGGGGGGAGGAGAGGGTGGAGGCCAGTAGAATGGCATGTAGAGCATGATACATGTTTCAAACTAAGAAAAGAAAAGATTTGTGTCCCTTTAACAATCTTCGCAAGGTAAAATGTGCCTCTTAAAGATCTCTAGCATAGTGGTGGTTGTATCACATAGCAGTTGCTATCTGACAGGCTTTATTCACTGAAGATAGGTCAAATCCAGCAAATGATCCAGCTTTTTAAAGTCTACATACGTCACCGATAGGTGGCGCAGTTTCACTATTTGTGGTTGCACCGGTGACGGTACATTTGAGCTGGTGACGGACATAATCATTTAAAAGAATCTTCGAATGGTATGCAATTGTTATCGCGTGTTGCTAACGTCTTGCTTCATTTAGTTAATTACTTGCCGAGCACATTAGAGGCCCTGTCAATTATACATTTGATGTAATTCTACACTTGACTCCAAGAATGCAAAATTCGGCGGCCATTTTGGCCCTTGATTACGGCTTCGCAACTAGTAGGTATCATCGCAAAAATCTTCATGTTACAGTTTTATTTGATTGTTTCAGAGACATTCTTAAACAGCAAATCCAGCAAAGATGATGGTGGAAGACAGAGCTGCAGCCAAGGAACTCGATCAATGGATCGAGCAACTGAACGACTGCAAGCAACTGACTGAAAATCAAGTGAAAACGCTATGTGAAAAGGTAACCAACGCAACCACAGTTTGTATTTGCGTTCATTATTTGAAACAGATTGTGGGTACCATTTCTTGATTCACCACTTGCTTGATGCTGCTTTATCAAGTTTATGTGGCTGTGTATTTTTATACAGTTATATTTTGTTTTACAGGCCAAAGACATCCTGTCTAAGGAGTCCAATGTACAAGAAGTGAAGTGTCCTGTTACTGTGTGTGGAGATGTACATGGCCAGTTCCATGACCTCATGGAGTTGTTTCGAATTGGTGGCAAGTCACCTGACACAAATTACCTCTTCATGGGAGACTATGTTGATAGAGGCTACTACTCTGTTGAGACAGTGTCATTACTTGTTGCTCTAAAGGTATGAATTTGCGTCTTTGCTGCTGCATGCTGGAGATTCTTAATTTATTCCTTTATGATGAGCTGAGAAAAACTGTCACGAGAAAGCTCAAACTGCTTAAATTATGTGAATCGTGGCATTGACAAGGTACAGTTTTAAATGTTCTGAGAGTAAGACTGATAATAAGCTACTTGGCAAGGGCAGAATGTTACTCGGCACTCAATCACAATGCTCACATGCATTGAAGCAGGCTACTTTTGTGGCAAACATGCACAGTATGCAGCCTCCTTTTTGTCAAGATTAATATGGCTCTCAGTCTTAGTAAAGTAGGGTAGAGGATTAGAATAGGAATAAATGCTCGCCCATCCCCTGACACCTCGCTAATTTTATTTCCTTTTAATTTCAACTTCCCTTCTCTTTACAGTATAGGTTCTGGCATGACTAGTACTTTCAGAAAGTAATTTGATCGGTCAGAATCGCTGTGTTATTAATATTATGCATGTGCTATCACAATCGTTATGATTTCTTTGTAGGTGAGGTTCAAGGACAGAATCACAATCCTCAGAGGCAACCATGAGAGTCGTCAGATTACTCAGGTGTATGGGTTTTATGATGAATGCTTGCGGAAGTATGGAAATGCCAATGTGTGGAAGTATTTTACAGATCTCTTCGATTACCTGCCCCTGACAGCTTTGGTTGATGGACAGGTAAGCTGTTGTTTTCAGTTGTATTCTGGTGCATCATAGTTTGTTTTCTTTCTTTTTTTGGTGTATGTCTTTTGTTTGTGGTCTGTTTTGTTGGAGTTTTTTTGTTGTTGTTGTTGCTCACATGTGATAGCAAAAGTGAGTATATTATATATTGGGTCATCCATCTGTTGTTTGAGGTAACTTTAATGCTGGCATTTTCTTGGCATCTATTCAAGCCACAGTTTTCAAATTTTGTCCAAGGATATTTTGTGCCTAAACCTTTCCAAACATACCAATTTCAGTGACCTACCTTAAAGGTCAAGGTTATATTTGTCCAAAATAGCCATATTTTGACAAAATTATTTTCTTAAAAAATACTATTTTCAATGTCAAATCCAAACTTGGTACAGAGATACCTGATGGTAAAACCTTTCTATATATACGAGTTTCTATGACTCCTCACTAAGGCCAAGAATCAGAAGACGTCAGCAAATGTGTAAAAATGCTAATTTTTGATAAGTTTTATTTTTTTATCAAAGCTTTTGCAAAACGTTTTAAAATTTGGCACAAAGGTAGCTGATGATAAAACATTTTTATGCATTTCAATTTAGTTGACCCTATGAACAAAGCTCAAAAAGGGGAGGGGGGGGGGGGGGGCAAAACTGAAATAGGTCAAAAACAGACATTTTTACCAAAAAAAAATTCTCTCGGCTCCTATTTTCAGCTTAAAACGAAACATGGTACACACATACCTGATGCTAGGACCTACAGTGCATAATAATTTGGATGACCTCTCACAATAGCAGGGGTCATGTGGTCAGAAGATATGTGAAAAATGTCAATCAAATTTAGGTGGAATTGTAGTCATCAACCTTTTTCAAACTTTCAATCAAATTATCATTATGGCACAAAGGTAGCTGATAATAAGATCTTTCTATGCACACCAGTAATGTAGTTAACTCTTAAATCACCTATAAGAACATACACTGTCTATTCTCCTGTACCTAGAAGATAGTAAGAAAATTACTGAGAAAATGGGTTACTTCACCAAAGCGTCTATAACTTTTTTGAATAGACAGATATTTAAGTCTGGTTTTTTTTTCTTAGCTGACATATGGATGGATAGTATTTTATGTTGTGGTGGAGTGTAATTTGATACCTGTTTATATTATTTACTGTAATTAATTACAGGTAAATTAACTGAAAAAAATGCACCTTGATTTGATATGACAAACAAGACGTAAAACTGAAAAATGTGTCGGTGGGCGAAAATATGAAAGTGTGTGATAGTGGAGTGAGATAATTTTACATTAGTGATCACTATTACCAGGCAGTCCACTGATAATCCTTCAGGTAATCGAAGTGCACGTATCCCCGTCGGCGGATGTTGCTACAAATTGATCGCCAAGTTGGGCGAAAATTTCGAACATTTCAGCAGGGAAATACTGATAAAAATAATCAAGTGGTGTCGCTTCCAACTCGAGTGGAGTTGTTGGGCCCACATATCGCGTGAAAGGCTGCAAAAAAGTCTGAAATTGGCCACTGATGCCAGATAGCATCGCCGCCGCCATCTTGCAGTCGTCGCTTCGGTAAACACTGCTGAAATACTCCGGTATTTTCGTCATCCCAGTCTGACAGATCGCTAGTATGTACACTAGATGTACACTAGACACACTTATGTCACTTCCCTCTGGCTCTGAAACTGGATAATTGCCAATTTACTCCGAAATAGCGGTAAACTCTGGGTCACTGTCGTGTATGTTGCCATGTCTGCAAACACGTGCGTTAGTGAGCAGCCAGGTGCACGGTAAAACTCTCCCAATTCGACACACACAGTGGCTTAGAGCGCATGCCCAGTGTCTAAAGTTAGTTTGACCTTGCCCCCTACGGTATACAATCTCGCCTTCTTCACAGAAGAACCCACCAACGTATCACATGACTTCTAAATTTAGTACCAAGGACGGGCGTCTATGGGCGCTTTAGGTAAAGACCCGGAGGGCGTTTACGGGCGTTATAGGTGATTAAGAGTTAACACGTGTCAAAGGTCAAGATTTGAGGAGGGTTGTGAAATGTGTAAATTTTGTGAAAACATGGATTTCCCTGTGCAAAACCAACCCTATACTTATGTTAAGACACTTGAACACTTGCACATTTTAGTGACCTGTCAGAAAGGTCAAGGTCACACTTTTTGTGAAACTGTCATACAGATGATCCATAAGTTCTTTGTCATTTTTGGCTCAGGTGCATAGCAAAGTGAGTCTGTTCTGGGCCAGTGGTGATCTTTAATAATAATTATATTTATAAAGCGCAAACTCCCTGCAGTGCAGGCTCTAAGTGCTGTACAATGCAAACCAAAGTTAAAAACTAAACACAAATTAATAGACAGCAGCAACACAAAATTCAAATATTACAATACAAATTCAAAAATTAACAGCACATAAACACACCCAAAGCACAAACAACCATCGCAACAAGGACTGGCACAGGGTCATCATGATATTGTGAAACAGCAAAGAGACTGGAATTTGTTAAGACAGAGTAGTGAGATTTTAAAAGATGTGTTTTAAGCTGACGTTTGAAAGAAATTACTGTGGGGGCATCACGAATGTGCTTCGGAAGCGAATTCCAAATGACTGGAGCCTGGAGACAAAAAGGACCTTTGGCCAAAGGACTTTGTATTTATTTTTGATACTTTCAAAAGTTTTACTCTGCTAGAATGTAGGGTGCGGGAAGCTTGATAAGTAGTTAACATACTGGAAAGGTAGGGAGGCAGTGTACAACTGAAATGATGGAAGGTGAAAGTAGCTACCTTGTACTCAATCCAAGCTTTGATGGGAAGCCAGTGAAGTTGGTACAACAAGGATGACACATGATCTTTTTTTCTTTTTAATTTCTGAAAAATGACTCGAACTGCACTGTTTAATATTCTCTGAAGTCGAGGCAGTTCTTCAGATGGCAGGCCAGCAGTGAAGACACAAGCTGAGTGGTGGCAGACTGAGTCAGGAAAGATCTTGCAGAGCTGATTTTCTTCAGCTGGAAATAGGCTGCTCTACAGATGGAAGTGATATGGTCTTTTCATCGGCGTCCATGGTAAACTTGAGCATTGGCATTTTCTTGGAGACTTGAAGCCACAATCATTGGCCCAAGGATACTTTGTGGCAGGACCTTTCTAAACAAACCAATTTAATTGTTGACCTCTCTCAAAGGTCAAGGTCACAGTGGATCAGGATATAGATGCCAAATAGCCATATTTTGACCCCCAACCCAACCCCCAGTTTATTTTTCAAATATTTTCACAACTTTAAACTGAAACTTGGTACGGAGAGATCTATTGGCAGAACACTTGGTGCAGTGGAGTCCAGTTAACCTTTAAGCTACCAACTTATTTTCCTACAAATTGCCCTGTGTCCCTAACTTTTTTCATTCAAAGTCAAACCAAGTAAAAATGGGGTACATGTTAATTCTGCTTCAAAATGTACAAAATTTTGACATGATTTTGGAAAATACATGTACAGTATATCATACTTTTGTCATTTTAAGTGTCTGTGGGCAACAGTCTTTGTTTACCGGTCATATATCTCAGTAAAACTAAAAGTGCTAAACCATACCTCTGTCAGAAATTCAATCCAGAAAATAACAAAACTGGTAAGTGGTTAGAAACATACCAGTGGCAGTCAAGAAGTCACCACAGGTAACCACTTTACTCATTCCATCATACTGATCACGCACATATATCTCATGACACACCTGCAGGTGACAAACAAGTCAGGTAGGTTTCACTTTCAGAACTGTATTCAGTTTTAAAGTTTTTGACGTAATTCCATCTGAAGAAAATATGAGAAAAATATTTTGAATGTCAAAGAAACTCAACATAGGTCTAAACCATCACGTGGCCAGTACTACACAGGTCAGAGTCATCTTCCGCATTACACAGGTATGTACAGGTAGCTCTTTGTCATCATTGATATCAGACTCAAAATTGGTAAGATCTTCAATGTGTACTGAACTGAAGCTGAAGTCCGATTCAGAGTCATCTTCTCTGACAGAATTTGAACAAATATCATCCAGTAATGCTGTAAATTCAGGGTCGCATTCACTCTTCATGCTCAAGTCACATTGTAATCAAAACAGTCTTGATAAACATTTAACTTTTGATTCAAAACAAACTCGAAAAGCACCCCACATATAGCGGAAAAGGAAGTAGGCATATCCCACAATGCATTGACTCTGTTAAAAGTTAGAATGGGTACGAAAAATGAACTGGAACTGCGGTACGGTCGAACATGGAGTGATATGTCACAGACAGAACCGGGCGCTATGGTAGTTAAAAGGTTAACTCGAACTCGCTTTACATAAATTTTCAGTTAACACGAACTGTTTTTGCATTCCCGGCCGACGGCCTTCTTATTCTGTATTAAAATTTCACCAATAACACAAAATGTTTAACACGAAATTTTGCTTTACACGAAGCTGGTTTCGGTTCCCAACCAGGGCAATTTCACTATTATTCACCTGTTTAAGAACACAGATTCCATTCACCGAAAACCAATTCAGTGGTAAACTTTAATGTGAGCATTTTTTTTCGGAGACTATTCAAGCCAGTCTTCAAACTTTGTGGAAAAACCTTTCTAAAACTCAAATACTATTCACAACTTCAAACCCACACTCAGTGCAATGATTGATACCTGGCTGATGAAAAGACCATACAATCTGTTTGAACATAACTTTACACCACAATTTCCAAAAGTCACTAATTTTTTATTCTAATGGAGAACTAATTGTAAAATGTTATGCTAATTACACATAAACAAGTCTCTAATTTAAGTGCAAAAGCCAATTGAAAAAATAATGTTTACATAGTTATGAATACTGACAAAGTTGTTCAATACACCTTCACTGCAATGTTATTCTCATTTTTTTTTTGCACATTGAAATACAGCTTCTGTAAGCTAAAGATAACTACACTAGATGACTTTTATCTGCTGTTAACTATTCCAATAGAAACTAAGCCCATTTTTACAAACTGCCCCCCCCCCCCCCCCCCCCCAGGTCTGCCCTAGGGGACTTGGGTGGGGTTAACTACTTTTTAGTTCGCAGGGTCACCCTGGTTGTCTGGTGAGGCTTGATGAATTTGACCCCCAGAGGACCTACTCCAACAATCACTCCTGAAACAGAAAAAAAGAGACTGCTTTGTTTATGTTGCATAATGATCACAGCGCTTTCTTGAAGCAACCCGTAAGCTTCCTGCTGATCAAGTTTCCTAAGCAAACTTCAAACTCCTTTTCTTTATTAGCCAGTGACAACCTTAACCAGTCCCACTTGTTTCGGCCGTACCTTTCAACCTTTTATAATTTTTCAGTGTCTCCATCTCAAACTTAAATGGAGCTAAAACATGTTCAAAATCCACATTTTTCTGGTTTCAAATACTTTAAAAAGATTCCTGGCTGCTATTATTCGTAAGTACAAGTATGCTGACATAATCTTGCTCACCAGGGTACAACCTGTCAGGGTACTGCACTACGACACGTGTTTAGCATCCATTTTCTGGGTGCTTTCACGGCTGGGAAAGACCATTCAGCCTCGGAAACTTTTGATTCAGGAACAAATCCCGAAGAACTGAAACAGAGAGGGTCAAATAATTTCAATTTGTGTCCATGTTTGCGATTTGTTATTAGCTAGCATCAGCCCAACATGTCTGGTTATTTTTCAACAGCTTTGTACTAAAATGGCTGGTTATTATTAAATTATGATATATCATGGCAGCTATCAAGCATGGCGAGATTCGTACATGTGAAATTGACAACCCACGTTATGTTCATTCTCGCCTTTACTTGCCCTCAAACTACTTTAAACTTAGACACATGTAAAACTCGACGATATGGTAACAAAATAGTAACTTGCATTGGCTCTCTATAGACCTAAACTTGGTTTCGATATTCTATTTCATTCCCCAAATTTTTTTGATCTGAAAGCGAACACACGTGAGTGATCACTGATGTCACGTTTCAAAATTTTGGCTTCCGCTGCTCGATCGCACAAACCATTGAATAACTCTTTTATCCTTTCGGATGTATGCAAAAATGACACAGGATTAGAAGGTATGTTCAATTTCTAACCAGTTGATATATGGTTGTGTGAGATGCATGCCCGATTTTGAGTTTGAAGGCTTTGTTTTGTCAGTCAGGTAGCGAAACCGGCACTCGACGCCTAGTCGTACTCTTGACCATATACAATTTGATGGACTGCTTGAACATAACAATTTAACCCAAAATTTGGATGCATACAGATACTGTAAACCTCATAAATGGTTTCTTTCATCTATCACCCATGCATCCTCTTCAAAACCTTGATATAAATCTCTACACCAGTTGTCTTCAGCAAAAACAACAGATTAGTAAAGATAAATTAGTGCCTATGTGTTTAAACATAACTCAACATTTACACCATTCTGAGTATACATCTTCAAAACTGGATCATTTCATTTTCCATAACCTTTCATTATAAAAACAAAGTACATACTCTACATATAATAACACATGTTTTAATAATTGTCCATTTTTAAAAATGTTATTAGTATGATTTCTGCAAACAAAATTTACAACACGTGTTATGTTCAAGCCCTCGTGCTGGGACCATATGGCGTTGAGGCGCGTCCCCTGGGTGGTGGATAGGGGGGGTCCCTTGCGAGAGGGGTGCACCGAATGAAATAAGGTGCCATGAACCAACATGGTCTAAGGGAAGGTGACCCCGACAGAAAACCCCTGGTCCTCCTAGTTAAGGGGGTTGGGTGTGAGGGTAGCTTCCCCACCCTGCAAATAAGGAAATGGCTACAAAAACGCCGACGAAAAGACATACAGCAATTTCTTTCCTGGAGGAGGAAGGTTCTTCTACCAGAAGATTTATGACGTCCTGTGGTGAAAGGCAGAAGTCTTCGGAAGCCACAGGACCGAGCCACCTCTCTCTATCCAGAGACACAAAAATGGGCACATGGAATGTCAAGACCATGTACCAGAGCGGCAAGGCCGCCCAGATAGCAGCGGAAATGCAAAAGTACAACCTTTCCCTGCTAGGTATCTGTGAAGCCAGATGGACGCAGTCTGGCCAGAAAAGGCCGTTAAGTGGGGAGATGATTCTGTATTCTGTATTCAGGTCATGAAGAGAATGCCCCCCATACAGAAGGAGTAGCATTCATGCTGTCACCAGTGGCACAAAGAGCGCTGATGGGCTGGGAACCTCTTGGGCCAAGAATTATCACAGCAGCCTTTAGAACCAAGAAAAAGCTCATGCTGAATGTCATCCAGTGTTATGCGCCCACTAATGACAGTGACGACGAAGAGAAACAAGAGTTCTACGACTCCAGAGTGCTGTGGACAAATGTGCAGAGCGAGACATCACCATCGTCATGGGCGATTTTAATGCCAAAATAGGGGAGGACAACACCGGATATGAAGAGGTGATGGGGAGACGGGGACTAGGCGAGATGAGTGAGAATGGGGAGAGATTTGTAGACTTTTGTGCTCTAAACAGACTTGTCATTGGAGGCAGCATCTTCCCACACAGAAGAATACACAAAGCAACTTGGGTCTCACCTGACCATACTACAGAGAACCAAATAGACCATCTCTGCATTAGCAAGAAATATAGAAGATCCCTTCAAGATGTTCGAGTGAGGAGGGGAGCAGATGTCGCCTCAGACCACCATCTGCTTACCTTAAGAATAAAGCTCGAGCTAAAGTAAAGCCGCACAGAGACAAGAAGACAGCGCTATAATGTAGGCCTCCTGAGAGACTGGAGTGAGAGAAGAGTTCAAACTGGTGCTGTCCAACCGGTTTCAAGCGCTACAGGAGCTAGTAAATGAAGAGGAGGCGGTCACCACAAAGCAGCAGTGGAAGGCAGTTAGAGAGGCGCTGAACTCAACCTGCAAAGACACTGGAGGGCTCAGGAAACACCGTCACAAGGACTGGCTGTCGGCACAGACCTTGAAGAAGATTGAAGTGAGGAAGCAGAAGAAAGCAGTTGTCAACAACAGTCACACGAGAGCAGCCAAAGCAAGGGCACATGAGGAATACTCGGAAGCGAACCGCGAGGTGAAGTGGAGTATCAGGGCAGACGAGGGCCTACACAGACAGCCTGGCAGCAGAGGCAGAAAAGGCAGCAGGCAACGGCAACATGAAACAGCTCTACGACATTACCAGAAGATTGTCGGGCAAGTGTGGCCATTCAGAAAGACCAGTAAAAGACAAAGAAGGCAACCCTATTGCAGACAGAGCAGACCAACTCGACAGATGGGCCGGGTATTTTGAAGAGTTACTGATCAGACCCAGTTTACCCGACCCCCCAGACATCCAGCCAGCAGAGACCGACCTACCCATCAGCTGTGACAGACCCAGCCGGGAAGAGATCAGAAGAGCAGTGGCATTTTTGAAGAACGGCAAAGCAGCAGGGCCAGATGGCATCCCAGCGGAGTCTCTGAAAGCAGACCTAGATACAACAGAAGAGCTGCTGTACCCACTGTTTGGAAAGATCTGGGAAGAGGAGGTGATTCCGGCTGACTGGAAGGAGGGGTACCTAATCAAGCTTCCCAAGAAAGGCGACCTCAGCAAGTGTTCCAACTACAGAGGAATCACCTTGCTGTCAGTACCAGAAAAGATCTTCAACAGGATCATCCTGGAGAGAATGAAGAGCTCCGTTGACCCCCAGCTGAGAGACCAGCAAGCAGGATTCAGGAAAAACCGATCATGTACAGACCAGATGGCCACTCTCCGCATCATCGTGGGACAGTCTCTGGAGTGGAGCTCCCCGCTGTACGTCAACTTTGTGGATTATGAGAAAGCATTTGACAGCGTGGACCGAGAGACTCTGTGGAAACTCCTACGACACTATGATGTACCCACAAAGCTCGTCTGCCTGATCAAGAGCAGCTACGATGGCATGACATGTCGCGTGATCCACGAAAGACAGTTCACCAGGGAGCTCCAGGTCAGAACCGGTGTCAGGCAGGGGTGTTTGCTGTCTCCGTTCCTCTTCCTACTGGCCATAGACTGGGTCATGAAGAGGACCACACAGCACAGACGAAGTGGAATACAGTGGACACTATGGACACAGCTTGACGAACTCGATTTTGCAGACGACTTGGCTTTACTGTCCCACACTCATCAACAAATGCAGGACAAGACCACAAGGCTTGCTGACATCTCGTCCCAAGTGGGCCTCACCATCCACAAACAGAAAACAAAGACAATGAGGCTGAACGCAACCAGGGAAGAACCAGTCTTGCTTGCTGGCACCCCGTTGGAGGAGGTGAAGTCCTTCACCTATCTTGGGAGCATCATAGACAAAAAAGGCAGCACTGATGCAGATGTCAGAGCACAAATCTATAAAGCCAGAGCAGCCTTTCTCCAGTTGAAAAAAAGTGTGGAGTTCCAGAAAGCTGTCACAACACACCAAAGTCCTGATTTTCAACTCCAACGTAAAAGCAGTTTTCCTATATGGAGCAGAGACTTGGAGATTGACAAAAACCAGTCAACAGAGAACAGATCTTCATAAACACTATCAGTAGGCAGTATCACTAGGCAGGCATTGTCATGGAACCCCAGGGAAAGGGGAAAAGAGGCAGGCCGAGAAAGACCTGGCGTCGAGACCTCCAAGCAGACATCAAGAGACTGGGAACCACCTGGAGTAAAATCGAAGAAGCACAGGACAGGAGTCGCTGGAGGTCTCTCGTCAACGGCCTTTACCCTGGGAGGGGTGACAGGCGTAAGTAAGTAACAGGGGTGGGATTTTTCCGCGTTTTCGCGGATTTCCGTGGAAACTCTTTCACAATTCCGCTGAAGCATATTTATTTTCCGCGTCTAGACGAAAAAAAGAATTTTTTCTTAAATGGCAAAAAAATCTCAAATGGGTTGGATTTGTATGTAGTTTGGTTCACTATCGCCCGATACTTCCGGTAGCTTTAGGTCGCAGTGAAAAATGGCGGTGAGAAAGGATAATGTTCAAGACAGAGTGCTGTTTAGTGTGCATCTGACCGTGATCTGGTAAGCACATTCTATTTTTACAGGGCGGATCAGGGGTGCCATAACAAGGTCCCTTTTTGGGGGTGTTTGGCCTCGCTCCCCCTGTCGGTTGTTTAATACTTCGGCAAACGGTTGACACGCGCGCCCCACACCCCCACCCACCCCCTCCCCCACCCCCACCCCCCCACTCCTCCCACCCCCCCCCCCCACCCACCCCCCTGTCGTTTGATTTTCGGGTCACTAGAATTAACGATTTTCCTCGTTTTCCTTGTTACTGGAATCCCACCCCTGAAGTAAGTAAGTTATGTTCAAGCAGGCTCTTATATTAATATGATGAATTATGCAAAAGCAACTTGCATTAGAAAATCATCAGCTCAGTGTTGATTTAGGCCAACATTGCAAACATCTTGTGACGGTGATTTTTCATAGTGCAGCATGCCTTTGAAAATCTGAGTTTGATGGAGCATACATGTGTAAAATGTGTCACGTTTTGTTCTCAAGTTATAATTCAGATTTGGTCAAAAAAAACTGTGATAATCTCCTAAATTCTTCTGTGGTCGCCCATAAATCATGTATCACTGGAAACCTTATCCATTTCCCTACAACATGATGTATGCCTCAGTTGGATCTGACCACTTATGTGAATTTTGTAGCAGGTTTTGTGAGGGAGGGTGTAGATTTTACAACCAAACAACTAGACAAACAGTCGTACTCTTACTTACTTACTTACGCCTTTCACCCCTGCCAGGGTATAGGCCGTCGACAAGAGACCTCCAGCGACTCCTCTCCTGTGCTTCTCCTTCGATTTTACTCCAGGTGGTTCCCAGTCTCTTGATATCTGTTTGGAGGTCTTGACGCCAGGTCTTTCTCGGCCTGCCTCTTTTCCTCTTTCCCTGGGGATTCCATGACAATGCCTGCCTAGGGATACTGGATACTGGCTTTCTCAGACTGTGATCAATCCATCCCAATCTTCTTCGTCCAATTTCATTCCGCTGTTATCTGCTCTGTTCTCTCCCAGAATCTGACATTGCTGATCTTCTCTGGCCAGTGGATTTTCAAGATTCTTCTAAGGCAACTGTTTATGAAGATCTGTACTCTGTTGACTGTGGTTTTTGTCAACCTCCCAAGTCTCTGCTCCATATAGGAGAACTGCTTTTACACAACAAATGCAATAATTTTGACCCATCAAATTTCAGGTAGCGAGCTGGGCTACCACTGTTTAAATGTTAGTACGCTGAGACAGTATTCAGTGTCTGTCAGATAAAAATGTTTGTCTAAGCTCCAAATTTTAAGGTTGCAACCAGGCTACAGTTTATGGATTCTAAAGTTCAATGAAGTTTTTTTGAGTGGCCATAAGCGTCTTGTTTTCATCGCCTATGTAGAGTATATAGTAGAATAATTAATATTTTCGAAGACTAATCCCCCCACCCGGGTCTGCCCTGGGGGACTTTGGTGGGGTTAACTACTTTTTAGTTCCCAGGGTCACTCTGGTCAGCCCCAAAGGGTGGGTTTTTCCCTCTATTCTGGGGCATGTTTTTCTGTCTACCCTTGGTCCATTCACCTGTGTTTGCCTTTTTAAAACTCTCCCTACTGTCTGCACTGCCTGTAGCTCTCGATATTGGATGTGTGTTGCTAAATGGTCTTAGCTTTATTTAGGCCCCATGTCTTAGGTTTATTTAACGTATTGGACCGGCTGGCGACGTACCTTCAATGTTCTGTTTAGTTTTTTTTTCACAAGCAGTGCAGGCACGTCCTGAGAAAGTCTTGTTGCTGTCGGGACGTTAAGCAATGTACAATCAATCAATCGAAGACTAATCACATTTGATTGTCAACTTTTTGTTTCAGATATTTTGTCTGCATGGTGGCCTCTCCCCATCCATAGACACACTAGACCATATCAGAGCTTTGGACAGAATACAGGAGGTTCCGCATGAGGTGAGTTTAGGTGATACCTCATTTTGAAAGCTACAATAGTTTAAGGTGTTTAATTGGATGGAATTGTTGTAGATTTGTGCATAGTTACAGTTCTCCACAAGTAGGCAATAAATAACTATTTCTATTTTGACTTTTGACATGCCCAAGTGATCTTTACTAAGAGTGGATGAGACTAGAAGTGGGTGGGACTTCTTGCACATTTAGAGTACTTCTTTTTTTTTCATCTTACATACTCTTTTCTGTTCATTCTAAATTACAATTTCCATATATTCAAAATAGAACCCTTTCAGCGAAAATACATATTTCATGTTGGAGGAGAAGCCACTAAGATAAGGGAGGACCATATCCACTCCATATCAGTCGCCAAATATGAGGGTATTTTGCATTGGGCGAGGCAAAGTCGTGTTTCTGAGAGCCCAAAAGGCAAATGCAAATTACACGTGCACATCTGCAGTTACCCAATCTGCCAGAAAAAAAAATTGGGTTCCCATATTTCACTTGGATGGTAGTCCAAATCAGCCCTGAAAATGGCAAGTAATTCACTCACCATGCCATGGCGAGTGATTTTTTTATTGGGGGGGGGGGGGGGGGGGGGGGTTGCGTTTTCCAATCTGTACTTTTTCAGTCCTAAATCCAAACATTCAGCCTTCACTTATCGTAATACTAAGCAAGCAATAGAGACAAGTCCTCAGACCTGCCTACCCCCTTTTTGCAAATTTGGGGGAACCACCAAGGTCAAAATGTGAGATTGACATCAAAATGGTGGAATTCGTAGCACATCGTAGGCGCCACTATATCCCAGGGATGGGAATTGTCCGCGAAAACGCGGGATTCCGCGGGGGAAGAAAATTTTTCCGCGAAATTGAAAAGGCGTCTCCGCGAAAAAACATCGTGGGTAGCAAAACGAGCAAAGCACCGGTTTTACTCCGCGGGCAGGCTATGACGTGGCAGGCTGCGTTCGCGGCACCCACTGGTCACTCACTCCGTGCGCCGCGCGCTGCGCAGTAACCTAGGCGGGCAGACACGCGCTCTGAAAGAAGCCAGTCTTCCGGTGGAGTACGTACTTTCATTGTGTTGATCAACATGGCTTGCGGCGTGACTCGTCTTGTGAATCGTGGCGGCAAATTTGACGATTCAAGCAGTCTTAAGAAGTGGAGATGGGACTGGATATCGGCCGAAGTAAAGTTAAACAGTCTTAGGTCCAACACCAAGGGGTGGTGTGGTGGGTGGGTGAGTGCCAAGCTGTCCGAAAAACCGCTAGTTTCTGGCTGCCCAGTGCCTGCCTGATGACGGCATCGTGTTTGTTCAGGACCCTCCTTTTTCCCTCTCAGTTTAGCACCAGCCAGCAGTCCAGCGGCACTGTCCGTCCCTGAGAGCCCAGCTCCGTCTTTTTTTTTTGTTATATTACTCAGCTGGCAAACCGCAGGTAGTGCGTTGAGATATCTGAACTAATTTTTTTTTTTTTTAATGAAAAATTCAGGCTAAATTTTGAAACGTTAAACAATATTTCAAGAGATCGTGGAATTTAATATGTACACTACATACCTATCAGAACTCCAAATTTATGTGCCCACACACTGAGTTTCAGTAATAGTATGTGCAACTCTACATCTTTTAGTCCACACTTTAACCAGTACTGAATAACATCCTAACTTTAGGATACAAACGAGGCTGGTAGGGTAATAAAAGCTAGGTTTGCATCCACAGTCTCGTGGGGGGGGGGGGGGGGGGGGGGGGGGGGTTCATGAAGATCTGTGTCACTTGCAGTTGTACTGGTCTGACTTGGACACTGACTGTTTCCAGGCAAAATGAACACTAGAGGGGACAGAAACGAAAAGTGAAGTGTTGTGTGGGTGACGGTCAACTGCATAAGATAAACATTGGGCTGTTGGCACCAGTTTGAGTTTTGTGACTTCACCCTGCGGTCAGGGGGTATCAGATTTCCCTGAAATTTCAGGGACTCGGGTGGCGTTGGAGCTAAGACTGTAGTGGGTGAGAAAATTCAGAAAGAACGCGTGGGCACACGCTTTCGCAAAGTTGACGTTAGTGCCGAAGTTTTCAGAGTTTTTTGCCATGGCCAATTCCCATCCCTGATATCCGCAGTAATGGTGGTCGCATGTTCTGCAAAAAGCAAAATCGTCGCCTTGATGAAGCAATAATGAATGACCATCGCTCCGTGTACGATGAACTAAAGCAAGTCATGAGCTTCGGTTTTTTCTTCTTTCCATCGTCGGTTGCTGTGTCTTTCCGCTTAGACATGACGCCAGCAGAGCACGCAACATGAGGCTGAGCATAAACATGTACGAGTAAATTTGGCGGACGGAAGTCTCGTGTTGTCTCACTTGAAGACTGAGAACACCGAGGGAAGACAGCAAAGACTGAATAATTATAAAGCGCAAACAACGCGCAAAATCACATCTCAGCGATTTTGCGGGATTTGGACTTGTCACAATGTGTGAATCGGGATCGAAATAGAATGCGTGAATCGGGTCTGAAATGGGGGAAAATCACGCAAAATCCGTGATGGTAGGCAGGTCTGAGTTCTACAACAACATTTTTGGCGAGTGCGTTAAAACATTTATTTTTTTTTTTACATTTGACAGCTATCGATACGTGTGTTATCCGACGTACATTATATTGTTGCATTGGGCTATTTTCAGTAGTAAAATTTTCATTTTGGCTAGTAAAACTTGGAAGTCCAGTAGCCAAAAGCTGGTGGGCAAAATTTTGACTTTCAGGGCTGCAAATGGCTAATAAGGTCCCAGAACATTTACTGATTTATTTACACCATCTCAAACTTTCACCAATGATGCCAACTTTCACCAAGGATGATGTTATCCTTGGTCATTGAACAAATGTGTTGAGTTTTGACTGCATTTCTTGCTGTGAATAGGGTCCTATGTGTGACTTGCTGTGGTCAGACCCTGATGACCGTGGCGGCTGGGGCATTTCCCCGCGTGGTGCAGGCTACACCTTCGGCCAGGACATATCCGAGACTTTCAACCACAGCAACGGGTTGACGCTTATATCTCGTGCTCACCAGCTTGTCATGGAGGTAATTTACACAGTTCACTCTAAGAGAAATGTTAAAGGGAAAGAAACGGATAAAATGTTTTATCCATGCACTTGTGCATGCAGCCAACACTACAGGTGCTGCAATCATTTTGGGGGGCATAAATCATGCATTTTTGGGAAACCTTGCACATATTTTGGAGGTGTCTACATACATATATCTTTGAGATGACCCCCTATTTGCGTGTGGGGCTACTGCTTTTTCACTGTGGTGACTCAGCTGGGGGGTGTGTGAGGGGTGACCAAGCTGGGAAACAATTCATGGTAATATTTGGCAAATTTCCATGTTTGCTTCTGATTGTTCTTCACCCATTTAACCCCATGAGCACAATACGTAAGTTTTTGAAGTATCATCTAATGATTATGTACCCCCAGCAGGAGTTGGGTGAACCATGATAATTCAAGGATAGTTAGCTTGGTACTGCAGCAGGAGTTGGGTGAACCATGATAATTCAAGGATAGTTAGCTTGGCTCTACCCTTGAATTATCATGGTCCATCCATCTTGTGCTGTAGGGCGTTGAGGCTAAATGGGTTAAAAATAGTGTATCACTAGTAAAGCATACCTCACTTTGACTCTTGTAGAAGAGTCATTCTCCAGTACTCGTAGTGATGAAGGGTCACAGCATTCAAAACCCAAAATATTAAGTAATACTATTTGTTTTGGAAAAATCTAACCAGTCTTGTGATTTACTAATGTTATTGTATCTGGAAAATCAGTAGCTTTAAAAAAAATTCAATTATTAGTATTTTTAATTTTATTTAAATTACGATTATTATGCTCAAAATGGCGCCGACGAATTGGAAAACCTTGCCCCTGCTCTATATTATCGATCCATATTTCAACACCAAAACTATCAATCCTCATTTATTTGATTGTATGTGATTATCGATAGTTTAGTAAAGCAGCAGAATGTTGAAAAACATCAATTCCATTTGTTTCTGCTGTGAAACTTGGGTTTGAAATTGGGGGTAATTTGCGCACCAGAGGCGTCACATACGCACGGACTTCAAAAAAAGGTGAAGCAGACGACAAAGTAATGAAACAAAGAAAATTTTAGTCCTACCTGAAAATATCATGAAATACACATATTTCTATGATTTACAAGAATACAGATACTGCGGGAGGTTCTGGGTGGCTTGTTTTGATTATGACGTCACAGACATCACGCAAATGACCAGCATTTGTTTTTTATTCATATTTTAAGAACGCGATAAAATTGTGAGGTCTGAAAGGTACTGGAAGGTTTATTTTCAAACACTGCACAAACCCTGATGACGTTTTGCGGGAAATAGTCATGCGACTTGGTTTTGTAGACCAAAATCAATGACGTGTCACACACACAGTTTCCCATGTGCGCAAATTACCGCGAAAAAATTTCGGCAGTGCGGTTCTGCCCGACTTGAAAGATCGACGCTGGTTTGCCTTTAATTTTGTGTCATCTTGTGCTATAGCCTAGTTCACAAGTGTTTCTAATGCTGTATTGAATTGAATTAAAGGTCTTGTTTTAAAACCGCATGCATATTTTGAGCTTTTGGGTGGATAAGACTAGAGCATTCGCGTTGTGTTTACGTTTTTTACTCAGTGTCATATGTCATGCAGGTAGTTCGGAAACAGCTATCATCGTCGTGTTTGTAGCCTATGTGTTATTTAAAAAGAAAAACCAACACAGATTGCTTGTGTGTGTTTGCTTGACACTTTTATTTCATCTCACCTACTATTGTATTTTTCCTTTTTTGCTTTTCCCTCATTTTTGGTAATTTTCGTGCACTGGTGACGCGCATCATGCAGGTTACCATTTTCAGGTTATTGCTTAAATTTCATCACAGAATGAAATTAATTTTGTCCTATTGTTATTTCATTTGTCTTCATGTAAAAAAACATGTTACTAGTGTCTTTTACTGATTTTAAGAAAAATCAATTTTACAGTAAAACAAATTAAAGGAGTGGTAACCTGCGCACACAATTTCTTGCCTCGCATCTATTTCGAGTCTCGTAATTTCCTCTTAAAATTATTCATATGGGTAGTAATAAGAGTTATTTAATTATGGTATTAGTTGTTTTGCCACAAAAGTTATTTCAACTGGTCATTATAATGGTTTTGTGTCACAACATCATGCAGGTTACCAGCATGGGGGTCCCCTATTGGGAATGAAGTTTGTGTCCAAAGCGTCAATGTTGCTGATTTATCGTTTTCATATTCAGATAGGTATTGCAGTTACCTTTAAAATGGAACTAGTCTTAGGTTTCTATGAATAATTTTTAAAAATTGGTCTGTTTCCACTTTTTCACTACGAGTACTGGAGAAACACTCAGAACTTCTAGAACTTCAATTGAAAGCAGTGGTGACAACAAAACATCTTATTCTTATGCCATTCTTTTATAACAAGTGACTTTTGTAACTTTTCACCTTAATCATCCTTTGTTATGGTGTATTCACATAACTTTCTTTTGGAGTAAGGTCACGCTTTTTTGGTGTCTCATGCATGTTTACCAAACCTATACCTGTATGCACACAAAACTGAAAACACCAGCTTGGCCCCTGTGCATGCGCAAAAGAGTTAAACAAGAAAGTACTCAGCACCTTGTTTTGGTGGCTGTCTGGTAAGAATAAAAACAAAAGTAAGGTGTTGCTTCACTTATCCTTCACTTTTTGAATTGAAGTTTGAACAGAAAACATAATATCTATTCTGTAGCATCTTGCATAAATTACAGTTACACTGCAAATTGGGTACAAGTTACAGGCATGGGAATTGTCTGCTTAAAGGCAAATTTCCGCCGAAATGATTAGCTCAGCCGCCGAAAGGAAAAAAAAAATGTCCGCCAAAAAAAAAAATTGGGGTGCAAAGTAAAGTAACTGAGCACCGGTCATTATACACTGCGAGGCCGCATTGGTTTGAGTTATATGCCGCCCGCTAGAGTTACGCGTCACCTATTGTGGCTTTAACGCAGCCGTTACTTTACCGTGCAAGCGGGCAATACAACACTGAACGCACCGTTTTCATGCCTCGCTTACCGTCTCGCGCACTGTACGTGTGGGGAAAATGGCGGCATCACGAGTTGTTGAAAATTGAAAATGGCGGTGAGAAAGGATATCGTTCAAGACAGAGTGCTGTTTAGTGTGCACCTGATCATGATCCGGTAAGCAACCCCCCCACCTCCCACCCCCCGTCGTTTGAATTTTTGGGCGCTGAAATGAAGGACAACGCTACACCACCACCACCACCCCCCCCCCCCCCCCCACCACCCCTGTCGTTTGATTTTTTTGGTCGCTGAAATGAAGGACCATGCTGGAAATTTCAGACTTTTTCCACTTTTCTAATTCCCATGCCTGAAGTTAGTTTGAACGTTCTACACAGTCCAAAAACTAGGCATCAGATGTTTTACAGCAAGCTGTAATTGATCCAACCATCAGGCTAACTTGTTTATTTTCATTACCAGTGGCTACATATGCAAGGAGGTTAATTCTTTGTTAACATACTTGCTATTCTTGTACCCTTCATACCAAAAGGTTGCAATCATCTTTTTTCTTTCTTTCTTTTTGTTTGCAGGGTTACAACTGGTGTCATGACCGCAATGTAGTGACAATATTCAGTGCTCCCAATTACTGCTACCGGTGTGGAAACCAGGCTGCCATCATGGAGTTGGACGATGCCTTGAAGTATTCCTTGTAAGTACCTTTTGTCCCTAGCTCGGTTGTACGTTTGTTTCAATTGTTTTGTCTAAGATTCAACCCACAGTAGTCTTTTCCTGAGGATCCTAACTGGTGTACAAGTCTATTTTTTCTTTTTTTCTAAACCCCAGCAGACTATAAAAATCTGCTCATCTTGCTCTTACTGATGATTATGTTTGCTTTTGTGCAGTGTTCTGTTGGCGTAAAGTTTTTTTTAATTGTGTTTGCTACTGTGCCCTAAAGTTTTTCTTTGTGTTTGCTACTATGCATAATGTTGACCTAGAAATTAGAAGATTATGTGCTTGTCTGGTTTTCATTTCACCAATGTGGACCTAGTAATGGGGTTTATATGAGAGGTGTGCACACAGACAGGTCATTTTGAACATGTTAGATGGCCAAACAAACAACTCAGACTTGATAGGAGCGAGTTAGGAAAAGGCATATAACCCCTATTACTCTGTCCACATTGGTGAAATTAAGATTAGTCTTCACTTGGTAAGGCTGTCATAATCTTCTATTTTCTCCTCAGTAAGCCTCATAATGATAGAGATAAATCCATTTAAAGGATCGAAAAACAATACCACATGTACTGCTGCAATACGTTTTAAAGCGTTCCAGCATTTTTCAAGTTTTTTTCCTTTCTCATTTGTGAGTCTACAGTTTCTCTGCTAAAGGAGTCGGTGTCAAGCTGTAAGCGTTTTTTAGTGAAGCAGCATGAAGATGATGGCAAGCATCACCTTACAGGAGTCTTGTGAAACTTTATTATCCCCCTTGTGCATGCATGCAGTCAGTGGTAATGGTACTGTCAGTCATATAGTTGGCTACATGCAAAGGAAGGTAATGCTCTGATTTAATTGCCAGCCTTGAGTTCTACACTGCGTCTGACCTTTCTTTGTTTCACTACTTGCAGCTTGCAGTTTGACCCTGCCCCAAGGCGAGGGGAGCCGCATGTGACGAGGAGGACACCAGACTACTTCCTGTAACAGCTGCACTCTTGGCAACACACAAGCCTGGTCCATGTGCTGTGAAGGGTAGCGTGTCACTCGGGACATCAGTGGATAATGGTGATTTGGGACACGGATGACTGTGTTTCAGTGAAGGTCTGACTTGACCTGTACTCGGACTATGTGATTTTACAGGCCCACAGTTTCTCTCTATCATTAAATTGTAGTTGTGTCTTCATCCATATGCATGTACATCACTGTCATTAACTATAAATGTTTTTGGAAAGTGGGGGGGGGGGGGGGGGGGGGGGGGGGGACACCATTCCTCACTTGCACATCAGTTTTGAAGAGGATTGTGTACTATAAAGTTATGAATGTTCAACAAGGACTGAGTTTGACTTGAATTCAGTTGATGTGGCACGTGAATAAATTCTGACAGTGTGATTTTTCCATCCAGACATTTGTTCTGCTCCATTATGAGTAGGATGAATAGCTGTATGTTCCTGTGAATATTTGCTGGTCCTTATTTCTTTACAGTCGTTCACTTAACCCAGAACAATACCGTTGATAAGTACCAGGTGAAGCCAGTCTCGATCAGCACGGGGCATAGATTCTCAAATTTGCGTGAATTCATTTCGTGCAGTTCTGAGGGATTGGATGAGGAACTGTTTAGGCATTTTGTTGTATTGTACTAATGGTTGGTAGGGTTGAATGTTGTCAGTTGTAGGCAGATATGTGCTGTCTTTGTCTTCCTTTGTCTCTTTCTTGCAAAGCATTCAGATTTTTTTCTGCTTCGATTTTCGTCTGCTGTGGAGCCACCTCCGCACCACTTGTTGAACCAGTTGTGCACAAGTGTGAACAGCTCATGGGATGCTTCACTGCTCACCCACAGTGACCAAATTTTTTCCTTACTTCTCCAAAGTCCCTACCCTCACTTCACAAAGTGACAATTTCATCTTGAATCTCCATATTGCTCATCATAACCCACTTGTGCATGCAGCCATAGTTACTGTTTACAGAAGCAGTGCTGCTTATTCAAGGGGTTTAAAGTAAAGTGCATGTGTACATCCATGTGTAAACAGGATTCATTGGCTTTTTGTGCACACTTTCATTCTTGTATTAATGAACAAATATTCTGTGTTCTGGTGTATATCTAAAGCAATGTTTTTACAGTTTGAATTGGAAGGCAAACATTTTTATAACTGTGGCCATGTAACTTGGAGCACACCAAATTTGAATAACTAAATGAAATGTTGCTTTAGGTGTTCCATCTTGTTCCTCAGCCCTCTTCATATTTACGGATTGCATTCATGTTTCATGATGCTAGGAGTAGGCAATGTTACATAGTACTGATGAGTTTGTGCATCTTACTGTATCGTTTAGGTTCATCATTTGGCAAAGTACAGTTACCATGAACTGTGTTTTTATTTATTAATGTAGTATTGTATGAATGTATCCTTTGTTTGATTACATTTGAATTGATGAGAAGCTAACTTTGAGCAAATGTCAGTCTTTTTGCATTGTTGCTAGTCAGATGTCCTTTCTCCATCTCGGGAAACATTGGTGTCAACAGGACTTAGAATTGTGCACCATTTAGTGGCTTTCTGATTTTTGGCTCTCATACGGTAGCAAAAGTGAGTGTGCATTCTGATTAGCAATTATATTTTGCTGCTAACAATCATTGTTGCATGTAGAATTGTAGCCCCTTACTCAAATTAACAATTTTTTTTTTAGTTGAATGATCTGTTTTTTTGTTTTTAAGTTGGCTTGCCAATTGATTCTACTCCCCAACCCCAAATGCTTTGTGTGTGTGTGTGTGTGTGTGTGTGTGTGTGTGTGTGTGTGTGTGTGTGTGTGTGTGTGTGTGTGTGTGTGTGCTGTTTACTTAGAATGTTCTGCCAGTTCTGATGTCTGCACTGTACTTAATGTCCTGTGGTTCTGGTTCTGCTCCCCATGCGATTGCCCACTCCACAGTAACCCTAATGACATAACAGCTGCCGATTGTAAATGGTACAGACCAGAGCAATAAGTGTCCATAACATAACAGTTCACCAGAACTGCACTTTGTGTTAGGTGTGCATACAGACATAGCATTTTAGACAATATCATGTTCATGTGTGTCTACAAGAAAAAACTTAACCCATTGATGCTGCTAGTAGAAAGAAAGTGCAAAACTGTACCTTGTCTGTGTCACCCAACACTCGAGTTTCACAAGTGTGAAGCTCACTTAGAATGTCAACAGCAACTTGTACAGTAAAGAGATTGATGTTCATGATCTGAAGTTCATGTTCTACATTTGATAATGGGGTATATGTGTGTGAGATAGCAAAAGGGAGTCCATGTAATGGGTCATCCATTGTCTGGTGTTTGTAGTCTGGCGTCCATGGTGAACTTTCACGTTGGCATTTTCTTGGAGACTTTTGAAGCCTCAGATCTCAAACATGGTCCACAGGTACTTTGTGGTAAAACCTTGCTAAACATACCAATTTCAATCGCCTCTCTCAAAGATCAAGGCCACAGGGGGTTAAAATAGCCATTTTTTGACACAAAATGTTTCTTCTGAAACCCGGACTTGGCACAGATGGTAAGACCTTTATGCATACTAATTTGGATGACCCCTCGCGCTGGGACCATATGGCGTTGAGGCGCATCCCCTGGGCGGTGGATAGGGGGTCCCTCGCGAGAGGGGTGCACCAAATGAAAAGACGAACAGCAATTCCTTTCCTGGAACAGGAAGGTTCTTCTACCAGAAGATTTATGATGTCCTGTGGTGAAAGCCGGAAGTCTTCGGAAGCCACAGGACCGAGCCGCCTCTCTCTATCCAGGAACACAACCATGGGCACATGGAACGTCAAGACCATGTACCAGAGCGGCAAGGCCGCCCAGATAGCAGGGGAAATGCAAAATTACAACCTTTCCCTGCTAGGTATCAGTGAAGCCAGATGGACGCAGTCTGGCCAGAAAAGGCTGTTAAGTGGGGAGATGATTCTGTATTCAGGTCATGACGAGAATGCCCCCCATACAGAAGGAGTAGCATTCATGCTGTCACCAGTGGCACAGAGAGCGCTGATGGGCTGGGAACCTCTTGGGCCAAGAATTATCACAGCAGCCTTTAGAACCAAGAGAAAGCTCAAGCTGAACGTCATCCAGTGTTATGCGCCCACTAATGACAGTGACGAGGAAGAGAAACAAGAGTTCTACGACCGACTCCAGAGTGCTGTGGACAAATGTGCGGAGCGAGATATCACCATCGTCATGGGCGATTTTAATGCCAAAATAGGGGAGGACAACACCGGATACAAAGAGGTGATGGGGAGACAGGGACTAGGGGAGATGAGTGAGAATGGGGAGAGGTTTGTAGACTTGTGTGCTCTAAACAGACTTGTCATTGGAGGCAGCATCTTCCCACACAGAAGAATACACAAAGCAACGTGGGTCTCACCTGACTATACTACAGAGAACCATTGGACCATATCTGCATCAGCAAGAAATTTAGAAGATCCCTGCAAGATGTTCGAGTTAGGAGGGGAGCAGATGTCACCTCAGACCACCATGTGCTTACCTTGAGAATAAAGCTCAAGTTAAAGAAAAGCCGCACAGAGACAACAAGAAGACAGCGCTATAATGTAGGCCTCCTGAGAGAGAATGGAGTGAGAGAAGAGTTCAAACTGGTGCTGTCCAACCGGTTTCAAGCGCTACAGGAGCTAGTAAATGAAGAGGAGGCGGTCACCACAGAGCAGCAGTGGAAGGCAGTTAGAGAGGCGCTGAACTCAACCTGCAAAGACACTGTAGGGTTCAGGAAACACCATCACAAGGACTGGCTGTCGGCACAGACCTTGAAGAAGATAGAAGTGAGGAAGCAGAAGAAAGCAGTTGTCAACAACAGTCGCACGAGAGCAGCCAAAGCAAGGGCACAGGAGGAATACTCGGAAGCCAACCGCGAGGTGAAGAGGAGTATCAGGGCAGACAAGAGGGCCTACACAGACAGCCTGGCAGCAGAGGCAGAAAGGCAGCAGGCAGCTGGCAACATGAAACAGCTCTACGACATTACCAGAAGATTGTCGGGCAAGTATGGCCAGACAGAAAGACCAGTTAAAGACAAAGAATGCAAGCTTATTGCAGACAGAGCAGACCAACTCGACAGATGGGCCGAGTATTTTGAAGAGTTACTGAACAGACCAGCCCACCCGACCCCCCACCCCCCCCCGACCCCCCCCCAGACATCCAGCCAGCAGAGACCGACCTACCCATCATCTATGACAGACCCAGCCGGGAAGTGATCAGAAGAGCAGTGGCATTTTTGAAGAACGGCAAAGCAGCAGGGCCAAATGGCATCCCAGCGGAGTCTCTGAAAGCAGACCTAGAGACAACAGAAGAGCTGCTGTACCCACTGTTTGGAAAGATCTGGGAAGAGGAGGTGATGCCGGCTGACTGGAAGGAGGGGTACCTAATGAAGTTTCCCAAGAAAGGCGACCTCGGCAAGTGTTCCAACTACAGAGGAATCGCCTTGCTATCGGTACCAGAAAAGGTCTTCAATAGGATCATCCTGGAGAGAATGAAGAGCTCCGTTGACCCCCAGCTGAGATCCCCACCCGGGTCTGCCCTGGGGGACTTGGGTGGGGTTAGGTATTTTTTAGTTCCCAGGGTCACCCTGGTCAGCCCCACAGGGTGGGTTTTTCTCTCTATTCTGGGGCATGTGTTTCTGTCTACCCTTTGTCCATTCACCTGTATTTGCCTTTTTAAAACTCTCCCTACTGTCTGCACTGCCTGTAGCTCTTGATATTGGATGTGTGTTGCTAAATGGTCTTGGCTTTATTTAGGCCCCATGTGTTAGGTTTATTTAATGTATTTGACCGGCTGGCGACATACATTCAATGTTCTGTTTATTTTTTTTTTTTCACAAGCAGTGCAGGCACGTCCTGAGAAAGCCTTGTTGCTGTCGGGACGTTAAGCAATGTACAATCAATCAATCAACCCAGCTGAGAGACCAGCAAGCAGGATTCAGGAAAAACCGATCATGTACAGACCATATCGCCACTCTCCGCATCATCGTGGGACAGTCTCTGGAGTGGAGCTCCCCGCTGTACGTCATCTTTGTGGATTCCGAGAAAGCATTTGACAGCGTCCTCGCGCTGGGACCATATGGCGTTGAGGCGCGTCCCCTGGGTGGTGGATAGGGGGTCCCCCACGAGAGGGGTGCACCGAATGAAATAAGGTGCCGTGAACCAACATGATCTTGGAGAAGGTGACCCCGACAGAAAACCCCTGGTCCTCCTAGTAAGGGGGTTGGGCGTGGGGGTAGCTTCCCCACCCTGCAAAAAAGGAAATAGCTACAAAAATGCCGACGAAAAGACAAACAGTAATTCCTTTCCTGGAGGAGGAAGGTTCTTCTACCAGAAGATTTATGACGTCCTGTGGTGAAAGCCGGAAGTTTTCGGAAGCCACAGGACCGAGCCGCCTCTCTCTATCCAGGGACACAACCATGGGCACATGGAACGTCAAGACCATGTACCAGAGCGGCAAGGCTGTCCAGATAGCAGCGGAAATGCAAAAGTACAACCTTTCCCTGCTAGGTATCAGTGAAGCCAGATGGACGCAGTCTGGCCAGAAAAGGCTGTTAAGTGGGGAGATGATTCTGTATTCAGGTCATGAAGAGGAGAATGCCCCCCATACAGAAGGAGTAGCATTCATGCTGTCACCAGTGGCACAGAGAGCGCTGATGGGCTGGGAACCTCTTGGGCCAAGAATTATCACAGCAGCCTTTAGAACCAAGAAAAAGCTCAAGCTGAAGGTCATCCAGTGTTATGCGCCCACTAATGACAGTGACGAGGAAGAGAAACAAGAGTTCTACGACCGACTCCTGAGTGCCGTGGACAAATGTGCGGAGCGAGACATCACCATCGTCATTACTTACTTACTTATGCCTGTCACCCCTACCCGGGTATAGGCCGTCGACGAGAGACCTCCAGCAACTCCTGTCCTGTGCTTTTCCTTCGATTCTACTCCAGGTGGTTCCCAGTCTCTTGATGTCTGCTTGGAGGTCTCGACGCCAGGAGTTTCTCGGCCTACCTCTTTTCCTCTTTCCCTGGGGGTTCCATGACAATGCCTGCCTAGTGATACTGGAAGCTGGCTTTCTCAGACTGTGACCGATCCATCCCCATCTTCTTCGCCCAATTTCATTCTCTGCTGTTATCTGCTCTGTTCTCTCCCAGAGTCCGACGTTGCTGATCTTCTCTGGCCAGTGGATTTTCAAAATTCTTCTAAGGCAACTGTTCATGAAGGTCTGTACTCTGTTGACTGTGGTTTTTGTCAATCTCCATGTCTCTGCTCCATATAGGAGAACTGCTTTTACATTGGAGTTGAAAATCCGGACTTTGGTGTGTTGTGACAGCTCTCTGGAACTCCACACTTTTTTTCAACTGGAGAAAGGCTGCTCTGGCTTTACCGATTCGTGCTCTGACATCTGCATCAGTGCCGCCTTTTTTGTCTATGATGCTCCCGAGATAGGTGAAGGACTCCACCTCCTCCAACGGGGTGCCAGCAAGCAAGACTGGTTCTTCCCTGGTTGCGTTCAGGACCCCACCCGGGTCTGCCCTAGGGGACTTGGGTGGGGTTAGGTATTTTTTAGTTCCCAGGGTCACCCTGGTCAGCCCCACAGGGTGGGTTTTTCTCTCTATTCTGGGGCATTTGTTTCTGTCTACCCTTTGTCCATTCACCTGTATTTGCCTTTTTAAAACTCTCCCTACTGTCTGCACTGCCTGTAGCTCTTGATATTGGATGTGTGTTGCTAAATGGTCTTAGCTTTATTTAGGCCCCATGTGTTAGGTTTATTTAATGTATTTGACCGGCTGGCGACATACATTCAATGTTCTGTTTATTTTTTTTTTCACAAGCAGTGCAGGCACGTCCTGAGAAAGCCTTGTTGCTGTCGGGACGTTAAGCAATGTACAATCAATCAACCTGGTTGCGTTCAGCCTCATTGTCTTTGTTTTCTGTTTGTGAATGGTGAGGCCCACTTGGGACGAGATGTCAGCAAGCCTCGTGGTCTTGTCCTGCATTTGTTGACGAGTGTGGGACAGTAATGCCAAGTCGTCTGGTCGTCTGCAAAATCGAGGTCGTCAAGCTGTGTCCACAGTGTCCACTGTATTCCACTTCGTCTGTGCTCTGTGGTCATCTTCATGACCCAGTCTATGGCCAGTAGGAAGAGGAACGGAGACAGCAGACACCCCTGCCTGACACCAGTTCTGACCTGGAGCTCTCTGGTGAACTGCCCTTCGTGGATCACGCGACATGTCATGCCATCATAGCTGCTCTTGATCAGGCGGACGAGCTTTGTGGGTACACCGTAGTGTCGTAGGAGTTTCCACAGAGTCTCTCGGTCCACGCTGTCAAATGCTTTCTCATAATCCACAAAGTTGACGTACAGCGGGGAGCTCCACTCCAGAGACTGTTCCACGATGATGCTGAGAGTGGCGATCTGGTCTGTACATGATCGGTTCTTCCTGAATCCTGCTTGCTGGTCTCTCAGCTGGGGGTCAACAGAGCTCTTCATTCTCTCTAGGATGATCCTGTTGAAGACCTTTCCTGGTACGGACAGCAAGGTGATTCCTCTGTAGTTGGAACACTTGCTGAGGTCGCCTTTCTTGGGAAGCTTGATTAGGTACCCCTCCTTCCAGTCAGCTGGCATCACCTCCTCTTCCCAGATCTTTCCAAACAGTGGGTACAGCATCTCCACTGTTGTCTCTAGGTCTGCTTTCAGAGACTCCGCTGGGATGCCATCTGGCCCTGCTGCTTTGCCATTCTTCAAAAATGCCACTGCTTTTCTGATCTCTTCCCGGCTGGGTCTGTCACAGCTGATGGGTAGGTCGGTCTCTGCCGGCTGGATGTCGGGGGGGGGGGGGTCCCCCACCCGGGTCTGCCCTGGGGGACTTGGGTGGGGTTAGGTATTTTTTAGTTCCCAGGGTCACCCTGGTCAGCCCCACAGGGTGGGTTTTTCTCTCTATTCTGGGGCATGTGTTTCTGTCTACCCTTTGTCCATTCACCTGTATTTGCCTTTTTAAAACTCTCCCTACTGTCTGCACTGCCTGTAGCTCTTGATATTGGATGTGTGTTGCTAAATGGTCTTAGCTTTATTTATGCCCCATGTTGTAGGTTTATTTAATGTATTTGACCGGCTGGCGACATACATTCAATTTTCTGTTTAGTTTTTTTTTTCACAAGCAGTGCAGGCACGTCCTGAGAAAGCCTTGTTGCTGTCGGGACGTTAAGCAATGTACAATCAATCAATCAATGGATGTCGGGGGGGTCGGGTGGGCTAGGTCTGTTCAGTAACTCTTCAAAATACTCGGCCCATCTGTCGAGTTGGTCTGCTCTGTCTGCAATAGGCTTGCCTTCTTTGTCTTTTACTGGTCTTTCTGTATGGCCATACTTACCCGACAATCTTCTGGTAATGTCGTAGAGCTGTTTCATGTTGCCGCTGCCTGCTGCCTTTTCTGCCTCTGCTGCCAGGCTGTCTGTGTAGGCCCTCTTGTCTGCCCTGATACTCCTCTTCACCTCGCGGTTGGCTTCCGAGTATTCCCCCTGTGCCCTTACTTTGGCTGCTCTCGTGCGACTGTTGTTGACCGCTGCTTTCTTCTGCTTCCTCGCTTCTATCTTCTTCAAGGTCTGTGCCGACAGCCAGTCCTTGTGGTGGTGTTTCCTGAACCCTACAGTGTCTTTGCAGGTCGAGTTCAGCG
>BTPG01000004.1:8094423-8194936 GCA_036245525.1 Semisulcospira habei
CCCGGGTGGGGTCCATAAGCTAGGAAGGTCTACCGTGCACCCCCCCCCCCTCCCCCCAGTACTCAATAAGATGGGTTTCAAAGTGTTCCTTAGTATGTCCTGAGATATTTAAGCCATGTTCCCCGAAAATCCTTAGGAACACACCAGAGATATAGCCGATGGCGCAAGGGTACCCCATTCACGCTCTTCGCATGTGCTAAAATGAGGTTGAGAAACATTTTCCTCTAAATAAATCAGAATTCATTCCAGAAACCCAAATCAGGCAATATTATGTTAAGGCACACCTTCTGCATCCTCTGCAAAAACCAGAATGAAAAAATATTGAATCTCTGGCTCACAGTGAAGGTATTTGTGCATCCAGTAAATGACCATTTCCGCGAAATCGCAAAAAAAGACAAAAATAATGTGTCAGATGCCTTCAGACATTTTCTACAGTACCGACAGTCCATTTTCAGGTTTACATCATTAAAACAGGATGTCACAATTATTATAAACTTGACTACGTGATGCTGTGATTAATGTGAGTGCCACAGTGGTTCATTTTGTATCCTTACCCCCAAGTTGTAAAAATACACAAAATTAATTAGAAAAAATTACTTAAGTTATTCTATTTCATTTTGACCTCTCTTTACCTATTAAGTTTCAATGTGAGCAAAGAGTGCAAGAAAATAAGGAAAGTCGGCATCCTTTACGGTACGTTCGTGGTGAATGATAGCTTTTTCCCATTTAAAATTGCCGAATTGGGAAATGTACGTTGTTTCTGATGCCCTCAGAAATTGTGTATACAACTGATAGGTCTTTGTTAGGTGTTATTGGTTAGGATAGAGTACCATAGTTACTCCCAACCTGATTTTATGATGCTGTGATGCATTTAGGGGCCACAGTGGCTGAATCTGCTGCCCTACCCCCATTTTACCTGTACGCAATGGAATGAAAAATGATCATAACAATTGCTCCTCTGTCTAAATATTTTTGTTGCCAGTTTTCTTAACAAAATATGCATATTGAGCATAAACATTTGTGATCATTTCATTAATTTCAATGTGACCCATCAATTTAATTGTAATTCTTTTTATTTTAGGCATGCTTAACAGGAGCTGTGGCTGAAACTTCTACCGTCTGCACATTCAGCAGTCTTTTCAAACTCGGTGAAGGTGTACCTCAGGGAGATGTTGTGTCTGATGCTGTTTTTGGTCTACATTAATGACATCAGTACAACAGTACCAAGGTTCGTCTCGAACATCCTCCATGCGGATGACTTTGCAGTGTGGAGCACAGCAGAACATAAAGAAATAGCATCCTGCAGAATCCAGGATGCTGCCAATATAGTCAGCAGCTGGACTGAAAGAAGCCACTCAAACTGAGCTAGACCATCTCTTTCAATCAGACAGAAGATGTCACCTAAAAAATGGAGACCTTAAAGTACCAAAGACAGACAGGCCAACTTTACTGGCAACAAATAAATTACTGGATTCACGTGGAGGCCTCACATCGAAGTCATGGAAGCTAGAGCTGCAAAAAAAAAAGTCTCTGATGAAGAAACTGGTGGGGACCACATTGGCGCAAATTACAGCATCCTGGCACAAGCAAACACCTGCTCGGTCAGACCAGTAGTGCGGTACCAAGATACATCAACAACATGAAACACTGTCTGCAAAACACAAAAAACCAGGCTTGACAAGATGCAGAACATGGGTCATTCTCATGATGCAGTGACATTCTGAGAGCCATCTGGAGTACCCCAATTTAGGAAATGGAGGACATTGGAGCCACTGGAACACAGAACAGCACACACGATGAAAAGACTTACTAAACACCGACAGCATGGGAGACTACCGGAGCATTCCAAGAACCGTCAGAAACGCCCACGTCTGAACTGCAAACTGAAGGTCCTGCAAAGGGCTAAAACCGACATCCTGGAACCAAGCCCAAAGATGTGTGAACAGCTCCCTTCAGATACCTGGACATCTCCGATCTCGAAAGAGCCTTCAAGACAAGATAAACAATGTTTCAGGACTCTTTGCCAAAGGTGGCGGCACTGCACAAAGCCATCTTGCTGGAGGTTATGCACAAGCGCTACCCTCACAGCAGTTGTGATACCTCACAAGACACCGTGAGGAATGAAGGAAGTGGCATGTACATCTGTTGTGCAGACCGCACTACTACCTCCCTCTCCTTACCAGCTGGCGGCAGCAGCTCCAACTATCGTACAGATCTGCAGGTGCTCAACACAGCAGCAGAGCACTAGCTAGGGAAAGGCAGCAGCTTGATCCACTGATCTCACCAGGAAGCTTCAAGATAGCCTGGATGCCCTGTCCACAAAATAGTGCTGCAGTGGATTCCAGTGCATTCTGGACTATCTGGGAATGGAGAGCCTGACAGCCTGGCCAAAGCAGGCGCCAGACTACCTCAAGATCACAACCTCTTGTAAAGAAACCAAGACACTACAACAACAAAGTGATTGGCAACCGCAGAATGGCGGCTGCAGCCCGTGGGCAGATGACATCAACAAGCTGAACAGGGAGAGCCAGGCCACCATCTTTCATCTACGCACTGATTACTCTGGACTGGGTCCATACAGAAAAGCAGGAACGAAGTTCACAAACTTTTCATAAACGTTTCACAAACCCAAACTGAAGCCTGAAGGTTTATACACTTTAATTAGATCACTCTGTATCAGCAATTATTTGAAGCTTCCGTGCCTAATGCATGAAGAGATACCAAAATAAAAGAATGCTTAGCGAATGGCGGAGCTCGGTAGAAGCGTAAACAACCAGTCAGAATGTTCGGCAGAAAGGCCATGCAGTCACTTTATGATCAGAGCTAAATATAGATCACTTGCAACAAGCGTCAGCATGATCGTTCGCAATGGAATAGTTACAAATTGGGGGAGAAAGAAAAAAAAGTAGACAAAAGTTTGCCAGCATGTTGTCATTTTTTTTTTTACAAACTTTCACAGACTTTAAGGAAAAGGACTGAAATTGACACTTTCCAGGGCCCTGAAAAAGCCTTGTCATTTTTTAACAACTTTCACAAATGTTCACAGACCGTAAGGACCCTGCTGGACTCACCTCATGAGACTGGGTCATGCGGAAACAGCCCTATGCGAATTTGGCTTAGAAAATCAGTCTCCTTAGCACATTCTCCAAACATGTCCATACAGAGAAGCGGTCTGCTGGCAGTTCTGACCAGAAGACACGCCCCTGTACACCAAACTCTGAAAACATGCTGCCTAGCTCTTGACAGATCATTTATTGGCAGACAGAACAATATAAGATTTAAAGACGGCCATCAAAAAATTGAACCTTGCAGAAGGTGGAAGTAGAGATCTCGTGGTGGACATGTGGAAACTAAGTATTTTGATAACATTGTTTTGGCTATTAGGAACCATGAAACTTTATTACGCATATTCATATTTACACATTTCTAGACGAAAATAAATGAAAGGAAAAGGGGAGAGCTTACTAGACCCGCCTTACGCTAGGTAAAATATCACCTAAAAGACCAGCCAGTTAAAAATAGTTACAATTAAATTGATGGGTCACATTGAAATTAATGAAATGATCACAACTTTTTATGCTCAATATGCATACTTAAAAAAAAAAAAAAAAAACTGGCAACAAAAAATATTTCAACAGAGGAGCATGATGTAAGCAATTTTTATGATTATTTTGCGTTACTTTGCGTACTGGTAAAAATGGGGGTAGGGCAGCAGATTCAGTCACTGTGGCCTCTAAATGCATCACAAAATCAGGTTGGGAGTAACTGTGATACTCTATCCTAACCAAAAAAACCTAACAAAGACCCATCGGTTGTATACAAAATTTCTGAGGGCACCGGAAACAACGTACGTTTCCCAATTCGGCAATTGTAAATGGGAAAAAGCCATCATTCACCACGAATGTACCGTAAAGGATGCCGACTTTTCTTATTTTCTTGCACTTTATGCTCACATTATTGAAACGCAATACGTAAAGAGAGGTCAAAATGAAATGGAATAACTTTAGTAATTTTTTCTAATTAATTTTATTTATTTTTACAACTTGGGGGTAGGGATACAAAATCAACCACTGTGGCACTCACAGCAATTACAGCATCACCTAGTCAAGTTTATAATAATTGTGACATCCTGTTTTAATGATTTAAGCCTGAAAATGGACTGCCAGCGCTATAGAAAATGTCTGAAGGCATCCGACACATTATTTTTGTCTTTTTTTGCGATTTTGCGGAAATGGCCGTTTGCTGGGTGCACAAATACCTTCACTGTGAGCCAAAGATTCAATATTTTTTCATTCTGTTTTTTGCAGAGGATGCAGAAGGTGTGCCTTAACATAATATTGCCTGATTTGGGCTTCTGGAATGAATTCTGATTTATTTAGAGGAAAATGTTTCTCAACCTCATTTTAGCACCTGCGAAGAGCGTGAAAGGGGGTACCCTTTCGCCATCGGCTATATCTCTGGTGTGTTCCTAAGGATTTTTGGGGAACATGACTTAAACATCTCAGGACATACTAAGGAACACTTTGAAACCCATCTTATTGAGTACTGGGGGGGGGGGGGGGGGGTGCACGGTAGACCTTTCTAGCTTATGGATTATAGGTCTTACCATCAGTTATCTCTGTACCAAGTTTGGGTTTGAAGTTGTGAATAGTAATTGAGAAAAAACATTTCTTGTCAAAATGGCAATTTTTGACCCATTTCCTGAGCTCTTTTGACCCTTGACCTTTCCGAGGGGTCATCCAAATTAGTATGCATATATAAGTCTTACCATCAGGTATCTCTGTAGCAAGTTTGGGTTTGAAGTTGTGAATAGTATTTGAGAAAAAAACATCTTTTGTCAAAATACGGCTATTTTGGGCCTATTTCCCTAAGTTCTTGTGACCCTTGACCTTTGAGAGAGATCCACCAAACTGGTATATATAGAAATGTCTTAACATCAGGTATTTTTGTACCAAGTTTGGGTTTGAAGTTGTGAATAGTATTTGAGAAAAAATAAATCATGTCAAAATAAAGCTATTTTTGGCCTATTTTATCTCTTGTGACCTTGACCTTTGTGGGAGGTAACTCAAATTGGTATGTTTAGAAAGGTCTTGCCACAAAGTATCCTTGGGCCAAATATGGAGACTGGCTTGAATAGTCTCCGAGAAACTGCCAACATTTTAGTTTACCATAGACGATGCCGGACGGACGACCACTCGCCCAGAACATACTCACTTTTGCTTTGCACGTGAGCCAAAAATGGTCATTTATGACTTATTTCCTGATCTCTTTTGACCCTTGACCTTTCCGAGGGGTCATATCACGCTAGTTTGCGAAGGTCTTACCATCAGATATCTTTGTACAAAGTCTGGGTCTGGAGTTGTAAATAATATTTGAGAAAAAACAATTGTGAAAATATGGCTATTAAAAAATATATATATTTAAATGATCCCTTGTAGTCTTGAATTTCAAGAGAGGTTAATGAAATTGGCATATTTAGAAAGGTCTTGCCACAAAGTAGCCTTAGGACAAGTTTGAAGACTGTGGCTTGAATAGTCTCCAAGAAAATGCCAATGTTAAAATGTACCACTGACAACAGACAGACAACTACCGGCCCATTGACTCACTTTTGCTTTGCACATGAGCCAAAAATGACTTTACTCATACTCGTCAAGTTCGGACATCAGCTCCTATACAAAATCATACTAACAAAATTATGCAATACACGGGTTACCCCTAGGATTTGACATTGTCATCGGGACGGACAGCATGACAAAAAAATCCGTCCTAGGCGCTGTACAGTCCACCGCACACTTAAAACATGGCAGGGACAAATTTTTTCTCTTGAGATTTGACCATACCATGTGAAAGACAGCCACCCATTTTTTTCCATCCCTGTCAAAGTTTGTCGCACAATTACGAAGAATTTTCTGTTAACGTAAAGCCTTAATGCAGCCGGTCAAATTAACCCTCTTGTGCATGCTACAGTGGAGTCCAGTTAACACAAACTCGCTTTACACGAATTTCTGGTCAACACGAACCGTTTTTGCGTTCCCGGCCGACGGCCTTCTTATTCTGTATTAAAATTTCACTGATAAAACGAAATGCTTAACACAAAATTTCGCTTTACACGAAGCTGGTTTCGGTTCCCAACCAGGGCAATTTCACTATTATTCACCTGTTTAACACGAACACAGATTCCATTCACCGAAAACCAATTCACGTGTCGCTCTCGCGCTGCAGTACACGACAGATCAGAGCGAACTCTAGTCTGTGAGGCTAGCGTTTCTGCACTGTATTCATGTTGTTTGCATCATTCATGTACCAACATGTACCGAGGTTCGATACCGGGTTCCAGCGTTGGATTTTTCTCCTCTGGTAAGTGTCACCGTCTGGGCAGTGGGCAGATGTTCACATCTGCACGGGACATAGACGACCCCGGCCCCCACGAGTCCCCTGCTGCCTTGCAGGCCTGGCCGCTTGGCTGCGGAAAGGCTAAGGGAGGAAACCCCTGACATCAAAGCCCCCGTGTCTCCGGGGAAGGCTTTTGAGCCAGAGACTAAGACAAGGACAGTCTGATATAAAACCTACGACCCGAGGACCTCGATGCCACCGTCCCAGCTTGCTAGGCCATGGCAAACGAACCAAGGATTTAAAGGGTGGGGCCAGTACTGCGCACACTGCACTCCACCAAAAAGCTCCACCGCGCAGGCTTTAGGCCTATAGAATCTTCGTTCGCGAAGTCAAGCCAAGAGAAGAGTGTACCAACACAACCCTTTTACCGATGCGGGATTGTACTTTAGCCTGTGTTGCTTTTAACTGATGGATTGTAACTTACTATGGACTTTACCCGATGGATTTTACATTAAATACACGAGTTGAACACGTTTCCTTGTGTTTTCCTAGCGAGCTAAAGGTATGCGTATAAAGTATGATAATGCAGGGTTCATTTTTGGAACGCGCCCTGTGCAAATTGACGTATTGGGTCTCATATTGGCCCACTGCTTTTCCGGTGTGCGCGACATCGGGCGCATCGGTTTCATACGTGCACGCGCACCAGCGGTGTGTTTATTTCTTGCACAACTCTATAATCGATGCTTGAAACAAACCAGCTAACCACAACTGGCTTAGAATGAAACTGAAAAAGTTACACTGACAATACGATCGGTGTCGTTTCGGTGTGAATGCTTTAGGAATGTGTCAAGGGTCATCACGCTACGAAACAGATTCTAGAATGCAATTGGTTCACTCATTAATTATTCGACCAATGAGAACCATCGTTCTATCAGCCGACCTAATTCTTAGAAAACGTTTCACTTTCAAAGAAGGATCGTCTCCCTGTCAGATATACGAAACCAACAAATACAGTATCCCCAATCCTAAAGAAATGCCTCCCCCCAAAAAAAATTAAGCCTGCTGAAGGACAGTAGACACTATTTGCTTTTACGCAGAAAAAAAACAGCGGTAAGCCAAGTGCCTGAAAGTGAGACGGCCTCGTGTTCTTCGTCGTCTGCTTCTGAACTGGATGCAGGGCCATCATCTGTACCGGGTAACCTGAATGCAGGGTCGTCTACAAGTTCAAGTTCAAAACACGAAGACCAGAAACAAAAATTTCAAATGGGTTGGCTGCATACATATCCCTGGCTCAGGTATGAGAACGGGGTTATGTTTTGCAAAGACTGCAGATGGCTCAAGTTCAATAACACAATGGCCCAAGGAATGTCTAACTTCCGAACGAGCACTCTGACCAGACATGTGAGCGGTAGTGACCATCAGCGAGCCATGACAGCGCCAGAGGAACGGAAAAAGATGGCAGCTGCATCAGAAAAAGCTTTTTCTAAAGAAGAAGAAGCTGTTCAAATTGCCATGAAGGCTGTATTTTGGCTCTTGCCAGGAAAATCTGTCTCTGCATAAATACCAGTTATTGCTGCCATTTCTGAAACTTTTAAAGGACCCATATATTGAGCATCTGAAATGTGGTGAGAAAACAGATTATTCAAGCACAACATCTGCACAGGGACTTTTGCAAGTGTTGTCAGATATTATATAGATAAAAACATCACACAGCAAAATAGGCAAGTTAGTGTCAGGACTCTGTAACTGAAGTGTGTGTGTGTCACACACACACACACAGAGCAGTTATATTATATAATCTCTGGGTGTTTTGTCTTTTTATTTTTATTTTCTGGCCGATCACCTTGGCGATAAATGATTGACCCACTGCTCATTAAATTGGCCCATTAAATTTTGACTGAGTGGGCCAATTGGCCCATAGCCTATCCTTACAAAAATAAACCCTGTAATGTGCACTTTTAACCTCGTACTCATTCAGGCACACATCTCTTACACATTTTCTCCTTGAGGGCCATGATCAATTTGAAGCCATATTGGTTAACACAAAATACGTTTAACACAAAGTGATTTTCTATGTCCCCAGAAATTCGTGTTAAGCGGACTCCACTGTACTATGTTTATAGTTTAATTTATACTAGTATCAGCAGATACATGGACAAGAGGTTAAAATGTAACCTGCATCTTTTCAGGAAGTCTCAATGAAACGAACACAACAGCACATTAACATGATGCGTACTAGTTTTGTCAGAAAACAGTGGAGGAATGAAAATAAATATGTTAGCGGAAGCAGGGGCTTGCTGCACAGATCTTTGTAGGCCTTCTGGAGGTCAAAGGAATCATTGTACCCAGAAGGACTTCAAGGGTCCGTGTAGCAAACCCTTGCTACCATTGTACTAATAACTTATATCAACTGGCATGCAAGGTTTCAGGAAATATATCACCGATTATTCACCAAACCAATTTTTTTTAACAGCTGTAGATTTTTCACCAAATCATTTTTATTTCCCGAAGATGTAAGGTTAGTTGCCAACCTTGACGATGCGGTCCCAGCCACAGGAGACGATAATGGGGTTCTGAGCGTTGGGAGAGAAGCGCACGCATGACACCCAGTCTGTGTGCTGGTCCTCCTGCGAACAGAAACAGTCTCCAGCTCATGCAGACAGCCACACACAGCATCACTAGCTAGTAACTCTCAATAAATACTGCCATTAGTGCCAATGTCACAGTACTGTTGATTCAATAGCACAGCTGTGAAAACAACATGCATTTTGAGCTCTGCTTTGGAAACAGAAGCAAGCTGAATCTGAAGTAATATTGCTACAAATACAATGCCAGTTGTAAAACGTCAAATGAAACCATCCTGTGCATGCAGCCATCAGAAACATTCACAATACTGATTGCTGCATGCACAAGGGAGATAGATTTAACTCATTCTGCCCGCAACTCACCACAGCAAGATATGGCTCAACCATTAGTGATTAGTTCAATGGTGGTGGCAGAATAGCTAGGCGCCTAGGTGCCAAGCTATTCTGCCACCACCCTTGAACTATCATGGTCAACCTGTCTCCTGAATTGTAATGCAGTCCTCTAAGGATAACTCCAAAATGTGGGTATTACGTATCTCAGGCACAATGAGTTAAATGCATGTCTCAATAAAAAGCATGATCTGGCACCCTCATAATTGCAGGACATTTTGTTTCAAATTGATTCAATTTTATACATGTGTCTTTTTATAATCATAGGGTGCTCTGTTTTTTCAAAATAATATCCGTCATATTAGTATGAGGCAATCTGAACAGAGGGCCATAATACTAACACCAGTAAAGGTATACCGTTATGATTGGTTTCATGGATTGTCAAAGTAAATATTGCTTATGATGTAGCCCCCTTGTGCATGCATCTACCGGTACTGGAAATACTTCCAATAGCTGCACAATTGTGGGACAAATTGTAGAAGAATTCGGCATCCTCACTGAAAACACCATTAGTATCAAAAACAAGACAATTATGTTATGCTAACAAGACGTCTTTAAATATTCTGTCAACTAGTCGGTATACTCAAAATGGCAAATGCAGACCCACAATTAGCTTGTACTAATGCTAAGACCAGGAAGACTAATGTGTGCTAATTTGTTTGCAGACATACTTCCGTCATAAATATAAACAGCAACAAATGGCCGAAGATATGTGTGGTTTGGTCACTCTAGATAACGTATTGCAAAGTTCATTTTGCACTTAAAACCAGCTATCACATTCCACTATAACAGTAATAAGTGTTTTTATGTGTGTTTGTTTTTTTTTTGGTTTTTTTTAAATTGCAAAACCCTGAAAAGAGCTCATGTGAATAAAAACAAAAGTAGGATGAAAATGTGAGAAGTTACCTGCACAGTGTACTTGCACACACCAAGAGTGTTCCAAAGCTTGATGGTCTTGTCACGTGAGGCAGACACGATTTGACGGTTGTCAGCTGAGAAAGCAACGCTCATGACGTCATGCTCGTGACCCACAAACCGCCTCGTCGTCTGGCACCTGTGAACATGAGAAAAACATTGTACTAAAGAATGAGAACATCAAACCCAATAAGTTCACCAGAATCATAATCACTCCGTGTAATTAGTTGCCCACAAGTTTTGTGACCGTCACCTTTCACCTTAACAAGTGTATTTAAACTACTTAAAGTGTCTTGACATGAGCCACCAATGTGCATCATGAATGTATGGCATCTCCTTGGTGCACATATCCGTCAATAGACACTGCTATGCTGGAATTTTGAAACCCGCTGCTTTTAAGCACTACATCATGTGCAAACTTCCAATTCCAACCTATTATTAACAAGTAAGCACCCTCATAATTGCAGGACATTTTGTTTCATAAAGGTTCAATTAAAAGCATGTGTCTTTTTGTAATCACTGGGTGCCGGAACAGTACAGCGAAAAATGTAGGCATCACAATAGTATGATTATTCAAGAATCAGCGTCATTATAGCTACTGACCCTAAAAATGCAATGAATGGAACTAGTATGTCCTGGTCAGATTATATTAAAGACAACACAGTAACAGGGATGCAACTAGGCGTCAGAAATCAGTCAGAGTGAATTTGATAGTGCGCGTGTTTTGTGTGTGTGTAAGGTAAGATGTATGATTATTTATCATTTGTGTGTGTGTGTGTGTATAAAGTGTATAAGATGTATCATTATTTATCATTTATTAATTATTTACTATGTGTGATGCTAGAAAATTAAGTTTTTATGCATTCTTTCACTTGTTTTTCACTTGATATGTCTTCTTAGTTATATTTTAAGTCTTTTAGAAACAACAGAGCACATGGAACCTAAGACGATTTTCCCATTTTATGCATTTTAAAACGGACAAAGTTCCCTTGAATCTTCATCCAATTGCAGGGCTAAACTGTCTGATTAATATGTGCCAGTAGGTCAAATGCCCTATTATAATTGCCTCGAAACTATCTGATCACTTTCCTGTGTTTTGAAATTTCTATTTTACATAGCACATTAGCAATGCAGGCAGTGACCAGTAGTGAAACACTGTCTTAATCTTATGTTTACATGTACTACTTGCACTACTGCAGACTCTTAGGAAGAATGCATGCATCACATGAACAGTTATGTGTTTGTCGTGAACATGTGATGTATTGTGGCTTGAACTAACAAATAAAACAATAAAGAAAGAATTGTGTTAATTTTATGATTTTAAATTGTGTTTTTACAATCCCGCTCGAAAGAATGTAGACCGACAGACTTTCCTGCAGCTTGAGCATGTGATCAATTTATCACGGCACACTCTTGAATGCTCATGTTTCTGTTTCACTTCAATTCATTTGAACGTTGACCTTCTCGACAAAGGTTTAGCGGTCTTCAGTACACTGATATAACACGATTGTTAACCTACTCGGCCTTTTTGAGTATCCAAATGTTTGAAACGTGTCAGTCTTCAGAGAGCGAAACACAACAGTGAACCGCCAAACGTTCAACATCGATATCATTATCATCCACTGTAATCAAGTGATGAGTATTTATTAACAGGGCTTCTGTTTTCACAACAGGTTAAATTAAATGGTCTGTAGACCCCCAGGAATAAATTTTAGAGGGTACACAGACCCCCATCTGAGCATAATAGAGGGTCCGCAAATTTATTTTAGAACTGCATCATCTGTATGTTTTTTAAAATAAATTAACTCATTTTGCTCTCTCCTCTTTAAATTTGTTGTGACAGTGTCTGTGTGTCCTTTCCATGATACTGATTCTTTAACTGGTGAGCTGTCGTGCAAAAGCCTGTATTTATTTGTATGATCATTTGATAATGTATTGTAACTGAGAATATAGACTTTTCTGCTGAATGCAGATTGACAACCAAAGTCTGACTTGTCTAAACTCTCTCTCTCTTTCTGTGTGTGTGTGTGTGAACTGATGTACTTAAATTTAAAAGTTGGTTTCAACCCATTTATTTTAACCCGAATGACATATGGGTCACTCTACAAAACTGTGCAACGTAAGGGGTGCCTAGTTTCAACTGGCTGTAAAAAACATCTGCTAATTTACTTTACTCAATGAACGGTACTATTCTGTTTCAGAGTGATGAAAGAGATAGTACCGATAACTGCATGGGAAAATATCAAGTCTTTTGATGTTTAATTATTCTGAACGTGTGTGAGGATGCACGAAAATGGCGGTCCCGATTGTGACATAGCTGTAACCCCTCTTCTGTCTTGTGTTGCGGATCTTTCATTTATGGTTTAAAATATAAAAATATGTAATCATATTGTTTTTTTACAGTTTCTGTAAGTGATCATTATGATCTTACAACCAGAAAAGTATTTTAGAAAACACTTGATAAAGATACAATTTAGTTCATGATTGACGTAACACGCGTTTCCCACAACCAACCAAAGTACACACTTTGCCATTCAGACATGCCTGGCGTATGAATACTCGTATTAATCACGTTCTTCAAGATGGCGGATGTGTTTCGAATGTTTAAAAGGGTATATAGTTTGGTAAAAGCTTTGTCCTTCCTGTATTTTAAGCTTCAAAGTTGGACATGTGCTTTCGTTTCCTGTTTTGAATGTTACGTCAAACTGAACAAAACAAGCTCAATTAATACTAAGCGCTTCACTTTTGGGGACTTTTTCTTGCCCTAGTTTTCGATGTGTATCGCGGAAGGATACTTACACACACCGTTGCTTCCCTTGCTTTGAACAGAGAAAACCACGTGTGTTTTTGTTTTCGCTTCCGTTTTTCCGAGCGTGTTACGCGAAACAGAGCAAGCCGTATCGAACCTTCAAGATAAGCTTTCTTTAAGTACAAACTTATTGATCAGTCCAAAATCATGCAGTATACTTAGAATTAGATACTGTTATCTTGTGCATTGACTTTGAAGGATGTTTATTACGATTTATCGTACAGAAATTTTGCTCCTTGATCAAGCCCAGGTTTTTACTCATTCTGATCCGACGCTTGCTAAACTCAAATGAGACCACCATAGACTTGTTCCGACCTTGATTATTCCACTATGTAGCCATGTATGGCCCACGGAATACTGTTTTCGTTGAATTTATTTTCAAACACTTCGTTTGAAGTGTAATTGTTTTCACTTATGTTGAACGCAACCGGAATACAAATGACCGTCGGACATGTTTGATTCTTGTTACAGCCCTGAAAATTGAAAATGGCGAGTAATTTGCTCGCCATGGCGAGTGAAAAAAAATTTTGGCGAGTAAAAAAAAATACCCAGCTAAATGCGAGTGCGCTCGTGCGTTTTCCAATCCAACGACTAACCGCCAGCCGAACATCAGGTACGCCGGCGCGTGACCTGCCACCGCCAGCCGCCTCTAAAAATCACTTTGCGGCAGTAGCCGAACACGTCACTTGAACTGTGCGTACCATAACGGAGGTCGGTGACAGTCGTTCTATTTTTAGTTATGAATTGGTTCGTTTAGCCGCTCGCTCAGTCGCGGCTGCGTTCAGAATCGACCCGATGCCGGAGTCCGTGCGAGTGTAACAGGGCGGGCAAACTGTTAGTTAATGTGTGGTGTTAGCATGTTATTACAAAGTGCGCGCTACATGTTGAACGCGTTACTTGCTGTGACGTCACCATACATACTATTATGGGATACGGCATCGTGCGTTTCGCTTTCGATCTTCAACGAAGTTGTACATGGCGGATAAAAAGCAAAGGAAGAGCTGGAATGCTTCGAATTCTTCAATCCGGCACCGTCTGATCTTGATAATCGCTAAGAAGAAAGTTGCACTTCGACACCGCCATCTCCATTGACAAGCGACAGTACCAGAAATGCTACCCCTGGGCCGTGTGTGGCACCGCCGCTACGACACAGTTTTCAGAGTTCATGGCTGTGCTGAGTGTATTTCCATGGCTAAAGCACGACAGCACTCGAATGGCATGAGCACTGAGGCAAACTCAAAAAGCAAGTCCAGAAATTTGAACAGAAATAAGTTTGTCAGTTTTTTTTAATCGTGGTCGATCCATCTTCTGGTACACAGTTATTAGGCAAAAATTGGAGAAACACGTCTTTCTGAGTGGTTAAACGGGTTGAAACAAACTTTTAAGTACATCAGTTTACACACACACAAACACACAGAGTTTAGTCAAATCACACTTTGGTTGTCAATCTGCTGCGTTCAGCAGATATTCTCTGTTACAATACATTATCAAACGATCATACAAATAAATAAATAGATATATGTTTTTCTGTGTGTAAGAGAGCGAGGGAGACAGGCTTTTGCGCGATAGCTCACCAGTTAAAGAATCAGTATCATGGAAAGGACACACACACACACTGTCACAACACATTTAAAGAGGAGAGAGCGAAATGAGATAATTTATTTTAATGATTGATTGTACATTGCTTATCGTCCCGACAGCAACAAGGCTTTCTCAGGACGTGCCTGCACTGCTTGTGAAAAAAAAAACAAAAAAAAACACCAGAATATTGAATGTCGCCAGCCGGTCCAACATGTTAAATAAACCTACGCCATGGGGCCTAAATAAAGCTAAAACCATTTAGCAACACACATCCAATATCAAGAGCTACAGGCAGTGCAGACAGTTGGGAGAGTGTTAAAAAGACAAAATACAGGTGAATGAACCAAGGGTAGACAGAAACGCATGCCCCAGAATATAGGGAAAAACCCACCCTCGGGGCTGACCAGGGTGACCCTGGGAACTAAAAAGTAGTTAACCCCACCCAAGTCCCCCAGGGCAGACCTGGGTGGGGACAATTTATTTTAAGGAACATACAGATGATGCAGTTCTTCTTAAATAAATCTGCAGATCTGCTGCTGCAATCCTGACGTTCAACACATATGGATTGTAGAACTTTTGGGGGCAAAGGCACTGTTAAAATGAGCCATTTTGGACAACCAGTTGCATAGCCATTAGGACCTTCTAAATCTGAGGGTCAGAGTTAAAATAGTGCATTAGCCTGTACACAGATAAAACTTATTTGAATATTTGTTTTATTTTTTCGGGCGCAGACTGTTTAGCACGTCATGTTTCATCATGTATATTACATCAGAAAGCTGTATGCAGTTTGTTCTTCATATCTGTTTTGTTTGTTAAGTATTGTAGCTTGAAACTGGGGGAAAGGCTTTGTGTTTGTGGCTTCTGATAACTATTCTGGGGATATCTGCTGCAATCCTGATGTTCGACATAAGTTACAAATTCTGGCCCTGACTGCCAATAAATATATTTGGGCAGCAAAGATAGACTCCCATTGTGCTCTAATGTGTGCATGTATTCCTGTGAGTGGTATATAACATGACAAAGTGTGTTTTTCTTGGTTGTAGGATGTTTTAAAAATGTTTTAAAAATTGAATATGGTCGGATGTCAGGTTTTGCAACACAAATCATGTTCGGGGATTAGAACATTCTAAGCCAAAAAGCAGTAATTGTTTGGATAGGTCAATTGTGACCACTACTTATTATTTTAACTGTTTAGAAACTGATTTGTGTTTTTTTATCCCACTAATTTAAAGGCACTATGTTGCAATACCTGATGTCCGACATATCCAGACTTACAAATCTTAACAGCCATTTTCTCAAAAACCATTTCAGATATTATCTTTTTCTTTTACAAACACATTGCCAATACAGTGTACATCACTTAATACATTTTCTGGTACTTTATGTCACACTTTGATTTTCAACCCAGTTGTCCTTTTTGTGAGAGCACCTTTTGGCACTTAGTCACATAATAAAAGATTTTCACTATTTTTAAGGTTTGGTCTCTCATATCATGCTTTTCTAACCTACAGAGTCATGATTCCCTGCAAACTTATCTTTCATTTCATATGAGAGTTCACTAATTTCACTGATGAAGAAAGTTGGTTTCCATGTTACATCAACTATCATTTTTAAAACAAATGGTCCTAAGCAAATGCAAAAGTCTCTATTTTCAAAATGTTCTTGTCAGTGAATTTGCTGCATGTTACTTATGTTGTTTCACTACATAGAAATGATCTACATATCTTAAAACGTCTTGTGGGTAAACTAAATGAGCTGCCGAGCGACTTTTCATTTCCACTAAGTGCTTGGCACAAGCTTGCTTCCAAAACTCGTTATTATGCTGCTTTTTTTTTTTTTGGTGGTTTGTCTTGAAGTGTTTCTAAACCAAAATAAACCGTCTTGTTTGATCCTGACTTTCATTTTTGTACAGTATTTCCATGTATTTGGTTTCCGTGTTACATCAAACAAATTTCGTACCACATAACTTTACCATCCACATCCATGCAAACACATTTATATATATCTTTTTTTTTTGTCAAAACATCATACTTTGGACATGCATCTTCAAGAAAAATGATAAAAATAAGTATCCCATTGAGTTTGTTTTTTCATGGTTGGTGTCACACTTTTGCTACACAGCTTTGTAGAGTGACCCATATTTCTCCAATGTTAGAGCTTTTACCTAATAACTGTATCAGAAGATGGATCGACCATAATTTAAAAAAACTGACAAACTTATTTTGACTAGGATTCAACTTTCAAGTAACTTATCAGGCCTGCACTCTTGTTTTTATAGGACAGCCAACAGTTAATGCACTCTTTATTTCCCTTCACATAAAAAAATGTGAAGGGTCACTTACTTATGCAAGTCCCACAGACGAAGAGTCTTATCCCAAGAGGAGGACAGAGCAAACTGGCCATCAGAGGACAGGACAACATCACTGACAAAATGTCCATGGCCATGCAGCGACCGGTAAGGTACGCCATAGTTGGTTTCATCACGGGTCAGCTTCCACAGGATCAAGCTCTTGTCTGAAAGCGTGATCATCAATCTTATAATAAAATGACTTTCTTCAAAAGTTACTAAAAGTGCAAAACAATTCAATATGTAGGAAATGCCAAAATGGGATTAACAACAAATGGGCCGCGCCAGTTTATCATATTATTAGTTATTACTTACTAGAGTTTTCACTTCTCAGCCATTTGTTCGCGCCCAGAAATGCTGCTGCGGACCCAACTATCAGATAGAGCAAAACTGCTTACGGTTTATGCCAACTCTTAAGATCCAGGGGTCAACTGCATGAGCTTAGTCCTGCACCAGCCACTAAGCAAGATGTTTCGCTATATCGATAGCGGAGCACCTTGATTAGTGGCTGGCGCAGGATCAAGTACACTCGTGCAATTGACCCTAGGTCTGCACTTAACATAATTTCTTCCTTTGTTTCATGTTTGTTATTGCTGTTGTTTATTTCTTTCTTTTTTCCCCCGCCCCAGAAGCATTCCAGTCACACACGAAATCATCACATAACGAAAGCATACCTCTGGAAGCAGACAAGATCGCATTGGGAAACTGAGGATTTGTTGCAATCTGAGTAACCCATCCCCCATGGCCCTGGAGGGTACCCCTCAAAGTCATCTGTTCCTGCGACATTTTGAATTATTCTTGTTTAGTTCGTCGATGAAGCTGGATTGTTACAGCCTAGCCACATTTACTCCGCCATGGATGTGACGCGAACCGGAAAAGGAAGAGATCTTAAAACCTGGACCAGATATTATTACTGGAATGTGATTCGAATCTTTGGTTGCTGTTGATTTATTCTTAAGTTTAACGATCAGAGCGCATGTGCGCGCGTGTACACCCACAGAGAGAATTGTTTTAATACTCCCACTTGTTTAAATTGTATTGGACTAAAAACAAACACACAGTGGCAACCTCTCCCTACGTATATGGTACCTACCGGTACACTTCATTTTTTTTCTTTTCTAAATTGGGTCTCGTCACTTTCGAGAAGTCTGTGTGTGTGTGTGTGTGTGTGTGTGTGTGTGTGTGTGTGTGTGTGTGTGTGTGTGTGTGTGTGTGTGTGTGTGTGTGTGTGTGTGTGTGTGTTATTTTGTTTTTGTTTTGGGGTTTTTTGTTGTTGTTTTTTTGTTTTGTTTTTTTTTGGGGGGGGGTTGGGGGGGAGAAGGTGGAGGCCAGTAGAATGGCATGTAGAGCATGATACATGTTTTAAACTAAGAAATGATACAGATTTGTGTCCCTTGAACAATCTTCGCAAGGTAAAATGTGCCTCTTAAAAATCTCTAGCATAGTGGTGGTTGTATCACATAGCAGTTGCTATCTGACAGGCTTTATTCACTGAAGATAGCTCAAATCCAGCCAAATGATCCAGCTTTTTAAAGTACACATACGTCACCGATAGGTGGCGCAGTTTCACTATTTGTGGTTGCGCCGGTGACGGTACATTTGAGCTGGTGACGGACATAATCATTTAAAAGAATCTTCGAATGGTATGCAATTGTTATCGCGTGTTGCTAACGTCTTGCTTCATTTAGTTAATTACTTGCCGAGCACATTAGAGGTCCTGTCAATTATACATTTTGATGTAATTCTACACTTGACTCCAAGAATGCAAAATTCGGCGGCCATTTTGGGCCTTGATTGCGGCTTCGCAACTAGTAGGTATCATCGCAAAAATATTCATGTTACAGTTTTATTTGATTGTTTCAGAGACATTCTTAAACAGCAAATCCAGCAAAGATGATGGTGGAAGACAGAGCTGCAGCCAAGGAACTCGATCAGTGGATCGAGCAACTGAACGACTGCAAGCAACTGACTGAAAATCAAGTGAAAACGCTATGTGAAAAGGTAACCAACGCAACCACAGTGAATATTTTACTTTTACTTAGCAGTAGGCTATGTACTTTGCATTGAGAGAACGACATGAGACTGATACTTTTCACTGCTTATTTTTGACATTCCGTAGGTCGTGTTGACACGCATGTTTATTGTTTAGTTCCACAAGATGGGTTTATGATCAACACATTTTCAGGCGGATTGCATGAATTTAAATTAAAAATTAAATTATTGACAAATATTATGAACTATGGAATAAAAGAAATGTAGACCACAAGGAGCAGGTGACTGCCTCATTCCTTTATTAAAAGACAGGTTTTACTATTTTGCTTTTTGTATTTGCGTTCATTATTTGAAATAGATTGTGGGTACCATTTCTTGATTCACCACTTGATGCTGCTTTCTCAAGTTTATGTGGCTGTGTATTTTTATACAGTTATATTTTGTTTTACAGGCCAAAGACATCCTGTCTAAGGAGTCCAATGTACAAGAAGTGAAGTGTCCTGTTACTGTGTGTGGAGATGTACATGGCCAGTTCCATGACCTCATGGAGTTGTTTCGAATTGGTGGCAAGTCACCTGACACAAATTACCTCTTCATGGGAGACTATGTTGATAGAGGCTACTATTCTGTTGAGACAGTGTCATTACTTGTTGCTCTAAAGGTATGAATTTGCGTCTTTGCTGCTGCATGTGGAGATTCTTAATTTATTTCTTTATGATGAGCTGAGAAAAACTGTCACGAGAAAACTCAAACTGCTTAAATTATGTGAATTGTGGCATTGACTAGGTACAGTTTTAAATGTTCTGAGAGTAAGACTGATAATAAGCTACATGGCAAGGGCAGAATGTTACTCAACACTCAATCACAATGCTCACATACATTGAAGCAGGCTACTTTTGTGGCAAACATGCACAGTATGCAGCCTCCTTTTTGTCAAGATTAATATGGCTCTCACTCTCAGTCTTAGTAAAGTAGGGTAGAGGATTAGAATAGGAATGAATGCTCACCCATCCCTTCACACCTCGCTAATTTTATTTCCTTTCAATTTCAACTTGCCTGCTCTTTACAGTATAGGTTCTGGCATGACTAGTACTTTCAGAAAGTGATTTGATCGGTCAGAATCACCGTTATTAATATTATGCATGTGTTTATCACAATCGTTATGATTTCTTTGTAGGTGAGGTTCAAGGACAGAATCACAATCCTCAGAGGCAACCATGAGAGTCGTCAGATTACTCAGGTGTATGGGTTTTATGATGAATGCTTGCGGAAGTATGGAAATGCCAATGTGTGGAAGTATTTTACAGATCTCTTTGATTACCTGCCCCTGACAGCTTTGGTTGATGGACAGGTAAGCTGTTGTTTTCAGTTGTGTTCTGGTGCATCATAGTTTGTTTTCTTCTTTTTTTTTTGGGTGTATGTCTTTTGTTTGTGGTCTGTTTTGTTGGCGGTTTTGGGTTTTTTTTGCTCACATGTGATAGCAAAAGTGAGTATATATTGGGTCATCCATCTGTTGTTTGAGGTAACTTTAATGCTGGCATTTTCTTGGCATCTATTCAAGCCACAGTTTTCAAATTTTGTCCAAGGATATTTTGTGACTAAACCTTTCCAAACATACCAATTTCAGTGACCTACCTTAAAGGTCAAGGTTATATTTGTCCAAAATAGCCATATTTTGACAAAATTATTTTCTTAAATACAATTTTCAATGTCAAATCCAAACTTGGTACAGAGATACCTGATGGTCAAACCTTTCTATACGTGTGTATACGAGTTCCTATGACTCCTCACTAAGGCCAAGGATCAGAAGAGGTCAGCAAATGTGTAAAAATGCTAATTATTTATATAAAGTATAAAGTTTTATTTTTTTTATCAAAGCTTTTGCAAACGTTTTATTAAAATTTGGCACAAAGGTAGCTGATGATAAAACATTTTTATGCATTTCAATTTAGTTGACCCTATGGACAAAGCTCAAAAAGGTGGGGGCAGGGGGGCAGAACTGAATTAGGTCAAAAACAGACATTTTTACAAAATCTTTTTTTCTCTCAGCTCCTATTTTCAACTTAAAACGAAACATGGTACACACATACCTGATGCTAGGACCTACAGTGCATAATAATTTGGATGACCTCTCACAATAGCAGGGTTCATGTGGTTGGAAGATATTATGAAAAATGTCAAATTTTAGGTAGAATTGTAGTCATCAGCGTTTTCAAACTTTCAATCAAATTATGGCACAAAGGTAGCTGATAATAAAATCTTTCTATGCATACCAGTAATGTAGTTAATATGTGTCAAAGGTCAAGATTTGAGGAGGGTTGATAAATGTGTGAAATGTGTAAATTTTGAGAAAACATGGATTTCCCTGTGCAAAACCAACCCTATACTTATGTTAAGACACTTGAACACTTGCACATTTTAGTGACCTGTCAGAAAGGTCAAGGTCACACTTTTGTGGAACTGTCATACACATGATCCATAAGGTCTTTGTCATTTTTGGCTCAGGTGCATAGCAAAGTGAGTCTGTTCTGGGCCAGTGGTGATCTTTAATAATAATTATATTTATAAAGCGCAAACTCCCAGCAGGGCAGGCTCTAAGTGCTGTACAATGCAAACCAAAGTTAAAAACTAAACACAAATTAATAGACAGCAGCAACACAAAATACAAATATTACAATACAAATTCAAAAATTAACAGCACATAAACACACCCAAAGCTCAAACAACCATCACAACAAGGACTGGCACAGGGTCATCATGATGTTATTTTGAAACAGAAAAGAGACTGGAATTTGTTAAGACAGAGTAGTTAGATTTAAAAAGATGTGTTTTAAGCTGGCGTTTGACTTTGAAAGAAATTACTGTGAGGGCATCACGAATGTGCTTCGGAAGCGAATTCCAAATGACTGGAGCCTGGAAACAAAAGGACCTTTGGCCAAAGGACTTTGTATTTATTTTCGATACTTTCAAAAGTTTTACACTGCTAGAATGTAGGGTGCGGGAAGCTTGATAAGTAGTTAACATTACTGGAAAGGTAGGGAGGCAGTGTACCACTGAAATGATGGAAGGCGAAAGTAGCTACCTTGTACTCAATCCAAGCTTTGATGGGAAGCCAGTGAAGTTGGTACAACAAGGATGACACATGATCTTCTTTTCTTTTTGTTCTGAAAAATGAACTGCACTGTTTAATATTCTCTGAAGTCGAGGCAGTTCTTCAGGTGGCAGGCCAGCAGTGAAGACACAAGCTGAGTGGTGGCAGACTGAGTCAGGAAAGATCTTGCAGAGCTGATTTTCTTCGGCTGGAAATAGGCTGCTCTACAGATGGAAGTGATATGGTCTTTTCATCGGCGTCCATGGTAAACTTTAATGTTGTCATTTTCTTGGAGACTTGAAGCCACAATCTTGGCCCAAGGATACTTTGTGGCAGGACCTTTCTAAACAAACGAATTTCATTGTTGACCTCTCTCAAAGGTCAAGGTCACAGTGGATCAGGATATAGATGCCAAATAGCCATATTTTGCCCCCCACTCCCCCCACCCAACCCCCAGTTTATTTTTCAAATATTTTCACAACTTTAAACTGAAACTTGGTGCAGAGAGATCTATTGGCAGGACACTTAGAACAGTGGAGTCCAGTTAACCTTTAAGCTACCAACTTATTTTCCTACAAATTGCCCTGTGTCCCTAACTTTTTTCATTCAAAGTCAAACCAAGTAAACATGGGGTACATAATTCAAACTGTAAGTATGATGTTAATTCTGCTTCAAAATGTACAAAAGTTTGACATGATTTTGGAAAATACATGTACAGTATATCATACTTTTGTCATTTTAAGTGTCTGTGTGCCACAGTCTTTGTTTACCGGTCATATATCTCTGTAAAGGTGCTAAACCATACCTCTGTCAGAAATTCAATCCAGAAAATAACAAAACTGGTTAGAAACATACCAGTGGCAGTCAGGAAGTCACCACAGGTAACCACTTTACTCATTCCATCATACTGATCATGCACATATATATCTCATGACACACCCGCAGGTGACAAACAAGTCGGGTAGGTTTCAGAACTGTATTCGGTTTTAAAGTTTTTGACGTAATTCCATCTGAAGAAAATATGAGAAAAATATTTTGAATGTCAAAGAAACTCAACATAGGTCTAAACAATCACGTGGCCAGTACTACACAGGTCAGAGTCATCTTCCGCATTACACAGGTATGTACAGGTAGCTCTTTGTCATTGATATCGGACTCAAAATTGGTAAGATCTTCAGTGTGTACTGAGCTGAAGTCCGATTCAGAGTCATCTTCTCTGACAGAATTTGAACAAATATCATCCAGTAATGCTGTAAATTCAGGGTCACATTCACTCTTCATGCTCAAGTCACGTTGTAAGCGAAAGGGTCTTGATAAACATTTAACTTTTGATTCAAAACAAACTCGAAAAGCACCCCACATATAGCGGGAAATGAAGTAGGCGTATCCCACAATGCATTGACTCTGGAATGGGTGAGTGGAAACTGAAGTAGGTATGTACAGGCGGAATGGGGCGGTACGGTCGTACATGGAGTGATATGTCACAGACAGAACTGGGCAGTATGTTAGTTAAAAGGTTAACTCGAACTCTCTTTACATGAATTTTCAGTTAACACGAACCGTTTTTGCATTCCCGGCCGACGGCCTTCTTATTCTGTATTAAAATTTCACCGATGACACGAAATGCTTAACACAAAATTTCGCTTTACACGAAGCTGGTTTCGGTTCCCAACCAGGGCAATTTCACTATTATTCACCTGTTTAACACGAACACAGATTCCATTCACCGAAAACCAATTCAGTGGTAAACTTTAATGTGAGCAATTTTTTTAGGAGACTATTCAACTTCAAGCCAGTCTTCAAACTTTGTGGCAAAACCTTTCTAAACATACCGATTTGATTTACCTCTTTCAAAGGTCAAGGTCAACGGGGATCAGAAAATAGGTGTAAATTAGGCATATTTTGGAACACGCGCACACACCCAACAAAAAACCAAGAAATTCTCAAATACTATTCACAACTTCAAACCCACACTCGGTACAATGATTGATACCTGGCTGATGAAAAGACCATAAAATCTGTTTGAACATAACTTTACACCACAATTTCTAAAAGTCACTAATTTTTTATTCTAATGGAGAACTAATTATAAAATGTTATGCTAAATACACACAAACAAGTCTCTAATTTAAGTGCAAAAGCCAATTGAAAAAAATAATGTTTACATAGTTATGAATACTGACAAAGTTGTTCATTACAGTTTACACCTTCACTGCAATGTTATTCTCATTTTTTCTCGCACATTGAAATACAGATTCTGTAAGCTAAAGATAACTACACTAGATGACTTTTATCTGCTGTTAACTATTCCAGTAGAAACTAAGCCCATTTTTACAACCCCCCCCCCCCTCCCCACCCCCCACCCGGGTCTGCCCTGTGGGACTTGGGTGGGGTTAACTACATTTTAGTTCCCAGGGTCACCCTGGTTAGCCCCACAGGGTGGGGTTTTGCCCTATTCTGGGGCATCCTGTCTACCCTTGGTCCATTCACCTGTATTTGTCTTTTTAAAACTCTCCCAACTGTCTGCACTGCCTGTAGCTCTTGATATTGGATGTGTGTTGCTAAATGGTCTTGGCTTTATTTAGGCCCCATGGCATAGGTTTATTTAACGTATTGGACCGGCTGGCATCATACATTCAATATTCTGTTTAATTTTTTTTTTCACAAGCAGTGTAGGCACGTCCTGAGAAAGCCTTGTTGCTGTCGGGACGTTAAGCAATGTACAATCAATCAATCGATTTTACAAACTAAACCAAGTTTTGGTACAAATTCAATTACATTCACAAGATTGAATTAAACATAACTTTACACCTTCACAAAAAAATATTTTTTGGTCTTGCGAGGGCAAATAAACTCTTGAAAAAAAATAAGTATGCATACCAATCCCACTAACAAGCACAACCATTATATCAAACTAGTGATGTTTATGTGATTTCAAAAAGGGCTGTTGCAACTTTTCAAGTGTTTGTACATAACTTTACACCTTCTGACTTGCACACAGGAAAAGCTTAAGATTATTCAATAAAATCTTTTAAAGAAGACATTATTATCATCAAGCCTACTTTCACCTATAAGCAGTGTGCATACTGCTCTGGTAAAATTTCATTTGTTATCCATCATAATTACATAAACAGTAGCAAAAAGACATAAAACAGGATGCATGAACATAACTTTACACGGTCACATTCATACATTTGCCTTGTAACTTGACAAGTACAGGTAGAATTATTTATAAATTTGTTGATTGCCTGTAGTGTACAACTACAACAGAAGAATGATGTTTGCACTAATATGATTTCATGACAAAAACATGAAATAGAAAGATAAAAAATAATGAACATGACATGACGACACAAGACCATGTTTTAAAGCACAAACGTAAAGGTGCTGAGTTATGAAATGCAGATTTGAAAGCTGTTTGTGGTGATAAATATTAAGATAGTGCATGCATAATGGTTACTGCACAAATTTCAATGCACAACGGGAAATGTAATCATCGTCTAATGAACGTGACATGACATAGATTTGTGATCAAGAGGAATAGCTGTGACATCATCTTGTTTTGCAGTCACTAAATTTTTATAGGTCTTCAAATTCATCTTTATAGATTTATCTGGTTATCTTACCTGCTTTATTGCAGGATGGCCAAAGAAATGAAATTGGTGTTTGTTTATAACTTTACACAGTGCTTGTGATGTACTGATAGTGTAAAGTTATGTACAAACTAAAAACAAAGAAATGTTTATCCTAGAATGTGTTGCATGCATTTTATTATTTTAAAAAAGTAAACAGCATCTTTTCAGCTATTGGTAGTTGTTTTTTTATGTGACTAAGTGCCAAAAGGTGCACACAGAAAAATGACAGTAAAAAAAATAATGTCTGACATGAAGTATCACAAAATGCTTTTTTATTATGTACATGGTACAGGTAATGTGCCTGTGAAATAAGCAGATAATAACTTAAATGGTTTTTGAGAAAATGAACTTTGAAAATTAAGTCAATTATTATTATTGAAATGCATGTGGGAAATATTCGAACGTCGGATCTTGCGACAAAAATTGGGCCACTCACAAATTTTTTGCCAGCTTAGAAAACATTGACATGAAAGTAATTTCAAAGCTGATGAAAGACACTATGAAAGTGAAACAAAATATCTACGTCATATCAGGTTAAATCAGTGTGCTTTTTCGCTGGAAAAATGCTCGCAGAAACTACGGTACTGCTGTTGCGACAAACCTGGCGTCCAATGAAAGATATTTTCAACAGCAATAAAAACAAGGGGGCTCAACTTCAAGTTTTGTGGACACGTTATATTTAGAACAATGTTCACTGAACACATAAACGTGATCAGCACCAGGTTTGTTGGCATTGCTTTTGCACGTGAGATCGACGAAAACGGATGGCATGTCGATGTCCGTTTTCCAAGGCTGAATTTTTGCGGTGAAATCAGACGTTTTGGTATCTGCCACTTGTTAAATTGCTTGTTAGGTGCAGCAGTTATTTCCGGTATATCTTCCATCATTCACACTTACATTCCACATGTCAAAATCAACACGTGCCCTTTTTTTACAGTTTTTATTTTCAGTCAAAAGAGGTCACTAACTTCTTGCACACCTTTTGGTACTTAGTCATATAAAGTGAATCTTGTGATTTTAGGTGATAAATGTTTGAACATAACTTTACATCTGACAAAGTTGTGTCAAGTTATGTTTATGAGGAAAAATTGTTGTGACTACCAGCATGTGCATAACTATATTTATGTGTTGGCATCATCTGCTATATGATTTGCAACAAAATATACCCTTCAACAAAAATAATGTGCAAGCTGGTTTGAACATAACATGTACACGCTAACACACAGAAAAAAATACAATAAAATTATTTCAACTGAACAAAATTAGGTATTTTTGGGCATACCAAGATCTTGTCTAAATAAGTATAGTCCTACTGTAGTTTTATTGCAGAACAAGTGAAAGAAAATAATTAATATATGTATAAAATTTGCTGGACTGCTTGAACATAACAATTTAACCCAAAATTTGGATGCATACTGTAAACCTCATAAATGGTTTCTTTCATATCACCCATGCATCCTCTTCAAAACCTTGAGATAAATCTCTACACCAGTTGTCTTCAGCAAAAACAACAGATTAGTAGAGATAAATTAGTGCCTATGTTGTTTGAACATAACTCAACATTTACACCATTCTGAGTATAAATCTTCAAAACTGGATCATTTCATTTTCCATATGACTAAGTGCCAAAAGGTGGTCTCCTGATTTGGGACAAAGGGGTAAATAATTAAAGTTTGTCTCACAGAGTTGTCTTTTACCATCAGATATCTTTCAATACCAAGCAAGATTCTGCAATAGGAAAAGATAATTGAAGGTTTGGTTTGTGAGATATTGTAGTTTAAATGGTAAAATGCCTGTCATGTCGCGTGTCAAACATTACAACACAAATAGTTGATCAAGTAGACAATTCAAGGGATGTTGGCAACAAAACATTTTTTTTTCCTTTAAAGACTGGCCTGCATCTACATTATAATCATATTTTGTTGTGATGTTCACATTCTAAAATACTTTATTGCATATTCAGTGTTGTAAGGTTTGACACACGACACCGACTAAATTGTTTACAATTTGTCTGCAAGTCTATTTTAACTTTTTATTCGTAAAATAACATTGTACCACATCCATACAAACAAAACAAGACCAGGTGTATTGGTATTTGCAAACAGATTCATTAATATTTAGAAAATAGTGCATTTCCTGCTGATGTTGTAATGTTGACGTTTGACACTGACTGGACCATAAACATGCTGTAAAAGTAGGTAGGTCCAGCTAAATTTTCAACTTTAAAAACATACCTAAAATTTAACATTTCTGAAAACAAACAAACAAAAGAAATACAAACAAAAAAATTTCACGTGGATATCTTTACTAGTTTTTGAAATATTCACCTTTGAAATTCTAAAAATAATGGCCGTTTTTAATAAAAGCATAAAATGTGATTTTTGGGGACTCGCATCTTCAAATCTACTGATCAGCCATTGCTGTAACTATGTTTCCAAGCTGTCTACAATACATACAGTACATCTGATTTTTTTCCAAGTGTTTCCTAGTGTTAATTTTTAAATGCCAAGCGTCTGAAAATGTGAAAAAATTGTATTTTGACAGCCGTCCGATTTGCAATTTCGTACATAACAAACAGTAAAAAGAGTGTATCTCAAAAACTAATAAAGATACAAGAGAGATACTTATATCTAATTAAGTGCCAAAAGGTGAGCAAAAAGTGAGTGATCTCTTTTGCGTGAAACTAAAATCTGTTTAAAAAGACACGTGTTGACTTTAACAAGTGCAATGTGTGTGTGAATGATTGAAGATATACTGGCAATAATTTCTGCACCTAAGGTAAAGCCGTTTGGTGAGTATACTGTAAAACGCCAGAATTCACCAATAAAAATCGGCCCGGGAAAGCGGACAATGACATGCCGTCGGTCTGTTTTGATCTCGCGTGTAAAAGCAACAATAACAAACCTGGTGCCAACCATGCCCATATGTTCAGGGAAGATTGACCTTATAATCCGTGTATTTTCCAGATTTGAAGGCAAGCCATGCTTTTGTTTATTGCTCTTGAAAGTAGCCACTGTCGGACGTCAGATTTGTCGCAACAGCAGCATCTTAATTTCCGCAAACTTGTGCTAGCGAAAGGCACGCTGACCCAAACCGGAAATGGCGTCATTGCGTTGTTTCGCTTTCGTTGAATATTTTATATGCTTTAAATTTACTTTTCCGTCACAGTTTTCTAAGCTGGCAAAAAAATTGTGAGCGGCCAGTTTTTGTCGCAAGATCTGACGTTCAACTATTTGACAAGTTTAACAAAGTTGTTTTGGGTTTTTTGGTCTACGATCGTCCGGTTATGATAGATGCATTATGGGCCACATTCCAGCGTGGTTGTTTTGAATGTCCGGTTTGTCAATGGAGAGCTACAACTCGTGACATTTTGTCGCAACTGTTTTCATAAATCTGACGTTCGATCACTTCTGACGTTCGAGTGTAATCATAGACAAAATAAAGAGCCAAATGTTTATTGTAAGGGACCATTTCAAGAGTTTGAATCGCCCGAGACTCCAGCACCGATTTTAGGCAGTAGGTTGGAGAATGAAGATGATTTCTTGTGATAACAAATTTTATGGCTGTAGCAACCTGACGTTCGATCGCGAACACGTGTCGCAAATCTGACCTCCAATCGATGCAAGTTGGTAAATGAGTTATTTGAATGAACACGGGTCACCGATGTATTTTTGTCGTTTATGGAGACGTGCAGTTGTTGTGACGCAAACGTAAGATAATGAGATCAAGAAACAGGTGAATTTCATAACATAATAATGCAATGATAAAAAATGTATCGGACGTCAGGCTTGTGCCAACATTTGTTGCTGCAATCCTGACGTTCAACACATATGGATTGTAGAACTTTTGGGGGCAAAGGCACTGTTAAAATGAGCCATGTTGGACAACCAGTTGCATAGCCATTAGGACCTTCTAAATCTGAGGGTCAGAGTTAAAATAGTGCATCAGCCTGTACACAGATAAAACTTATTTGAATATTTGTTTTATTTTTTCGGGCGCAGACTGTTTAGCACGTCATGTTTCATCATGTATATTACATCAGAAAGCTGTATCTTAGTGTATGCAGTTTGTTCTTTATATCTGTTTTGTTTGTTAAATATTGTAGCTTGAAACTGGGGGAAAGGCTTTGTGTTTGTGGCTTCTGATAACTATTCTGGGGATATCTGCTGCAATCCTGATGTTCGACATAAGTTACAAATTCTGGCCCTGACTGCCAATAAATATATTTGGGCAGCAAAGATAGACTCCCATTGTGCTCTAATGTGTGCATGTATTCCTGTGAGTGGTATATAACATGACAAAGTGTGTTTTTCTTGGTTGTAGGATGTTTTAAAAATGTTTTAAAAATTGAATATGGTCGGATGTCAGGTATTGCAACACAAATCATGTTCGGGGATTAGAACATTCTAAGCCAAAAAGCAGTAATTGTTTGGATAGGTCAATTGTGACCACTACTTATTATTTTAACTGTTTAGAAACTGATTTGTGTTTTTTTATCCCACTAATTTAAAGGCACTATGTCGCAATACCTGATGTCCGACATATCCAGACTTACAAATCTTAACAGCCATTTTCTCAAAAACCATTTGAGATATTATCTTTTTCTTTTACAAACACATTGCCAATACAGTGTACATCACTTAATACATTTTCTGGTACTTTATGTCACACTTTGATTTTCAACCCAGTTGTCCTCTTTGTGAGAGCACCTTTTGGCACTTAGTCATCTATGGATTCAGCACACATCCAGTAACTAGAAAATACTAGTTTAAAGACAAACAAATTAACATTAAGAAAAGTAGAAGGCATAAAGCTTAAGGGTAATGCAAAAATTTTGTAGCAAAAAATGAACAAAAGTGGCCTTGTTTTGTCTTCCAATTAGAACTCACCTAAATGTTATGTACTTCCAATCCTGGTACATTCGTTAACTGTGTGATAACCTATTTTTGGTGTCCTGGCTGCTGTAGAAAGCCCCATGATTCTTAATCTTACACAGAGAACATGTTTTACAAAACAGCCTTACTATACACAGAATATACTGCTGTCCCGGGTTCATTCAGAGTTACTGTACATTTGGATCTTGAGATAGTTAAATGTCTGAGAATTTGATTTGAAGAACACTTGGGGTGGGAAGGGGAGGTGGGGGGGGGGGGGGGGTGGTGGTGAACGGTGTCATTATTAAACTTGGATGGCATGTTGCAAGAACATCTTCCATCTCCTCTTCAAAGTTGTCCACTGTGGTTCCCTGACAGCCCACACCCTATGCCTTTCTACCAAGTCAAAGTCTGCATAAAAAACAAAGCAAGCAGACACCTGCTCAATTGTGTCAGATAAGGGCCATTTGAACACATTTTCTTCTCCTTTCTGTTCCATGAAAGTTATGTCGGCTGAGTCAGGTTGGTGAACCACAAGAACTTGGCCGACATAAAAGTGATCATCATAAAATACAGCGACAGACTGTCCTTGGCCAGCATATAGAAAGTTAAAACTGTCCGTGTCACTGGACATGTCTCCTGGCGCAGCGTTAAAACTGTCCGTGTCACTGGACAGCTCTCCTGGCGCAGCAAGGTCATCTTCCTCCTCCTCCAAGCCGGGAATCAGCAATGGCGTAGCATCGGCCGGAAAGGTGGACTCCAAGAATCCTTTCAAATTTGCTGCCAGCTGGTCCGGAGTTAGATTGGTCAGAGGAAGTTTAGCTCCGAAAAACTCTCGGTAATACCTGGATTGCAGCTTCATGGCACTAGTCTTCTCTGTCTTTGTTGAGCAGCTTTCAAGAAGACTATCCACCTCCATTCCTGTTTTGCATCCACCACCCTGCGCTTGGATGTCGGCCATCAGCTTGTGCTTTGCCTGCAGCTGTCTGCGCGCTTTGTCTGCCTTTATCCTCTGCTGCTCTTCCATGTCCTCATTCAGCTCTTTAAGAACGATCAGCTCCTACTGGTTGTTAGCAGCTCTGATTCCTGGGGCGAGTTTACGTGCTTTAAGCAAGCAGAAGCGACTGTTCCTCAGGGGTCTTTTTAGAAAGCCATTTAGATATTGGATGGTTCCTCTTTCCCAGATTCAAGGTGCTGTGATGATGCAAAGTAGCCCGTCTGCTCTTGTTTAAGCTCTGAAGAGACCTTCTTCAGGAGTTTGTTCAGCTGGTTGGAGTTCATCCCTTCAAAATCTCCACACAGTGTTTTCAACCACAACAGCAAAACATCAATGTGAAAGCTTTTTCGGTTTCTGAAAATGTTCATCTCATTCAGAAGGCCATTTGGTATGCAGGGCATTACAGATATGCTGCTTGCAGTTGAACATCCAGAAGCTATAGACAGAAGAAGATCTTTTGATATTGAATACTTTTGTGAATAATCTCCTAACCACTGATTTCAAGATTTTCATCAAGAAATTTATTTACCTGGTTATTGTCCACACGCGAAAACTGATAAAGACAAGTTTGAATCAAATGAGCTACATTATGGTCAGGCATTTCTGCTGTAGCACACATTTCCTTGAACAATGCTTGAAGACTTGCCAGTGAACACCCAGTGTCTTGTCGTGCCAAATGAAGTTGCAGGAGTAAGCGATTAGTAAACGTCGTCAGACTTGTCATCTCTTGCAAACTTGGGCGACCCCTTTTCCGTGGCTCAAGGCGTTTTTTTAACATGTCATACTGCGCATCTCCTGCAAGCAGTACATAATGGTTAACTGTCAGTTAATAGGACAAAATGCCCCCCCCCCCCCCCCCCCCCCCCTCAAAAAAAAAAACTGAAAAGGTCACGAAAAGTTAAGTTTCACTTATTTCAAAACTTTAAAAACAAGCTTATGACATTGCATTCAGTGCAATTTTGTTTACTGTATGTATAAGATAGTACAAGTTGAACTGGGTCCTTTAATGACAGTGTGATCATGTGTCACAGTATATGTATGTGAAAGGGGGGGGGAGGGGGGGGTGTCAAATGGACTGAGTGCATGATCTAAAATCTAAGCACTTTCTTCAGTTTTCGGCATTCCTAATCCCACTCATTGAAAGATGGGGCATAGATTTTATCCTTCTGTATCCCCTCTTCCACCCCAACACCTCCAAATATAGTTAATAATATCAATATTAGCAGCAGGAGGGAGGAGAATGTCAAAAACAAACAAAACACGTAGGCCTAATGTGTTATTTGAACACTGCAAAAATTTGTCTGCTTCACCGAGTTGTCGTTCCTGATTTAGCAAACGTCGAACAAAAACATTATTTAAAATTAGAAAGCCCCAATATAATGTCTTGAAAATAAATCAGAAACCCGCTAAGGTACATTTCTTCGGAAACAACAGATATTTACAACAAGATGCCCCATATTTTCCAACGAAAATTGTGATTTCTCAAACCGACTCGATCAGTAGTTGTCAACACTTCAATCGCCGACTTTGCAGCACAAAAATCTCGATTCAAACACAAATTGAAACATAACTAAACCTATGATAATATGTAGCAAAAATCGTAGAACAACTTCACGTAATCTGCTTAGGTTACTTACGGAGTAAAGGGCTGAGAGAATCCAAAGTTGTAGCGTAGTCGTGAACTTCGGCTTCGGCCATTTTTTGGGACTTGATGGGCACGCGTGGAGTGCGGGGTTCTCGCTTTACTTGCCCACGGACTCTCCGAGAATAATACAGCCAGGTCACGTTTTATATCATTTTAAAGAGAAAAAAACGAGCTTTCTGTTGATATGCAGCTTGATGGGGTGATATTAAGCAGTAACATTTCCTTATGCGTTGAAGAAGAAGCAAATTTTTACCTCCTTAGAAAACTATTAAACTAAAAGCGTTTGAATACGAAAATAACACTGGCTTGTAGAGGAAACCCCGACCTTTCCAACAGTAGTTGGTTCGTTCTGATTGGTCAAGAGTCGGAGAATCCGTGACGTTTTGGGGAGAACCCTTCAAAACCAGTGTTGTCACGAGCGTTCAGAAAGTATGGCTGCGATTGTTTTTCCCCCGTGATACGTGCCTCAGTATTCAGCTTACAGGAATAACTCACTCACATTCTCCCACATAAAAAGATAAACAAACAAAGTAAGAAAGACTGTTTTATTCACTGGTATAATTTTCACAAGAGTTAATGCAAGATATTATCAACAGGAGCAAAGTGAAAAGTCGTAAAAATGCCGCTTTTCAGCTATGTTTCACACTCGCTCATAGCGGCTGGACCTACCTAGTAAAAGGTCCTGGCAAAAAAAAAAAAAAAAGGAATCAAATCAAAGTACGAGCATTTTGGCAAGCTGAGCTAAACTTGCAACATTCTCTTCTTGCAAGAAAATTTCACTAGCACAGCTCAGAGATACTGCAACAGCCATCTATAATGTCGAGCGTCAAATTTACACCCAACAGAGTCGGGTCATACGTCAACATTTCTACACATACCGCCTCTGTTGTACTAAAGTAACACCGCCATTTTGTCACTCTAACGTAACTACGTATTTCCAAGTTGTGGTAAATCGATTTTCCTAAATGCATTCTACCCAAAAGATCTAATGAAAACAAACAACCAATGCTTGTTTACATAATTTTACACAAAAAGCTTCAGATATTAGTGTCGTTCGTCAAAACAGTGTCATACGTCAAAGAAGGAAAAGTCTTACAACATACATTTCGATCCTTGCTGTTCGTCAACAAAGGAATGAATCCCGCGAAGAGTCGGTCAAGAGGAAACGCCACGTGTACCGGAAGTGACCCACAGACACGTTGGAAAAAAAAATTGCTTGTGAAAGGAAATATTTGGCTTGGTGTTGTGACGTCAAACATTACAACAATTTTTGGCGATTGAATAGATCGCAGTTTTATACGTGATAACGTTGAGCTCAAACATTGGAAATGAATGTCAATGAATAGTTATTCCCAGAGTATACAGTGGCATTTTTGGATAATCTCTAACGCAACTCGTTCGGATGGTAAACAAAGACAAAGTTTTGGGGACGGTCTTACAACACGTTTGACGTACGACACAGTAAAATTCAACGACCATATTCGCACGGATTCAGAAACATTGATTGATATGACAAACCTATGAGCGTAGAATAATGTCTTATTAATCTACTTGCTAGATTTCAAGCGTCTTTGTTGCACTGAGACTGAGTACATGCCCATCATCTGAAGCAGACTGCTAAGTGTCCATTTTGGGCGCCATGATTTCTGGCTGAATATCACACATTTAGGACAATATTGCTCAAAATACTCGAAATTACTGCTTGAAAGTATTTATAGTATTCACACATTCACTCTTTCACACAGATAAAACAATAATTCAGTTTTCAGATGTAAATATACATGATTTTATTGGAAATATATCAGCACCCCTTCTGTGTCCCACCTTTTGGCACTTAGTCATATAAGAACCACAAACCTTTTCATTATAAAAACAAAGTACATACTCCAGGGTTCGTACGGTTTTTAAAAGTTTGTAAAAACTGAGGTACCCTTTTTAAGGCCTTAAAAGTTTGTAAAAATCATATGGGGTTGTAAAAGTTTGTAAAATGTAAGCTGACCTTAAAAAAAAAAAAAGATAGTATTTTTATAATGTTTTGGCTAATTTACACCTAGCCTTTCAAACAGAAATAATATTAGATGATTTTTTTTAAAATATTAACGATCGTTTATTTTGAAAATCGCACTTTCGTTTTTAGAAAGCAAGAAGCATTCACTGAATTACTTCCCTTATTTGCATCCGGGCGTTCACGGAAAGCAAATGGCGATTGACGTTTTAACATTTCTTATCTGATCTTGATCTGGACATTTCTTCTTCTTCGTCCGAATTTGATGTGAAGCACAATCGTGACAATGCCAGGCCATTGTAAATTCAATGAAATATGGCTAGAGAACAAGGATTTTTTTTTCATGGGGGTTTTAAAGGTTTGTAAAAAGTTTGTAAATTTGATGACTGTTTTTGAGTACGAACCCTGTTAACTCTACATAATAACACATGTTTTTATAATTGTCCATTTTTTAAAATGTGTTATTAGTATGATTTCTGCAGACAAAATTTACAACACGTGTTATGTTCAAGCCCTCACGCTGGGACCATATGGCGTTGAGGCGCGTCCCCTGGGTGGTGGATAGGGGTCCCTCACTAGAGGGGTGCACCGAATGAAATAAGATGCTGTGCACCAACATGGTCTAAGGGAAGGTTACCCCGACAGAAAACCCCTGGTCCTCCTAGTAAGGGGGTTGGGCGTAGGGGTAGCTTCCCCACCCTGCAAATAAGGAAATAGCTACAAAAACGCCGACGAAAAGACATACAGCAATTTCTTTCCTGGAGGAGGAAGGTTCTTCTACCAGAAGATTTATGACGTCCTGTGGTGAAAGCTGGAAGTCTTCGGAAGCCACAGGACCGAGCCGCCTCTCTCTATCCAGGGACACAAAAATGGGCACATGGAATGTCAAGACCATGTACCAGAGCGGCAAGGGCGCCCAGATAGCAGCGGAAATGCAAAAGTACAACCTTTCCCTGCTAGGTATCTGTGAAGCCAGATGGACGCAGTCTGGCCAGAAAAGGCTTTTTAAGTCGGGAGGTGATTCTGTATTCAGGTCATGACAAGGAGAATGCCCCCCATACAGAAGGAGTAGCATTCATGCTGTCACCAGTGGCACAGAGAGCGCTGATGGGCTGGGAACCTCTTGGGCCAAGAATTATCACAGCAGCCTTTAGAACCAAGAAAAAGATCAAGCTGAATGTCATCCAGTGTTATGCGCCCACTAATGACAGTGACGAGGAAGAGAAACGAGAGTTCTACGACTGACTCCAGAGTGCTGTGGACAAATGTGCGGAGCGAGACATCGCCATCGTCTTGGACGATTTTAATGCCAAAATAGGGGAGGACAACACCGGATATGAAGAGGTGATGGGGAGATAGGGACTAGGGGAGATGAGTGAGAATGGGGAGAGGTTTGCAGACTTTTGCGCTCTAAACAGACTTGTCATTGGAGGCAGCATCTTCCCACACAGAAGAATACACAAAGCAACTTGGGTCTCACCTGACCATACTACAGAGAACCAAATAGACCATATCTGCATTAGCAAGAAATTTAGAAGATCCCTTCAAGATGTTCGAGTGAGGAGGGGAGCAGATGTCGCCTCAGACCACCATCTGCTTACCTTAAGAATAAAGCTCAAGTTAAAGAAAAGCCGCACAGAGACAACAAGAAGACAGCGCTATAATGTAGGCCTCCTGAGAGAGACTGGAGTGAGAGAAAAGTTCAAACTGGTGCTGTCCAACCAGTTTCAAGCGCTACAGCAGCTAGTAAATGAAGAGGAGGCGGTCACCACAGAGCAGCAGTGGAAGGCAGTTAGAGAGGCGCTGAACTCAACCTGCAAAGACACTGTAGGGCTCAGGATACACCATCACAAGGACTGGCTGTCGGCACAGACCTTGAAGAAGATTGAAGTGAGGAAGCAGAAGAAAGCAGTTGTCAAAAACGGTCGCACGAGAGCAGCCAAAGCAAGGACACAGTAGGAATACTCGGAAGACAACCGCGAGGTGAAGAGGAGTATCAGGGCAGACAAGAGGGCCTACACAGACAGCCTGGCAGCAGAGGCAGAAAAGGCAGCAGGCAGCGGCAACATAAAACAGCTCTACGACATTACCAGAAGATTGTCGGGCAAGTATGGCCATTCAGAAAGACCAGTAAAAGACAAAGAAGGCAAGCTTATTGCAGACAGAGCAGACCAACTCGACAGATGGGCCAAGTATTTTGAGGAGTTACTGAACAGACACAGCTTACCCGACCCCCCAGACATCCAGCCAGCAGAGACCGACCTACCCATCAGCTGTGACAGACCCAGCCGGGAAGAGATCCGAAGATCAGTGGCATTTTTGAAGAACGGGAAAGCAGCAGGGCCAGATGGCATCCCAGCGGAGTCTCTGAAAGCAGACCTAGCTACAACAGAAGAGCTGCTGTACCCACTGTTTGGAAAGATCTGGGAAGAGGAGGTGATGCCGGCTGACTGGAAGGAGGGGTACCTAATCAAGCTTTCCAAGAAAGGCGACCTCTGCAAGTGTTCCAACTACAGAGGAATCACCTTGCTGTCGGTACCGGGAAAGGTCTTCAACAGGATCATCCTGGAGAGAATGAAGAACTCCGTTGACCCCCAGCTGAGAGACCAGCGAGCAGGATTCAGGATAAACCGATCATGTACAGACCAGATCGCCACTCTCCGCATCATCGTGGAGCAGTCTCTGGAGTGGAGCTCCCCGCTGTACGTCAACTTTGTGGATTATGAGAAAGCATTTGACAGCGTCAACCGAGAGACTCTGGAAACTCCTATGACACTACGGTGTATCCACAAAGCTCATCTGCCTGATCAAGAGCAGCTACGATGGCATGACATGTCGTGTGATCCACGAAAGACAGTTCACCAGGGAGCTGCAGGTCAGAACCGGTGTCAGGCAGGGGTGTTTGCTGTCTCCGTTCCTCTTCCTACTGGCCATAGACTGGGTCATGAAGAGGACTACAGAGCACAGACGAAGTGTAATACAGTGGACACTATGGACACACCTTGACGACCTCGATTTTGCAGACGACTTGGCTTTACTGTCCCACACTCATCAACAAATGCAGGACAAGACCACGAGGCTTGCTGACATCTCATCCCAAGTGGGCCTCACCATCCACAAACAGAAAACAAAGACAATGAGGCTGAACGCAACCAGGGAAGAACCAGTCTTGCTTGCTGGCACCCCGTTGGAGGAGGTGGAGTCCTTCACCTATCTCGGGAGCATCATAGACAAAAAAGGCGGCACTGATGCAGATGTCGGAGCACGAATCGGTAAAGCCAGAGCAGCCTTTCTCCAGTTGAAAAAAGTGGAGTTCCAGAGAGCTGTCACAACACACCAAAGTCCGGATTTTCAAGTCAAACGTAAAAGCAGTTCTCCTATATGGAGCAGAGACTTGGAGATTGACAAAAACCAGTCAACTGAGTACAGATCTTCATAAACAGTTGCCTATTTTGAAAATCTACTGGCCAGAGAAGATCAGCAACGTCAGACTCTGGGAGAGAACAGAGCAGATAACAGCAGAGAATGAAATTGGGCGAAGAAGATGGGGGTGGATTGGCCACAGTCTGAGAAAGCCAGCTTCCAGTATCACTAGGCAGGCATTGTCATGGAACCCCCAGGGAAAGAGGAAAAGAGGCAGGCCGAACAACACCTGGCGTCGAGACCTCCAAGCAGACATCAAGAGACTGGGAACCACCTGGAGTAAAATCGAAGGAGAAGCACAGGACAGGAGTCGCTGGAGGTCTCTCGTCGACGGCCTATACCCTGGGAGGGGTGACAGGCGTAAGTAAGTTATGTTCAAGCAGGCTCTTTTATTAATATTATGCAAGAGCAACTTGCATTAGAAAATCATCAGCGCAATGTTGATTTAGGCCAACATTGCAAACATCTTGTGACAGTGACAGTGATTTTTCATAGTGCAGCATGCCTTTGAAAATCTGAGTTTGATGGAGCATGTGTAAAATGTGTCACGTTTTGTTCTCAAGTTATAATTCAGATTTGGTTAAAAAAAACCTGTGATAATCTCCTAAATTCTTCTGTGGTCGCCCATAAATCATGTATCACTGGAAACCTTATCCATTTCCCTACAACATGATGTATGCCTCAGTCGGATCTGACCACTTCTGATAATTTTGTAGCAGGTTTTGTGAGGGAGGGTGTAGATTTTACCACTAGACAACCAGTCGTACTCTTACTTATTTACTTACGCCTTTCACCCCTGCCAGGGTATAGGCCGTCAACGAGAGACCTCCAGCGACTCCTCTCCTGTGCTTCTACTTTGATTTTACTCCAGGTGGTTCCCAGTCGCTTGATATCTGCTTGGAGGTCTTGACGCCAGGTGTTTCTCGGCCTGCCTCTTTTCCTCTTTCCCTGGGGGTTCCATGACAATGCCTGCCTAGTGATACTGGAAGCTGGCTTTCTCAGACTGTGACCAATTCATCCCCATCTTCTTCGTCCAATTTCATTCTGCTGTTATCTGCTCTGTTCTCTCCCAGAGTCTGACATTGCTGATCTTCTCTGGACAGTAGATTTTCAAGATTCTTCTAAGGCAACTGTTTATGAAGATCTGTACTCTGTTGACTGTGGTTTTTGTCAACCTCCAAGTCTCTGCTCCATATAGGAGAACTACTTTTACGTTTGACTTGAAAATCCGGACTTTGGTGTGTTGTGACAGCTCTCTGGAACTCCACTTTTTTCAGCTGGAGAAAGGCTGCTCTGGCTTTACCGATTTGTGCTCTGACATCTGCATCAGTGCCACCTTTTTTGTCGATGATGCTCCCGAGATAGGTAAAGGACTCCACCTCCTCCAACGGGGTGCCAGCAAGCAAGACTGGTTCTTCCTTGGCTGCATTCAGCCTCTTTGTCTTTGTTTTCTGTTTGTGGATGGTGAGGCCCACTTGGGATGAGACAGACCTGTTTACCATACACATTTGGCGTATTAAAGTACACAATTTTGCTTTGGGGTACACATACATGTACACGTTTATACACAAAAATACACATTTTGGAGAAACTGACAACTCACTGGCTTGTGAATAAATACACATGTGAGGTCCAAAGTACACAATTCGGCAGTTGAAAGTACACTGACTGCACCCAGGGGGTAAACAGGTCTGATGAGATGTCAGCAAGCCTCGTGGTCTTGTCCTGCATTTGTTGATGAGTGTGGGACAGTAAAGCCAAGTCATCTGCAAAATCAAGGTCGTCAAGCTGTGTCCACTGTATTCCGCTTCTTCTCTGCTCTGTGGTCCTCTTCATGACCCAGTCTATGGCCAGTAGGAAGTGGAACGGAGACCGCAAACACCCCTGCCTGACACCGGTTCTGACCTGGAGCTCCCTGGTGAACTGTCCTTCATGGATCACGCGACATGTCATGCCATCGTAGCTGCTCTTGATCAGGCGGACGATTTTTGTGGATACACCATAGTGTCGAAGGAGTTTCCACAAGGTCTCTCGGTTGACGCTGTCAAATGCTTTCTCGTAATCCACAAAGTTGACGTACAGCGGGGAGCTCCACTCAAGAGACTGCTCCACGATGATGCAGAGAGTGGCGATCTGGTCTGTACATGATCGGTTTTCCTGAATCCTGCTTGCTGGTCTCTCAGCTGGGGGTCAACGGAGCTCTTCATTCTCTCCAGGATGATCCTGTTGAAGACCTTTCCTGGTACTGACAGCAAGGTGATTCCTCTGTAGTTGGAACACTTGCTGAGGTCGCCTTTCTTGGGAAGCTTGATTAGGTACCCCTCCTTTCAGTCAGCCGGCATCACCTCCTCTTCCCATATCTTTCCAAACAGTGGGTACAGCATCTCTACTGTTGTTTCTAGGTCTGCTTTCAGAGCCTCCGCTGGGATGCCATCTGGCCCTGCTGCTTTGCCGTTCTTCAAAAATGCCACTGCTCTTCTGATCTCTTCCCGGCTGGGTCTGTCACAGCTGATGGGTAGGTCAGTTTCTGCTGGCTGGATGTCTGGGGGGTCGGGTGGGGTGGGTCTGTTCAGTAACTCTTCAAAATACTTGGCCCATCTGTCGAGTTGGTCTGCTCTGTCTGCAACAGGCTTGCCTTCTTTGTCTTTTACTGGTGTTTCAGTATGGCCATACTTGCCAGAAGTCGTACTGTCCGTCCCTGAGAGCCAGCTCCGACTAGGTACAAAAGCCAACCGTTTACTTTAGAACTGCTTCGTTATGCTCATGTGGCAGATCCTGGAGCGACTTGGCTGTCCCCCAAAGTTCCTCAACATGATTGTCCAGCTACACGAGGACCAGCAAGGCCAGGTCAGACTCAACAATGACCTCTCAGAACCATTCCCTATTCTCAACGGTGTAAAGCAGGGCTGCGTGCTGGCACCGACCCTCTTCACCATCTTTTTTAGCATGATGTTGAAGCAGGCCACAGTGGACCTCGATGATGACGATGCAGTGTACATCAGGTATCGTCTCGATGGCAGCCTGTTTAACCTCAGACGACTGCAGGCCCACACGAAAACCCTAGACCAACTGATTCGCGAGCTGCTTTTTGCTGATGATGCTGCCCTCGTTGCACACACAGAGAGAGCCCTGCAGCGCATCACGTCTTGCTTCGCAGATGCTGCCCAGCTCTTTGGACTCGAGGTCAGTCTTAAAAAGACAGAGGTCCTCCATCAGCCGGCACCCAAGACAGTGTACCGCCCTCCTCACATCACCATCGGCGAGTCTGAACTAAAGTCAGTGCACCAGTTTACTTACCTTGGCTGCATTATCACGTCGGACGCCAAGCTGGACAAGGAGCTTGACAGCAGGCTGGCAAAAGCGAACAGCGCTTTCGGGCGACTTTTCAAGCGGGTGTGGCACAATCAGCAGCTGAAAACAGGCACCAAGATCAGCGTGTACAGAGCTGTGGTCCTCACCACCCTGCTGTATGGTTCCGAGTCCTGGGCCCTCTACCGCAGCCAACTATGACTCCTCGAACGCTTCCACCAGCGCTGCCTGCGTACCATCCTGGGCATTCACTGGAGTGACTATGTCACCAACTTCGAGGTCCTTGAACGGGCTGAAACTGTGAGCATCGAGGCTTTGCTGCTGCGGACACAGCTCCGCTGGGCGGGGCATGTCTCCAGGATGGAGGATCATCGCCTACCAAAGATCACCCTGTTCGGCGAGCTTGCTACTGGACACCGTGACAGAGGGGCACCAAAGAAGAGATACAAAAACTGTCTCAAGAAGTCACTTAGTGCCTGCCAAATCGACCACCACCAGTGGTCTTCGCTTGCTGCGGACCGTGACACCTGGCGATCCACCATTTACAAGGCAGCTGTCTCCTTTGAGGACTCTCACAGAGCTAGCCTTAAGGACAAGCGGCTCAGGAGAAAAAACAGAGATGCCGCAGCTCAGAACCCTGGCCATACCTTCCCCTGCAGCCACTGCGGTCGAACCTGCCTGTCTCGGATTGGCCTCCGCAGCCACGAACAAGCCTGCAGACGTCGTGGGCAACTCCTATAAAATCTTCGTTCGCGAAGTCAAGCCAAGAGCTTCGTTATGCATGTGAGCCTTAAGGTCTTTGCCATTCTTTTTTCTGTGTGGAAGTGTTTAGCAGGGGTGATGTAATTTGTAAGCCATAACAAGGTGTTTATGTTTTTGCTTTCATGTATGCACATGAAAATACGTACTGGAAAGATGCGTGACACTTACTCCAACAGTCGCGCAAACACAACACACAACATGATGACTGGGGTGAAAAGTTATAAAACTTAGGACTATGTAAAAAAGAAAAGATGAGCATTCCTGTCAGCTCTGACTGTAAATGTTTGTGCGTTCAATAGCTCTGCCAACCCGCCCACTACTTGTCTGAGTCACCATAGTGACTGAACAGTGCGTATCTGATGCAGAAAGGGTTCCTCTCACAGATGTGTACCTGGACGCCTCACAAGAATTTTAAAGGCCTCCCAGATAACTGATATGAACAGTGCACAATTACACAACAGATGCAATAATTTTGACCCATAAAATTTCAGGTAGCGAGCTGGGCTACCACTGTTTAAATGTTAGTACGCTGAGACAGTATTCAGTGTCCGTCAGATAAAAATGTTTATCTGAGCTCCAAATTTTAAGGTTGCAAGTGCAACCAGGCTACAGTTTATGGATTTTAAAGTTCAATGAAGTTTTTTTGAGTTGCCATAAGCGTCTTGTTTTCATCGCCTGTGTAGAGTCGTACTTACTTACTTACGCCTGTCACCCCTACCCGGGTATAGGCCGTCGACGAGAGACCTCCAGCAACTCCTGTCCTGTGCTTCTCCTTCGATTCTACTCCAGGTGGTTCCCAGTCTCTTGATGTCTGCTTGGAGGTCTCGACGCCAGGAGTTTCTTGGCCTACCTCTTTTCCTCTTTCCCTGGGGGTTCCATGACAATGCCTGCCTAGTGATACTGGAAGCTGGCTTTCTCAGACTGTGACCGATCCATCCCCATCTTCTTCGCCCAATTTCATTCTCTGCTGTTATCTGCTCTGTTCTCTCCCAGAGTCTGACGTTGCTGATCTTCTCTGGCCAGTGGATTTTCAAAATTCTTCTAAGGCAACTGTTCATGAAGGTCTGTACTCTGTTGACTGTGGTTTTTGTCAATCTCCATGTCTCTGCTCCATATAGGAGAACTGCTTTTACATTGGAGTTGAAAATCCGGACTTTGGTGTGTTGTGACAGCTCTCTGGAACTCCATACTTTTTTCAACTGGAGAAAGGCTGCTCTGGCTTTACCGATTCGTGCTCTGACATCTGCATCAGTGCCGCCTTTTTTGTCTATGATGCTCCCGAGGTAGGTGAAGGACTCCACCTCCTCCAACGGGGTGCCAGCAAGCAAGACTGGTTCTTCCCTGGTTGCGTTCAGCCTCATTGTCTTTGTTTTCTGTTTGTGAATGGTGAGGCCCACTTGGGACGAGATGTCAGCAAGCCTCGTGGTCTTGTCCTGCATTTGTTGATGAGTGTGGGACAGTAATGCCAAGTCGTCTGCAAAATCGAGGTCGTCAAGCTGTGTCCACAGTGTCCACTGTATTCCACTTCGTCTGTGCTCTGTGGTCATCTTCATGACCCAGTCTATGGCCAGTAGGAAGAGGAACGGAGACAGCAGACACCCCTGCCTGACACCAGTTCTGACCTGGAGCTCTCTGGTGAACTGCCCTTCGTGGATCACGCGACATGTCATGCTATCATAGCTGCTCTTGATCAGGCGGACGAGCTTTGTGGGTACACCGTAGTGTCGTAGGAGTTTCCACAGAGTCTCTCGGTCCACGCTGTCAAATGCTTTCTCATAATCCACAAAGTTGACGTACAGCGGGGAGCTCCACTCCAGAGACTGTTCCACGATGATGCGGAGAGTGGCGATCTGGTCTGTACATGATCGGTTCTTCCTGAATCCTGCTTGCTGGTCTCTCAGCTGGGGGTCAATGGAGCTCTTCATTCTTTCTAGGATGATCCTGTTGAAGACCTTTCCTGGTACTGACAGCAAGGTGATTCCTCTGTAGTTGGAACACTTGCTGAGGTCGCCTTTCTTGGGAAGCTTGATTAGGTACCCCTCCTTCCAGTCAGCCGGCATCACCTCCTCTTCCCAGATCTTTCCAAACAGTGGGTACAGCATCTCAACTGTTGTCTCTAGGTCTGCTTTCAGAGACTCCGCTGGGATGCCATCTGGCCCTGCTGCTTTGCCATTCTTCAAAAATGCCACTGCTTTTCTGATCTCTTCCCGGCTGGGTCTGTCACAGCTGATGGGTAGGTCGGTCTCTGCCGGCTGGATGTCGGGGGGGTCGGGTGGGCTAGGTCTGTTCAGTAACTCTTCAAAATACTCGGCCCATCTGTCGAGTTGGTCTGCTCTGTCTGCAATAGGCTTGCCTTCTTTGTCTTTTACTGGTCTTTCTGTACGGCCATACTTACCCCCCCCCCCCCCCCCCACCCGGGTTTGCCCTAGGGGACTTGGGTGGGGTTAGGTATTTTTTAGTTCCCAGGGTCACCCTGGTCAGCCCCACAGGGTGAGTTTTTCTCTCTATTCTGGGGCATGTGTTTCTGCCTACCCGAGGTCCATTCACCTGTATTTGCCTTTTTTAAAACTCTCCCTACTGTCTGCACTGCCTGTAGCTCTTGATATTGGATGTGTGTTGCTAAATGGTCTTAGTAACGTATTTGACCGGCTGGCGACATACATTCAATGTTCTGTTTAGTTGTTTGTTTTTTTCACAAGCAGTGCAGGCACGTCCTGAGAAAGCCTTGTTGCTGTCGGGACGTTAAGCAATGTACAATCAATCAATCATACTTACCCGACAATCTTCTGGTAATGTCGTAGAGCTGTTTCATGTTGCCGCTGCCTGCTGCCTTTTCTGCCTCTGCTGCCAGGCTTTCTGTGTAGGCCCTCTTGTCTGCCCTGATACTCCTCTTCACCTCGCGGTTGGCTTCCGAGTATTCCCCCTGTGCCCTTACTTTGGCTGCTCTCGTGCGACTGTTGTTGACCGCTGCTTTCTTCTGCTTCCTCGCTTCTATCTTCTTCAAGGTCTGTGCCGACAGCCAGTCCTTGTGGTGGTGTTTCCTGAACCCTACAGTGTCTTTGCAGGTTGAGTTCAGCGCCTCTCTAACTGCCTTCCACTGCTGCTCTGTGGTGACCGCCTCCTCTTCATTTACTAGCTCCTGTAGCGCTTGAAACCGGTTGGACAGCACCAGTTTGAACTCTTCTCTAACTCCAGTTTCTCTCAGGAGGCCTACATTATAGCGCTGTCTTCTTGTTGTCTCTGTGCGGCTTTTCTTTAGCTTGAGCTTCATTCTTAAGGTAAGCAGATGGTGGTCTGAGGCGACATCTGCTCCCCTCCTCACTCGAACATCTTGAAGGGATCTTCTAAATTTCTTGCTAATGCAGATATGGTCTATTTGGTTCTCTGTTGTATGGTCAGGTGAGACCCAAGTTGCTTTGTGTATTCTTCTGTGTGGGAAGATGCTGCCTCCAATGACAAGTCGGTTTAGAGCACAAAAGTCTACAAACCTCTCCCCGTTCTCACTCATCTCCGAGCCTAGTCCCTGTCTCCCCATCACCTCTTCGTATCCGGTGTTGTCCTCCCCTATTTTGGCATTAAAATCGCCCATGACGATGGTGATGTCTCGCTCCGCACATTTGTCCACGGCACTCTGGAGTCGGTCGTAGAACTCTTGTTTCTCTTCCTCGTCACTGTCATTGGTGGGCGCATAACACTGGATGACGTTCAGCTTGAGCTTTTTCTTGGTTCTAAAGGCTGCTGTTATAATTCTTGGCCCAAGAGGTTCCCAGCCCATCAGCGCTCTCTGTGTCACTGGTGACAGCATGAGTGCTACTCCTTCTGTATGGGGGGCATTCTCCTCTTCATGACCTGAATACAGAATCATCTCCCCACTTAACAGCCTTTTCTGGCCAGACTGCGTCCATCTGGCTTCACTGATGCCTAGCAGGGAAAGGTTGTACTTTTGCATTTCCGCTGCTATCTGGGCGGCCTTGCCGCTCTGGTACATGGTCTTGACGTTCCATGTGCCCATGGTTGTATCCCTGGATAGAGAGAGGCGGCTCGGTCCTGTGGCTTCCGAAGACTTCCGGCTTTCACCACAGGAACGGTCATAAGAGCGATCTCAGTCAACGAACCAAAGCATCACTCTCTCTCACCAGTAGGAGGAGGGGGGGAGGATGTACCTCGAACTCTCTATACTTGATGCACAGCCACACGGGGGGGATATGGGGGTGGGGATGTACTTCCAAATAATCTCTCATTTATGACACACACACACGAAAAGCGCGTCCCCTCGCAAAAACCCTCTCTGATCACAACAGGGGGGCAGTGAGGTGTGTGAGGATCTCGTGTCGGGGTCAGGATACAAAGTGATCACACAACACACGTGGTTTCACGGCACCCTTATTTCTTTCGGTGCACCCCTCTCACGAGGGGACCCCCTATCCCACCACCCAGGGACGCCCCTCAACAAGCGGGTATTAAATGAGGGAGTGGGAGGATGTATATCTCATATCTATCTATCTATCTCTATCTATGAGCGAGTAGTGGGGGGGTAGTTGATATAGTGTAGGAAGACACAACACGGTTACATTGTTGGGAGGATGGGTGCATTTCACACAAAAGAACGTCTCTCTAGAGTGGGAAGGAGGAGGAGGGGGGGGGGGGGAGGTTGATGAGTCTGGGGGGGTATGTTGTTAAGAGTGGTGGGGGTCCAATATTAATTTAGTAGTGTGAAGTGCGAGATCTAGTAAACACGGGGGGGGGGAGTAGATGGGGTTTGGATATTGTGGAGAGGTCATATTTGTGAGAGTGTGGGTTAAGTTTTGTGGGTGTTAAGTGTGTGAGATGAGAGGTGTGATGATGAGATTTTTTGGATTGTATATATATATGGGTAAAGGATTGAGAGGGGGGGGGGGGGGGAAGTAGCGTATAATGTGTGTCTCTCTATTGTGATGAGTGTATACCTACTATATATAGTGTTAAAGGTGGGGGTGGGGTGGTGGGGAGTGATTGTGTGGGATAGTGTGGAGAGTGGGGTGTCTATATATATGGGGTATTGATGGTTGGTGTGGGTTGTGGGGGAGGTGTGGGGTTTTGTGTGATAGTGTGGGAGTGAGGGTGTGGTAGAGAGATACATCAGGTGAGAGAGAGTGAGAGAGTGATAATTGGTGGAAATGACACTATTATTGATAGTTTGTGGTGGTAATGTGGGATTGGGGAATGTATGGTGTGTAGTGTTGGAGGGGGGGGTTGGGGGTGTGAGGTTTTTGGAGTAAATTATATTGTGGTAGTGGGGGACGATATGTGGGTGTGAGTGTAATATATATAGGTGTTTGTTGGGGTTTGGATTAATATGGTGTTATTATTTTGAGGATGTATGGGGGGTTTTTGGTTGTTTGTTTTTTTTTTGTTTTGTTTGGTTGTTTTTGGTTGTTTTTTGTGGGGGGTTTGTGTTTTTGGTTGTTGTTTTTTTTTGGTTTTTTTGGTTGGGGTTTTGTTGTTGGTGTGTTTGTTGTTTGTGTTGTTTTGTGTTGGGTGTTTGTGGTTTTTTTTTTTTTTGTGTTGTGTTTGTTTTTGGTTTGTGTTGGTGTGTTTTTTTTTTTTGTGGGTTTTGTTTGTTTTGTGTGTTTTTTTTGGTTTTTGGTGTTTTGTTTTTTTGTATTTGGGTTGTTGGTTAGGTTGTGTTTTTGGGGGGGGTGGTGGGGGTGGTGGGTGGTGTGTGGGTAGATTAGTGTGAGTTTTGGTGGGTGTTGGTTGGTGTATTTTTTTTTATGAAGGGTGTGATTGTTGGTTGTAATGAAGAAGGTATGGTTAGTTTGATTGATGTAGGAGGGGGGAGGAGGGGATGAGAGGGGGGGAGGGAAAGGTTATGTAGAATGATTGATAATTATGGTGAGGATTGAGTTTATGGTATGGTTGGGGGGGAGTAGGTGGAGAAGGTGATATAGGTTTATAAGTGGTTTTTTTTTTAACAGCAAAGACTGAATAATTATAAAGCGCAAACAACGCGCAAAAACACATCTCAGCGATTTTGCGGGATTTTGACTTGTCACAATGCGTGAATCGGGATCGAAATGGAATGCGTGAATTGGGTCTGAAATGGGGGAAAATCACGCAAAATCCGTGATCGTAGGCAGGTCTGAGTTCTACAACAATATTTTTGGCGAGTGCGTTAAAACATTTTTTTTTTAACATTTGACAGCTATCGATACGTGTGTTATCTGACGTACATTATATTGTTGCATTGGGCTATTTTCAGTAGTAAAATTTTCAGTTTGGCTAGTAAAACTTGGAAGTCCACTAGCCAAAAGCTGGTGGGCAAAATTTTAGACTTTCAGGGCTGCAAATGGCTAATAAGGTCCCAGAACATTTACTGATTTATTTACACCATTGCAAATATTCACCATTGATGCCAACTTTCACCAAGGTTGATGTTATCCTTGGTCATTGAACAAATGTGTTGAGTTTTGACTGCATTTCTTGCTGTGAATAGGGTCCTATGTGTGACTTGCTGTGGTCAGACCCTGATGACCGTGGCGGCTGGGGCATTTCCCCGCGTGGTGCAGGCTACACCTTCGGCCAGGACATCTCTGAGACTTTCAACCACAGCAACGGGTTGACGCTTATATCTCGTGCTCACCAGCTTGTCATGGAGGTAATTTACACAGTTCACTTTAAGAGAAGTGTTACAGGGAAAGAAACAGATAAAATGTTTTATCCATGCACTTGTGCATGCAGCCAACACTACAGGTGCTGCAATCATTTTGGGGTGCATAAATCATGCATTTTTGGAAAACCTTGCACACATTTTGGAGGTGTCTACATACATACATACATCTTTGAGATGACCCCCTATTTGCGTGTGGGGCTACTGCTTTTTCACTGTGGTGACTCGGCTGGGGGGTGTGTGAGGGGTGACCAAGCTGGGAAACAATTTCATGGTAATGTTTGGCAAATTTCCATGTTTGCTTCTGATTGTTCTTCACCCATTTAACCCCATGGGCACAATACGTAAATTTTTTAAGTATCATCTAATGATTATGTACCCCCAGCAGGAGTTTGGTGAATCATGATAATTCAAGGATAGTGCCAGATTAGCAGATTTGAAAAATGGCATTGCCTCTGGCATTGTTAATATCTTTACCGTTGTAAAATAAAGATTCATTGATTCATTGATTCATTGATTCATGGTCCATCCATCTCCTGCTGTAGGGTGTTGAGGCTAAATGGGTTAAAAATAGCGTATCACTGGCATACCTCCCTTTGACTCTTGTAGAACTTCTAGAAGCCAATTGAAAGCAGTGGTGACAACAAAACATCTTATTCTTATGCCATTCTTTTTTAACAAGTGACTTTTGTAACTTTTCACCTTAATCATCCTTTGTTATGGTGTATTCACATAACTTTCTTTTGGAGTAAGGTCACACTTTTTTGGAGCCCCACCCGGGTCTGCCCTGGGGGACTTGGGTGGGGTTAGGTATTTTTTAGTTCCCAGGGTCACCCTGGTCAGCCCCACAGGGTGGGTTTATCTCTCTATTCTGGGGCATGTGTTTCTGTCTACCCTTTGTCCATTCACCTGTATTTGCCTTTTTAAAACTCTCCCTACTGTCTGCACTGCCTGTAGCTCTTGATATTGGATGTGTGTTGCTAAAAGGTCTTAGCTTTATTTAGGCCCATGTGTTAGGTTTATTTAATGTATTTGACTGGCTGGCGACATACATTCAATGTTCTGTTTAGTTTGTTTTTTTTCACAAGCAGTGCAGGCACGTCCTGAAAAAGCCTTGTTGCTGTCGGGACGTTAAGCAATGTACAATCACACTTTTTTGGTGTCTTATGCATGTTTACCAAACATATGCCTGTATGCACACAAAACTGAAAACACCAGCATGGCCCCTGTGCATGCGCAAAGGAGTTAAACAAGAAAGTACTCGGCACCCTGTTTTGGTGGCTGTCTGGTAAGAATGAAAACAAAGGTACGGTGTTGCTTCACTTTTTGAATTGAACAGAAAACATAATCTCTGTTCTGTAGCATCTTGCATAAATTACAGTTAATAATAATAAAGAGCATTTATATCGCGCTGAATCCCCAGGAGCAGTGGGCTCTAAGCACGTTACAAAAAAATGTATATATGCAGAATCTCACTACCTTTAAAAAAGTCTAATCTATGCACTTCTAATCTACGCACGCACATACAACTAAAACACACATAACAAAACCATATGTATGCAGACCAAACCATCGTCACACACACGCACACACAATCTGTGGATTAATGGTACGCAAGCTGAAAGAAGTAGGTTTTAAGTTGGGTCTTAAAGACGTCAATGTTTTCAGCATTCCGGAGGTGTAGGGGAAGTGAGTTCCAGACAACAGGGGCTTGATACTGGAATGTCCGGCAGCCAAACCGCTTAGAGGAAAAGCTGGGGACACGGAAACGCTTCTCAGAGCAGGAACGAAGGGAACGGGAGGGCTGATAGATGTTGAGGAGGGAAGAGAGGTATGGCGGTAGGGATCCATCAAAGCAGCGAAAAGCCAGGACCGCAATCTTGTACTCGACTCTAAACTGAATGGGTAGCCAGTGCAATTCCTGAAGTAGGGGAGTTACATGGTCCATTTTAGATTTGCCAAAAGCAAGTCTGGCAGCATTGTTGAGGACTGTCTGCAGACGAGAGAGTTCTTTCTGGGGGACACCTGCCAGGAGGGAGTTGCAATAGTCTAAGCGGCTAAGGACAAGGGAGCAAATAAGTTGAACAGTAGCGGACCGGGTGCACTGCACATTGGGTACAACTACAAGTTAGTTTGAACATTCTACACAGTCCAAAAACTAGGCATCAGATGTTTTACAGCAAGCTGTAATTGATCCATCCATCAGGCTAACTTGTTTATTTTCATTACCAATGGCTACATATGCAAGGGGGTTAATTCTTTGTTAACATACTTCCTATTCTTGTACCCTTCATACCAAAAGGTTGCAATCATCTTTTTTCTTTCTTTCTTTTTGTTTGCAGGGTTACAACTGGTGTCATGACCGCAATGTAGTGACAATATTCAGCGCTCCCAATTACTGCTACCGGTGTGGAAACCAGGCTGCCATCATGGAGTTGGACGATGCCTTGAAGTATTCCTTGTAAGTACCTTTTGTCCCTAGCTCGGTTGTACATTTGTTTCAATTGTTTTGTCTAAGATTCAACCCACAGTAGTCTCTTCCTGAGGATCCTAATTGGTGTACAAGTCTATTTTTTCTAAACCGCAGCAGACTATAAAAATCTGCTCATCTTGCTCTTGCTGATGATTATGTTTGCTTTTGTGCAGTGTTCTTTTGGCGTAAAGTTTTTTTTATTGTGTTTGATACTGTGCCTTAAAGCAGACCTGCCTACTCTTACGATTTCGCCGTATTTCTTACGAGTTTGGGTGTTTTTTTACGGTCTTCCGGTCATGTATCAATTTTCTACGGTAGCTTTTTACGGTATTTTGGGGTTTGTTTTGGCAAAAAGACAGTTTGATTGTGCCGTTTCTGCCGGTAGTAGTAAGCCTAATCCTGATTGGCTACTGTGTGCTGAATCAATCCAGACCAAAAAGGTGACTGCCAAGCGTGTGAAATGCAAAGAAGTACCCAACGGAGAAAGAAACACGCTTAGAAAAAACGGTACAACACAATTTATTAATATTTCGGGTAAATACCCTTTGTCAAAATAGACAAACAAACAGAGACATTAGCCGCTACTTATCTTCAGATGCAGAAGGAATGTGGCAACATTCTTACGAGTTTGGGTGTTTTTTTACGGTCTTCCGGTCATGTATCAATTGCCACATTCCTTCTGCATCTGAAGATAAGTAGCGGCTAATGTCTCTGTTTGTTTGTCTATTTTGACAAAGGGTATTTACCCGAAATATTAATAAATTGTGTTGTACCGTTTTTTCTAAGCGTGTTTCTTTCTCCGTTGGGTACTTCTTTACTGTGTGCTGACCTATAATTTTGTCTAGCCAATTGGAAAGCGCGTCTTTTTGGAAGCAAGGTCTGCTGTCGTTTAAATGCACGTGTTTACAAACATGGCGACATACGTCCCATCGAGCGACAGTGACCCAAAATTTACAGCTATTTCGAAGTAAATTGGCAACAATCCAGTTTCCGAGTCAGAGGGAAGTGACATAAGTTTGTCTAGTGTGCATACTAGCGATCTGTCGGACTGGGATGACAAAGATACCAGAGTATTTCTGCAGTGTTTACCGAGGCGACGACTGCAAGATGGCGGCGGCGATGCTATCTGGCATCAGCGGCCAATTTCAGGCCCTGTTTTGCAGCCTTTCACGCGATATGTGGGCCCAACAACTCCACTTGAGTTGGAAGCGACACCACTTGATTATTTGTATCAGTATTTCCCTGCAGAAATGTTCGAAACTTTCGCCCAACAGACGAACTTGGCGATCAATTTGTAGCAACGTCCGCCGACTAGATACGTGAACTTCGATTACCTGAAGGATTATCAGTGGATTGCCTGATCATCCTGATCACTAATGTAAAATTATCTCACTCCACTATCACACACATTCATATTTTCACACACTGATACATTTTTCAGTTTAATGTCTTTTGTTTGTCCTTTACAATCAAAATAATCAAGGTGCATTTTTTCAGTTAATTTACCTGTAATTAATTACAGTAAATATTATAAACTGGTACCAAATTATACTCCACCACAACATGAAGTACTATCCATCCATATGTGAGCTAAGAAAAAAAAAAAACAGTAAACATCGGTCTATTCAAAAAAGTTATAAACGCTTTGGTGATGTAGCCCATTTTCTCAGTAATTTTCTTACTATCTGTTAGGTACATCAGAATAGACAATGTATGTTCTTATAGGTGATTAAGTTAACCAACCAACCCCCCCCCCCCACCCCCACCCCCACCCCTCTGTTGTTTGATTTTTGGCCCCTGGGAGCAAGGTTTATTGTCCAGTCGAACTATAATCTTACTGACAGTCTCACAAATCTTACTGAGAGTTTTCCCAAATCTTCCTGACAACCACATGAACATGTAGGCAGGTCTGCCTAAAGTTTTTCTTTGTGTTTGCTGCTAAAAAGTACTATGCATAATGTTGACCTAGAAATTAGAAGATTATGAGCTTGTCTGGTGTTCATTTCACCAATGTGGACCAAGTAATGGGGTTTATATGAGAGGTGTGCACACAGACAGGTCATTTTGAACATGTTAAATGGCCAAACAAACAACTCGGACTTGATAGGAGTGAGTTAGGAAAAGGCATATAACCCCTGTTACTCTGTACACATTGGTGAAATTAAGATTAGTCTTCACTTGGTAAGGCTGTCATAATCTTCTAATTTCTCCTCAGTAAGCCTCATAATGATAAGAGATAAAATCCATGAGAGAAAAACAATACCACATGTACTGCTGCAAGAAGTTTTAAAGCGTTCCAGCATTTTTCAAGTTTTTTTCCTTTCTCATTTGTCAGTCTACAGTTCCTCTGCTAAAGGAATGTCGGTGTCAAGCTGTAAGCGTTTTTTAGCAGGGCTTCTGCTAGGATTAATTTTGTTGGGGTCCCCAGGACCTATTTATCAATATTTTAAGGGGTCCCAGGCTACAATAGACGAACATTCAGTGCGTCCCATTGATTTTCAATGCGTACCTTATGCGTTTTTTTGCGTTATCAGAAGCCCTGTTTAGTGAAGCAGCATGAAGATGATGGCAAGCATCACCTTCACGAGTCTTGTGAAACTTTATTATCCCCCTTGTGCATGCATGCAGTCAGTGGTAATGGTACTGTCGGTCATATAGTGGGCTACATGCAGGGTTGATAGTCATTACTTTTTTTCTTTAATGAAATAATTTTTCTTTAATTCTGGTAAAAAGTTAAAGAAATAAATTTTCTTTACTTTTTTTTTAAATTAAAGAAATAAATTTTCTTTACTTTTTTTTTTAAATTAAAGAAATAAATTTTCTTTAATTTTTCTTTTTAATGAAATAAATTTGCGTTAAATACATGAATGATCATTTATTGCTCAGCTCAGACAAAAAAAAGTGGCATGTAGTTGAAAGGTGACACGCCACCAGATTTCCTTCTCTACCCACTATCTAAAACACTATCTGGCCAGATACATGCAGTAGTTATGAGAAGGGGGAAGAAAGAAAGAAAAAAACTCTAAAAACTGCACAGCGCAAGAAAAAGTCATGCGGCTAAAAATGGAACAATTCAGGCTTGTTTGATCTTATTTCGCGCTGCTGACAAATCCACTCATCTGCAAGAGCCATAGATCCTCAAGGACCCCAGCAGTCTTGGCTGGGGGGGGGGGGGGGGGGGGGGGGGGTTGGTGGGTTAATGACGATCTATGCCTACTACTATTAAAGATGTAATAGTATGCATGCACCCGTTCAGATTTTCACCTGTGCTGTCCAATCGTTGCTGTACCATCTGCCTTCTCACTCCTGAAAAGAAACCCACCCAACTGCAAGGGGCATAGATCCTCATGAGCCCCCGCAACTGCGGGGGCTCATGAGGATCTATGCCTCTTGCTGGGATAATCTGCGCTCTTGTTTCGCTCAAGCAAAGTGGATCCCTTAAGTTTTTCACCTGTCCAATCGTTGCTGTACCATCTGCTTTTTTACTCCTGAAACGAAAACCACCCACCTGAAAGAGGCATCCTCAGGAGCCCCCGCAACTGTGGGGGCTTGTGAGGATCTTTGCCTCTTGCTGGGATAATCTACGCTCATGATTTTCTCAAGCAAAGGGGATCCGTTAAGTTTTTCACCTGTCCAATCTTTGCTGTGCGAGTGCCATCTGCCTTCTCACTCCTGAAACGAAAACCACCCAACTGAAAGAGGCATAGATCCTCATGAGCCCCCGCAACTGCAGGGGGCTCGTTAGGATCTATGCCTCTTCCTGGGATAATCTACGCTCGTGATCTTCTCAAGCAAAGGGGTTCCGTTAAGTTTTTTCACCCAGAGGCATAGATCCTCCAAACCGCCTCAAACCGGCTGCAACTGGGACAAACTGGCTTTGCGCATAGTCACCTGTTGTTCATGATGGAAAAACGAACTGAAGTAACGAAATTTTTAACGAAAGAAATCGATAATCGTTACTTTTATTTTTTAATTCGTTGAATTTTCTTTAACTTTTTAAAAACATTAACGCTTTAAATTTTCTTTAACCAAAAATGTAATTTGTTAAATCGTTAAATCTTCCAACCCTGGCTACATGCACAAGGGAGGTAATGCTCTGATTTAATTCCCAGCCTTGAGTTCTACACTGCGTCTGACCTTTCTTTGTTTCACTACTTGCAGCTTGCAGTTTGACCCAGCCCCAAGGCGAGGGGAGCCGCATGTGACGAGGAGGACACCGGACTACTTCCTGTAACAGCTGCACTCTTGGCAACACACAAGCCTGGTCCATGTGCTGTAAAGGGTAGCGTGTCACTCGGGACATCAGTGGATAATGGTGGATTTGGGACACGGGGGACTGTGTTTCAGTGAAGGTCTGACTTGACCTGTACTCGGACTATGTGATTTTACAGGCCCACAGTTTCTCTCTATCATTAAATTGTAGTTGTGTCTTCATCCATATGCATGTACATCACTGTCATTCATTATAAATGTTTTTGAGGGGGGGGGGGGGGGGGGGTACACCATTCCTCACTTGCACATCAGTTTTGAAGAGGATCGTGTACTATAAAGTTATGAATGTTCAACAAGGACTGAGTTTGACTTGAATTCAGTTGATGTGGCACGTGAATAAATTCTGACAGTGTGATTTTCCCATCCAGACATTTGTTCTGCTCCATTATGAGTAGGATGAACAGCTGTATGTTCCTGTGAATATTTGCTGGTCCTTATTTCTTTACAGTCGTTCACTTAACCCAGAACAATACCGTTGATAAGTACCACGTGAAGCCAGTCTCGATCAGCACGAGGCATAGATTCTCAAATTTGCGTGAATTCATTTCGTGCAGTTCTGAGGGATTGGATGAGGAACTGTTTAGGCATTTTGTTGTATTGTACTAATGGTTGGTAGGGTTGAATGTTGTCAGTTGTGGCATAGGCAGATATGTGCTGTCTTTGTCTTCCTTTGTCTCTTTCTTGCAAAGCATTCAGATTTTTTTCTGCTTCCATTTTCGTCTGCTGTGGAGCCAACTCCACGCCACTTGTTGAACCAGTTGTGCACAAGTGTGAACAGCTCATGGGATGCTTCACTGCTCACCCATAGTAACAGTGACCAAATTTTTTCCTTACTTCTACAAAGTCCCTACCCTCACTTCACAAAGTGACAATTTCATCTTGAATCTCCATATTGCTCATCATAACCCCCTTGTGCATGCAGCCATAGTTACTGTTTACAGAAGCAGTGCTGCTTATTCAAGGGGTTTAAAGTAAAGTGCATGTGTACATCCATGTGTAAACAGGATTCATTGGCTTTTTGTGCACACTTTCATTCTTGTATTAATGAACAAATATTCTGTGTTCTGGTGTATATCTAAAGCAACCTTTTTACAGTTTGAATTGGAAGGCAAACATTTTTATAACTGTGGCCATGTAACTGGGAGCACACCAAATTTGAATAACTAAATGAAATGTTGCTTTAGGTGTTCCATCTTGTTCCTCAGCCCTCTTCATATTTACTGATTGCATTCATGTTTCATGATGCTAGGAGTAGGCAATGTTACATAGTATTGATGAGTTTGTGCATCTTACTGTATCATTTAGGTTCATCATTTGGCAAAGTACAGTTACCATGAACTGTGTTTTTATTTATTAATGTAGTATTGTATGAATGTATCCTTTGTTTGATTACATTTGAATTGATGAGAAGCTAACTTTGAGCAAATGTCAGTCTTTTTGCATTGTTGCTAGTCAGATGTCCTTTCTCCATCTTGGAAACATTGGTGTCAACAGGACTTAGAATTGTGCACCATTTAGTGGCTTTCTGATTTTTGGCTCTCATGCGGTAGCAAAAGTGAGTGTGCATTCTGATTAACAATTATATTTTGCTGCTAACAATCATTGTTGCATGTAGAATTGTAGCCCCTTACTGAAATTAACAATTTTTTTTATAGTTGAATGATCTGTTCTTTTGTTTTTAAGTTGTCTTGCCAATTGATACTACTCCCCAACCCCAAATGCTTTTTATGTGTGTGTGTGTGCTGTTTACTTAGAATGTTCTGCCAGTTCTGATGTCTGCACTGTACTTCATGTCCTGTGGTTCTGGTTCTGCTCCCCTATGCGATTGCCCACTCCACAGTAACCCTAATGACATAACAGCTGCCGATTGTAAATGGTACAGACCAGAGCAATAAGTGTCCATAACATAACAGTTCACCAGAACTGCACTTTGTGATAGGTGTGCATACAGACATAGCATTTTAGACAATATCATGTTCATGTGTGTCTACAAGAAAAAACTTAACTCATTGATGCTGCTAGTAGAAAGAAAGTGCAAAACTGTACCTTGTCTGTGTCACCCAACACTCGAGTTTCACAAGTGTGAAGCTCACTTAGAATGTCAACAGCAACTTGTACAGTAAAGAGATTGATGTTCATGATCTGAAGTTTATGTTCTACATTTGATAATGGGGTATGTGTGTGTGAGATAGCAAAAGAGAGTCCATGTAATGGGCCATCCATTGTCTGGCATTTGTAGTCTGGCGTCCATGGTGAACTTTAACGTTGGCATTTTCTTGGAGACTTTTGAAGCCTCAGATCTCAAACATGGTCCATGGGTACTTTGTGGTAAAACCTTGCTAAACATACCAATTTCAGTCACCTCTCTCAAAGGTCAAGGCCACAGGGGGTTAAAATGGCCATATTTTGACACAAAATGTTTCTCCTGAAGAGCTATTTTCAACTTCAAACCCGCACTTGGCACAGATGATAAGACCTTCATGCATACTAATTTGGATGACCCCTCGCGCTGGGACCATATGGCGTTGAGGCGCGTCCCCTGGGTGGTGGATAGGGGGTCCCTCGCGAGAGGGGTGCACCGAATGAAATCAGGTGCCGTAAACCAACATGGTCTAAGGGAAGGTGACCCCGACAGAAAACCCCTGGTCCTCCTAGTAAGTGGGTTGGGCGTGGGGGTAGCTTCCCCACCCTGCAAATAAGGAAATGGCTACAAAAACGCTGATGGAAAGACAAACAGCAATTCCTTTCCTGGAAGAGGAAGGTTCTTCTACCAGAAGATTTATGACGTCCTGTGGTGAAAGCCGGAAGTCTTCGGAAGCCACAGGACGAGCCGCCTCTCTATCCAGGGACACAACCATGGGTACATGGAATGTCAAGACCATGTACCAGAGCGGCAAGGCCGCCCAGATAGCAGCGGAAATGTATAAGTACAACCTTTCCCTGCTAGGTATCAGTGAAGCCAGATGGACGCAGTCTGGCCAGAAAAGGCCGTTAAGTGGGGAGATGATTCTGTATTCAGGTCATGACGAGGAGAATGCCCCCCATACAGAAGGAGTAGCATTCATGCTGTCGCCAGTGGCACAGAGAGCGCTGATGGGCTGGGAACCTCTTGGGCCAAGAATTATCACAACAGCCTTTAGAACCAATAAAAAGATCAAGCTGAACGTCATCCAGTGTTATGTGCCCACTAATGACAGTGAAGAGGAAGAGAAACAACAGTTCTACGACCGACTCCAGAGTGCTGTGGACAAATGTGCGGAGCGAGACATCACCATCGTCATGGGCGATTTTAATGCCAAAATAGGGGAGGACAACACCGGATACAAAGAGGTGATGGGGAGACAGGGACTAGGGGAGATGAGTGACAATGAGGAGAGGTTTGTAGACTTTTGTGCTCTAAACAGACTTGTCATTGGAGGCAGCATCTTCCCACACAGAAGAATACACAAAGCAACTTGGGTCTCACCTGACCATACTACAGAGAACCAAATAGACCATATCTGCATCAGCAAGAAATTTAAAAGATCCCTGCAAGATGTTCGAGTGAGGAGGGGAGCAGATGTCGCCTCGGACCACCATCTGCTTACCTTAAGAACAAAGCTCAAGTTGAAGAAAAGCTGCACAGAAACAACAAGACGGCGCTATAATGTAGGCCTCCTGAGAGAGACTGGAGTGAGAGAAGAGTTCAAACTGGTGCTGTCCAGCCGGTTTCAAGCGCTACAGGAGCTAGTAAATGGAGAGGAGGCTGTCACCACAGAGCAGCAGTGGAAGGCAGTTAGGCGCTGAACTCAACCTGCAAAGACACTGTAGCGTTCAGGAAACGCCATCACATGGACTGGCTGTCAGCACAGACCTTGAAGAAGATAGAAATGAGGAAGCAGAAGAAAGCATTTGTCAACAACAGTCGCACGAGATCAGCCAAAGCAAGGGCACAGGAGAAATACTCGGAAGCCAACCGCGAGGTGAAGAGGAGTATCAGGGCAGACAAGAGGGCCTACACAGACAGCCTGGCAGAAAAGGCAGCAGGCAGCAGCAACATGAAACAGCTCTACTACATTACCAGAAGCTTGTCGGGCAAGTATGGCCATACAGAAAGACCAGTTAAAGACAAAGAAAACAGGCCTATTGCAGACGGAGCAGACCAACTCGACAGATGGGCCGAGTATTTTGAAGAATTACTGAACAGACCCAGCCCACCCGACCCCCCAGACATCCAGCCAGCAGAGACCGACCTACCCATCAGCTGTGACAGACCCAGCCGGGAAGAGATCCGAAGAGCAGTGGCATTTTTGAAGAACGGCAAAGCAGCAGGGCCAGATGGCATCCCAGCGGAGTCTCTGAAAGCAGACCTAGAGACAACAGTAGAGATGCTGTACCCACTGTTTGGAAAGATCTGGGAAGAGGAGGTGATGCCGGCTGACTGGAAGGAGGGGTACCTAATCAAGTTTCCCAAGAAAGGCGACCTCAGCAAGTGTTCCAACTACAGAGGAATCACCTTGCTGTCGGTACCAGGAAAGGTCTTCAATAGGATCATCCTGGAGAGAATGAAGAGCTCCGTTGACCCCCAGCTGAGAGACCAGCAAGCAGGATTCAGGAAAAACCGATCATGTACAGACCAGATCGCCACTCTCCGCATCATCGTGGAACGTCTCTGGAGTGGAGCTCCCCGCTGTACGTCAACTTTGTGGATTACGAGAAAGCATTTGACAGCGTGGACCGAGAGACTCTGTGGAAACTCCTACGACACAACGGTGTACCCACATAGCTCGTCCGCCTGATCAAGAGCAGCTACGATGGCATGACGTGTCGCGTGATCCACGAAGGGCAGTTCACCAGGGAGCTGCAGGTCAGAACCGGTGTCAGGCAGGGGTGTTTGCTGTCTCCAGTCCTCTTCCTACTGGCCATAGACTGGGTCATGAAGAGGACTACAGAGCACAGACGAAGTGGAATACTGTGGACACAGCTTGACGACCTCTATTTTGCAGACGACTTGGCTTTACTGTCCCACACTCATCAACAAATGCAGGACAAGACCACGAGGCTTGCTGGCATCTCGTCCCAAGTGGGCCTCACCATCCACAAACAGAAAACAAAGACAATGAGGCTGAACGCAACCAGGGAAGAACCAGTCTTGCTTGCTGGCACCCCGTTGGAGGAGGTGGAGTCCTTCACCTATCTCGGGAGCATCATAGACAAAAAAGGCGGCACTGATGCAGATGTCAGAGCACGAATCGGTAAAGCCAGTGCATCCTTTCTCCAGTTGAAAAAAGTGTGGAGTTCCAGAGAGCTGTACACACCAAAGTCCGTATTTTCAACTCCAACGTAAAAGCAGTTCTCCTATATGGTGCAGAGACTTGGAGATTGACAAAAACCACAGTCAGCAGAGTACAGATCTTCATAAACAGTTGCCTTAAAAGAATTTTGAAAATCCACTGGCCAGAGAAGATCAGCAACATCAGACTTTGGGAGAGAACGGAGCAGATAACAGCAGAGAATGAAATTCGGCGAAGAAGATAGGGATGGATTGGTCACAGTCTGAGAAAGCCAGCTTCCAGTATCACTAGGCAGGCATTGTCATGGAACCCCCAGGGAAAGAGGAAAAGAGGCAGGCCGAGAAACACCTGGCGTCGAGACCTCCAAGCAGACATCAAGAGACTGGGACAACAAACCAAGGGGAATTACTCAGCGCTGGACAGATGAACAGTTAGATCCCCTGCCCCCGCCTATCAGGCACCCAATCGCCAGCCCACAGAGAAATACGCAGGTATAGAATAAGACGATCATTTGCATCTTCAAAAAAGATGCATCAGGTCTCTTATATAACCCATGTCTTTCTCCGGAACTTAGGAAGTAGGCAGGGGAAACATACATACACAAACACGAAGGTGCATTACTATATGTGGTCTGTGCATCTACTGTGGGAATTCAGGGTATTTACCCGACCACATAATTATAGTAATGCACCTTCGTGTTTGTGTATATATGTTTCCCCTGCCTACTTCCTAAGTTCCGGAGAAAGACATGGGTTATATAAGAGACCTGATGCATCTTTTTTGAAGATGCAAATGATCGTCTTATAATATACCTGCGTATTTTTCTGTGGGCTGGCGATTGGGTGCCTGATAGGCGGGGGCAGGGGATCTAACTGTTCATCTGTCCAGCGCTGAATAATTCCCCTTGGTTTGTTGTACAATTCTGCCAGCGCTAGCCTCACCTATCTGGTTTGTGAGTATCTCAGTATAACTCGAGGTAAATTTGTATCGTTACATTGTTGTGTAATGCTCTGTGCATCTACTGTGGGAATTCAGGGTATTTACCCGACCACATATAGTAATGCACCTTCGTGTTTGTGTATGTATGTTTCCCCTGCCTACTTCCTAAGTTCCGGAGAAAGACATGGGTTATATAAGAGACCTGATGCATCTTTTTTGAAGATGCAAATGATCGTCTTATTCTATACCTGCGTATTTCTCTGTGGGCTGGCGTTTGGGTGCCTGATAGGCGGGGGCAGGGGATCTAACTGTTCATCTGTCCAGCGCTGAGTAATTCCCCTTGGTTTGTTGTACAATTCTGCCAGCGCTAGCCTCACCTATCTGGTTTGTGAGTAAGAGACTGGGAACCACCTGGAGTAAAATCGAAGGAGAAGCACAGGACAGGAGTCGCTGGAGGTCTCGTCGACGGCCTATACCCGGGGAGGGGTGACAGGCGTAAGCAAGTAATTTGGATGACCCCTCGGAAAGTTCAAGGGTCACAGGAGTCGGCAAATGTGTGAAAAATGACAATTTTTCATAGAATTGTAGTTTTCAATCAAAGTTTTTACAAAATAAAGGCCACAGTGAGGGGGGGGGGGGGGGGGGGGGTTGATGGTATGCTTGTTTCTAGCCATCATGTATCTCTGAACCTAAAGCAATTTTCACAAAAACTGTTCTTGAAACATTTTCAGGAAGGAATGCTCAAGTTTCATTCAAACTGAAACGTCGGTCGGTTAATATTTTATGAATGTTTGAACTCAACTGACGATAATTTTGCTTAAGTATATTTGGATTGTAAAAAATAAAGGTAGAAATTAAGTTGGACCACGTTGCTGGCGGTTGCATTAACCCTTTTAGCCACAGGACCCTGCAGCAGGAGATGGATTGATCATGATAATTCAAGGGTAGTGCCAAATGAGCTTGAATTATGATCAATCCATCTCCTGCAACTGGTACACAGTCGTTAGGCAACACCTCCAAAATTTGAGAAATGGGACCTTGGGGCTAAAAGGTTAAGCCATTTAGCTCCTAAGCATCAAATTACAGCAGGAGATGGACTGAAAATAATAATTCAAGGGTAGTGCCAAATCAGCTTGGCACCATCAGGCGTCGAGCTAATCTGGCACTACCCTTGTATTATGGTCGATCCATCATCTGCAACTGATACATAGTCGCTAGCGACACCTCCAAAATTTTGAAAATGCAGCCTTGAGGCTGAATGGGTTAAAATGGGGCTGAACTTACAATATATTACTTTAATTGCCTCTAGCGGGTTAAATAAAGTTATTGAATTGAATATGTACAGGCAAATGATAATTAAAAATTGCATTAACCGCAAACACATCTTCCCATCCATCTCTTAGGTGCAGCAGACCATTTAGCAACGCACATCCAATATCAAGGACTGCAGACAGTACGGAGAGTGTTAATGGAAAACACAGGTGAATGGACCAAGGGTAAACCGAAACATTTGCCCCAGAAAAAAAAAAGAGAAAACCCCATCCTGTGGGACTGACCAGCGGGGTGGCCCTGGGAACGAAAAACTTGAGTAGTTGACCCCACCCAAGTCCCCCAGGGCAGACCCGGGTGGGCTCCACACTGGTGGGGAAATGGGACTTGAGCACTGGGGCCAGTTGCATGAGCGAGCGTAGTCCTGCACCAGCCACTAAGCAAGGTGCGCCGCTATAGCGTCTCACCTTGCTTAGTGGCTGGTGCAGGACTATGCTGGTTCATGCAACTGAGCACTGGTCTGTTGGAGTTCGGCATTTGGTCAATGCAAACAACTCTGCAACAAAACCACCGTGTGACCATGACGTGCAAAAGGAGTTGGTTGATTGGTTAGTTCGGGGTTTAACGTCCGCAGCACCGGGGTGATAATGCCGGACGGCCCTGCACCTGTATCCCCGACTGTCCCCCTCCGCTGCCAGATTTTCATTCGGCCAGTGACTGAAAAACAATCTTCTCGTGCTATCTAGAACAAGCCCGTCACTTGCCCGGACCATGCGGAAGTAGAGGCTGGGCACAGGAGCGGATCTTGGGGGAAGAGGGAGGGGATGAGGTTACAGGGGTCCCCACCCCTAGAATACTGACTTTAAAATGAAATGCTATATCGGTCAAAGTCTCTTCCCTGGACTTTTGACACCACCAACCCCCATTCCCTTTTAATTGTCAGTGGAGATGAAGTCTTCCCAGAGTCCGAAATAGCTCAGGCGGTTAAACGTTGGAGCAGGAGAGCGAAGGGAATCGCCGGGTCGTGGGTTCGAATCCCGTCCCGGCCCCGGTAGCTGGACTCACAATCCAGGGGGAAAAAACGGATTTGTTCAATAGCATGTCTGTTGAAAGGTCCTGTAAATTAAAGTGGCACAGTTGGAGTGCGCCTGAGTTGATCAGTGTTCAGGTCGTACTCCATAGGCAATAGATTTCCCTGTCCCCCATAACCCGCCCGTCAGGGCCGTCCATGATCACCTCGGTGCTGTGGACGTTAAACCCGAACTAACCAACCAACCGGCAAGTCTTCCCACTATCAGTATTTGTTCATGCCGGACTGAGCGAAGTCCGGCGGCTGAGTCCGGCTCTGGCTGCTCATAGCCACTGAATGAGACTGCGTTTCTTCATCAATCTTAGACGTTCAGATTCATTATTAAGGCCACGGTGAGCAGTCTGAAAAAGATCGAACTGAAGTGGCATAGTAGTACGTGTTTGAACTTGCTGATGCACTGGGACGTGTCGCTAAATATAGAAATTGGGAAGATCCACTAAAAGAAGTAAACAACTGGCACTGCGCCAAGTCACTTCTACCGGCTGTACTGTGAGATCGCGAGTCCTGGATAACTTGAGTACTGACAGATCAGCTGCTGTCGACCCATCGTATATCCTACGTGTGTACACAGATGTTTGCCAGGTTATTCATTGCATCAGACTGAGCCAGTTAAAGACTCGGCCTCATACAAGGGTCAAATTCGGTCTCATGATGTCAGTGTCCCAGATTTAGAAACCTAGTCAGTCATGAGGCCGGCCGGAGGCCGTGTGCCCATGTCAGGGCGAGGGCGGCGTTCAGATAAAATGAGTTCCGACTGCTTTGGGTCTGGATGATGGAGATTAATAATAAAAAGCCGACCTACTGCGTAGAGTCTGCTTTTTATTATCTCACCGTTCACAGAGAGATCTTCCAAACCACCAGATCCAAAGTCTGCAGAATGATCTCCGACTCCAAACGCAAACACCTTCAAAACAAAATCCTGGAATCCACTTCTTCCAAAACCCTCTACGCTACCATGAACACACTCCTAGGCACTTCTAAAGACTCTCCCCTTCCCAACACACACAGCAAAGAAGAACTTCCGTCCGCCTTTTCCTCCTATTTTTCCGACAAAATCCAAACTCTGCGCAACACACTCGACACTCTGCCTTCTTCGCCTTGCCTCCCTGACACCCCCTTTTCCGGCACTCCCCTCTCGTCCTTCCGCCCCGTCTCTCAGGATGAAGTCCTCAAGACCATAAAGTACATGCCTTTCAAAACCTGCGAACTAGACCCCCTCCCAGCTTCCCTCTACCAGGACGGCCTCCCAAAACTTTTGCCCTTCATTACGGACATCATCAACACATCTCTAGAAAATGGCTCCGTCCCCGATATCTTCAAGTCCGCCATCGTCCGTCCTCTCCTCAAAAAACACAACCTCGACCCAAACGAACTCAAGAACTACCGCCCAGTCTCCAATCTCTCTTTCCTGTCCAAGCTTCTTGAGAAGGTCGTCCTCAACCAACTCAACCTCCACCTCGCCGACAACAACCTCCTCAGTCCCTTCCAGTCTGCCTATCGCAAACATCACAGCACTGAAACTGCCCTTCTACATATCCTAAACGACCTGCTTCTCTCCACTGACTCGGGCAACATCTCCCTTCTTACGCTACTCGATCTCTCTGCCGCCTTCGACACCATAGACCACTCTATCCTCCTCCACCGCCTCCACCACTCCTTTGGCATCACTGACTCTGCTCACTCCTGGTTTCTCTCCTACCTCTCCGACAGACAGCAGTCCGTCACCATCGACGGCGTCTCCTCCAACCCAGTCAGGCTCTCCTGCGGCGTTCCTCAGGGGTCCGTCCTGGGCCCGGTCCTTTTTACACTCTACATCTCCCCACTGTCCAACATCATCCAGTCTCACCACATACACCACCACCTCTACGCTGACGACTCACAACTACTAGACAAAGACAAACTCGACAACACTCAGACACTACTGACTCGCACGGCTGACTGCTATGAGGACGTGAAAAACTGGATGACAGCAAACAAGCTCAAATTGAACGACGACAAAACGGAAGCCATGCTGGTAGGCACTCGCCAGAAACTTTCCCAGCTCTCTCCCTCTCTCCACCTTCAACTCGACAGCACCCCCATCTCCCTCTCTGACTCGGTCAAGAACCTTGGCGTTATCCTCGATTCCTCTCTTTCCATGAGCAGCTTCGTCTCCGCCACGGCCCAGGCATGTTATTTCCACCTCCGCCGCATCAGTCAGATCAGAAAATACCTCACTACCGAAGCTGCCACCAAACTCGGTCTCTCTCATCTTATCTCGCATCGACTACTGCAACTCTCTCCTTTCTGGCCTTCCTCACTCCACCACTCTCACTCTCCAGCGCGTCCAGAACAATGCTGCCCGCCTCGTCCTCAGAAAGAAAAAATCCGACCACATCACTCCCCTGCTCAAGCTCCTTCACTGGCTCCCCATCCCCCAACGCATCCAATACAAGATTCTGTCTCTCTGCTACAAATCCCTGAACAACTACGCTCCTGCGTATCTCTCCAACTTACTTCACCCCTACACTCCTCCCCGCTCCCTCCGCTCCGCCTCTGACCCTCTCCGCCTCCTCATCCCCCGCACGAAACTCAGCACTTTCGGCCCCCGCTCTTTCTCAGTATACGGTCCAACCACCTGGAACACTCTCCCACTCTCTCTCCGTCAGAAACACTCGCTCTCCTCCTTCCAGTCTGCCCTCAAAACTCATCTCTTTCAACAGTTCTAGCACTATATCACCACACTCCCCAGCCCAAGCTGACCGTCCTAATGTATCTTCACTATTTGTGTTACGTGAGTCATTGTCACTAAAGCGTGCGCATACGTGTGCGAGTTGTGAGTGCGCGCTTAGAGTTATAATTATTATAAGATAAGCGCATTATAAATACCGTAATTATTATTATTATTATTTATGACCGACAAAGACAATATGTAATGTTATATATTGTCTTTGGTGATAGGGGCCGTCGTCGAATTCAAAGTGTGCAAGACTTCGAACGACTGAACCAGGTTTAGATCAGTCGGTACGACACTTCAGTACCCCCGGCAAGTCAGAGTCAAATCAGCTCAACCGGCCGTGGCGGTGTCAGTATCGCCGGACGGTGTTTCAGTCAGTTATCGGACTAGACTTGGGTTTTGCCGGTATGGCAAACTGTGCCGACTACTGATATCAATGACACTTGTTCAGCTGAAACCCACACGCGCGCGCGCGCACACACACACACACACACACACTGACACACTTGAAGGCGCGCGCGCACACACACACACACACACACACACACACACACAAGGCACACACGGCACACAATTCGCAAAAGCCATCGGGCCAACTGTCGGCCGCCGTTGGCCCACGGGCCAACGGCGCCAACGGCCTTTTGCGCATTGGGCAAGTCTCTTCTTCAAATTGTTTAACGAAACGTTTCCCCCAAACAACGCAGGAGTACACTTAGAACGGGTATGATTACATCACCGTGACCGTGGCGCTATATCAGTCAGCACTTCACACGACGATAACACGGTGAGTCATCTGTTCAACACGGCCCGCTGGTATATATATATACATGGTGGACAACGCGTGCTCTCCAGCGACAACACACCCCGCGTGGACTCAGTCAAATAATATCACCTACCTAACAAACGGGTCAGCGTATGACTGAACCGAACCACCGCTGACGGAACATCGACACTCGGATTCAGAGGGCGTTATTTGACTAGACATTATTCATCTTCCAGATTCAAATCGCAAAGTAAGTGCAGTGCCGTATTCGAAATCACTGTCGCTCAGTCAGTCACTGTGCAGCCGAGAACTGAGATCGATGGTGATACTCAACACCAGAAAAGACGGCTGCGGGCTTAATTAAAACATGCGGCATGGCCTGGCCCAGTTAGACGTATATCGGACCGGCGGGGTTCATGAGGTTCTATGCATCCGCTGACACTGACAAGAATGGCGGTATTCAGTTTGAAATTACAAGACAAAGTTGGTATTCTACCGTATCGATCAGACCGTAAGTGCTAAATGCATCCGTGCTTGGCCGGGACCGACATCACCGAGTTACTCTATAAATAAAGTATGCCCGGCCATGGAATGGAGTCGTATTGGTCTTGCGCGCAATATCGATTGTCCCGGCCGGCTTACTAATTGGGTACTCACAGCTTAATAGTGAGGTTTAGTTTGCAACCGACACTGAAACGACTCCCAACAACGACTGAGATCAAAGTCATGGCTTGGCCGGACCATAACCCGCATAGACAACACTCGAAACATCTCCAAGAGGCGTAGATCCTCATGAGCCCGGAGGGCTCATGAGGATCTATGCCTCTTGGAGATGTTTGGAGTGTCACAGTTGTCTATGCCGCCCTATGGTAGAAGATGGTTATCCGCCGTGCCGGCTTCGCTCTCATTGTCACCCGACGGTTCAGTCGTTGGGACCGCCGAGTCATCCGGCCGTCAGCATCACATCTCTCATACAACGCCGTCACAGGAAGGCACAGCTGATTCAAGTTCACTCATTCCTGAAACGCTGCTGACCGTCAGTGGGGATGATTGCTCTAGTTCAAAGGTTGTGCCATGCTGTTCAGTCTGGCACCACCTTTAGCCGGAGACCCTTGAACTATCATGATTTGATCTGTCTCCTGAAGCAGCTGTATTGTACTGTTGGCTCTCATCACTGAGGTGACAATCTCCAAATTGGGGAATTTTAACCTGAATGCGGCCGAAATGACTGACGTGGCTACTGAGGTCAGCCATGAGAGTCAGAAGGTGTAATCCGCACATTGCAACGCGACACTTCTGTCCCCAGGTCCCTGAAAACGCGCGCGCGCACGCGCACGCAGACACACCGCACACACGCACGCACATACGCACATATACACGCGCGCGCACACACACACACGCACGCATACGCACACACACACACAGCAAACTAAACATTAATTTTTACAACCCACTGTATGGCACTATAGTTACAGTAGATCCGGCATCACGGCAGAGTTTCACTAGTCATCAACACTGACTGCCGTGACATTGCGGCACCGCCGTTGTTGCAAACGCGGCGGCCGGTCAGTTTCACTATGACCCCCGGCCTAAGGAAATAATACAACGTACATAAACAAAGCCAGCGAGACATACAGATCATCAGGAGCCCGCGCAGCCTGCGGGAGCTCATGATGATCCTCGCCTCACAAGACGGCGGCTTGCGTTGACTTTCGAATTTCACCGTCACGGCGGTTTCCATTAAGCAAAAGGCCATCGGACCGATGTCACCCCTGGTGGCCCGCGCACGAAAGTGCACGGGCCACCATGGGCCGACATCGGTCCCGAGGACCTTTTGCGTACTGGGTTCTGCGAAGTAAATATAAACCCGGAACAAGGCGATCATATGTCGCCGGTCACTCAGACGGTTTCAGTACTCGATTACTCTGTTGCGCTCAATTATATGCAGCTATCAAGTCTGACTCCTGCTTATTTAGTAATACGGGTTTGTTTATAATTTTAAGTGAAACTGACCTTCAAGTTGTGCACCTATGTCCATGGTAGCTGAGGGTGATTGATAACGTTGTCTTAGCCGAATTCTTCGTAGCCGCCGTGATCGTCAAGTTATTGTCCTTTACTGTTTGCTGTAGGCTGAGCCGAAATCACTTCGATCCTAAACGGTTGAAGTCGACAGTGTCCTGCTTCAACGAACAGTCCAGGAGGAATGAACTGCTGAACTTCATCTACACGGGTCAATCACTAATCAGAAAAATACAAGACCAGTAGACCGCAGGCTGACTTTCCCTCGGGAAGACCGAGGAGACCTCTGCACACAGACGTCACCGGAGTAGGCAAGGCCATTACCATGACGTCACTGTACCCTATATCGTCACTAGACCACAAGGCCGGACGGGGAGAGCTGGAGGGATGGATAGAACAGCTGATGCGGTGTCAGAAGCTAACAGAGGCCCAGGTGAAGACACTTTGTGACAAGGTGAGTGGCAAAATACAGTTGTGTAATGTATAATATAGTAGTATAATGCAAACGTACAAATTCAGCCGGCCTGAACTCCGTTATTACAGTGTATCCAGCTTAACTGATGCGATCGAGTTATTTACCACGGGGGGGGGGGGGGGGATCGAGTGGATTTATTTTTCTCCGTACCACAAGAGCCTCATATCAAGTTATTTACCTGAAAATGAAAACCGACTGTATTTTTCTTTTTATTTATTTATTTTTTTCGTAGCAAAAGAGCCTTGATCATTTTGGCTGAGGGGATGCTGGGGGTGGGGGTGGGAGTAGGGGGGTATTGGGGTAATGAATAACCCTACACTATGGCCGAGTCGATAGTAGTACCCTCTAGTCTTGAAGAAACTTCGCCGGCCACCATTTAATCTAAAGACAGTACATGTACTGATACCCATTGCGCAAAAGACCATAGGGCCGACGTTGGCCCGCGCACGACCCTGCGCGGGCCAACGGCGGCCGACGTCGGCCCGATGGCCTTTTGCGCATTGGATTTAGCCACAGCGCTCATCAGCGCACTGCATAATTATTGTGGCGCTCTTGTAATTGACGATCTGCGAGTATCGCAGCACACGGTTCCATACCAGCTTGCAGTATCAGTTTTTGGGTTGCTGCATGCCGAACTGTTCGTAACAATTTCTAGTCTCTCCTTCCGGCTTTCTTTTTACATAACAGTAGATATGATGGACGGACATGATAGTCGGATGCCCGTTTCCTGCTATTGTTGTTTAGTCTGTGCTGACTGACTTCAAACCGGAAGTTGACAAAAACCGCTAAGCTTATTTTCATATGTCTTTCGTGTGGTAAGTTGACTCCCACTAGTCTGGACAGAAAACGTCAGTTAACGCTTCTCAGGCGAAAATGACCGCATAATCCCGGCGTCACAGTGACTGCGACTAAATTCATAATTGTACGTTTCTAAAACAAGTCAGGCAATCCGGCCTCGGCCGTCACACGACTAAATGAACGACCGACATTAACAGTATGGAGGGGTCTGTGTAGACTGTGTCAGTATCGGCATATGTATGTAGATTGAAGATGGATCTTCTATGATAGTTCAAGGGTATTGTCAGCTAGGTTAGCTTGTCGCTCAGAGGGCCGACGCCACGCCGCTAATCTTACTAAAGACAATCAGTACTGAATATGACTCAGTGTCTTTGATCTGACCGAAACCTCTCCACGCGTTGTAGTGTCTCATTTCGACTGCGGGAAATGAATTGTCTGTGTTTGCAATATTTAGCTCATTCAGCCCCGACACACCACAGCAATACATGGATCGAGCATGATAGTTCAAGGGTGGTGCCAGAATAGCTTGGCGCCCACCTTTGAACTATCATGCTCGATCTGTCTCTAGAATCGTCAGTGAATACAGTCCTTCAGAGGGCAACATCAATGAAATTGGGCGATTTGAGTCGGTCGTGGGGTAGAAGCTGCTAACCCTTATCATTCGGAATAAGCCAGTGTGTGACTAATAAGTTTGACCAAAATAGTTCAAGGGTAGTGCCAGAATAGCTTGGCGCCTCTAGGCGCCAAGCTATTCTGGCACCACCCTTGAACTAAAGCCATTGGTCTATATCCTTATCTGTAAGTACTATAATGTAGCTTGCATATGGCAGCATACAAATTTGAAGCTTTTAGCCTCGGTATGGTATGGGTTAACCCGTTCAGTGCCAAGAAAACTATTTAAAAACAAACAAAACCAAAAAAAAAAAAAAACAACCCGCCCAACTGCAAGAGGTAAATATCCTCATGATCGCACTGGCTGCGTGGGCTCATGCGGATCTACGCCGCTTGCTGATAGCAATTTGAATCCGTGTTCCTGAGACACTTAGGGATTTTGGGTGTTAAATTAACGAAAATTGCAGGCGGAACGGCACAGTCTGGCACTGAGTAGGTTAAACACAACCCAACTATTCCAGCTGTTGTTGTATGCATGGAATAATAATAATAATAATAATAATAATGAATGGTTCTTGTATAGCGCAAAATCTTTTTGTGACAAAAGCTCGGCATTGTGTTAACACACACATTCAAACATGACATAGACGATATGAAACATTACAAATAAATACAACAGGACCAGGGATCTACGACTGAGGAAAAGCAAGCTGCAAGAAGTGTTTCAATACAAGTTCAACTGAGCCTTACACTGAGAGAGAGAGACAATGACAATGATTCTTTATTTTACAACGGTGAAAGTTTTGGTGAAACCATTTTTCGAACTTGCCGTTGCTAATCTACTTTTCATATTATAATGCACAAATCACAAAATACTATCTTTAAATTGGGGAAAACAAAATATAAAACGAACAAAAAATTGAAATATAAAGTTTTAAAAAAAAGAAATCATTGAAGAAATGGAAATAAACATAGAAAATCTCACACATACACACAGTTGTAAAGGTGTACATATCCATACATACATTTATAGACACAAGCACAAACACAAGCGCGCGCACACACACACACAGACACACACACACACACACACACACACACCACACACACACACACACACACACACACACACACACACACACACACAATACGTGCAGCATTAGCATCTTGTATTAACTGAAGATATGCCGAACTGAATTGAAAATTGAAGAGTTAGAAAGGGGAAAATGGTACACTGCAAGAGAGAGAGAGAGAGATCTCGCAGAATGGCAGGCAGCGAGTTCCAAACTGACGCTGCAATGAAGCGGACTATGAGCGTTCACCAACAGTTTTCAAGTTACTGATTGGGCATGCAATGCCAATCGGCGGAGTCCTATATCTAATGAAGTAATGTACAATAATGTAACGTGATGTCACTGATCTGACCTCGCGCTAGTATAACCGATCCTCCACTGACCTGTATTCTAATTACAGGTCAGTGGATCCTCGTCCCGGCCGGCTATACCGTCCGATGGCCTTGTGCGCATTGGGTCAGTACTGATCTGACGCTAGACGAGTTCCAAAACATAGAGCAACATCCCGACAAATCGGTTAACCAGATAGAACCAGATCGTCACAGTGCCGCCGCGCGACAATGGAATCTGTCCTCGTTTATGGCGAGTCAAGGCCGACACATCCGTCAGGGCAAGTCACGTCAGATAATATTGTGCGTGATGGTCTGTGATTTTGGACCTTACGGCTTCGGGCCGTAAGGTCTAAAATCACAGGCTAGCACGCGGCAAACACTGATATGGCTCACGAGCTGAGCGTCTACATGACATCAGTGTACACACTAATTCATCACGTGTGTAGGAGTGTGATTAGTGCCTTGCTTCTAAGTGACAGATTAAAAACAGAATTGTTGTTGTTGTTATATAGTTGTTGTTGCTGTTGTAGTGGTTGTTAGTTCTTGTTGGTGTTGTTACTGTTGTTTTTGCTGCTGCAATTGCTGCCATTCATTGCTACTAAATCACTTTGAAATATAGTTCTCAAACAGTAGCTACACTATGATGAACTTATTGAAGATGAAATAACTTCGATTCTTATGTTACAATCTGATTATGATACAAGCGGCACTGCACAGATTATAGTGCATCAGTAAGTTTGAAGTTACGGCCGCACGCCTGACTCAAGTTGTACCCGCGCTCAACTGACAGGCCACCGTACACAGTCGCGTTTCCGTACTGTCCAGTCTCATAGCCATAGTCAGTCCCAGGCATCCCCTAATATTTCAATCACCTAAAAAACACTACCGCCCACCAGCTGCACATTTGCCATGCACAAAATAACAATAAAAACAGCACATTGACAGTCTCATTTCTTGGCTATGAACCTGATTCCTTACCAACCCCACACCCAAGCACAGCTGAAACCAGCGTGCCCCTCAAATCACTACGTCAACGGCAACTCAACATAGGTCCACAATTCTCTACTGAATAAGCTCAGGATGGTATGAATCAAAGCACCAAACATGTCTCCTCTCATCTAACTAGAAATTTCCAGCAAATTTCAACATTTAGCCCTACTACAAATTTTCAAACAAGGCAAAAATTATTTTTAAAAACACCGGTCCTTGCACTGCCTGAACTGCCTGAATTTAAATGTATAACGTGACCTGAAAGATGACGAGTACTTCAAATGATTTAACTCATTCTACCCCAGACACACCACAGCAAGATATGTATCGACCATGATAGTTCAAGGGTGATGCCAAAATAGCTTGGCGCCTATGGGCGCCAAGCTATTCTGGCAACACCCTTGAACTATCATGGTCGATCTGTGTCCTGCTCTGCACTGCAGTCTTCAGAGGGCAAAGGCAAAATTGAAGGATTTCGGTGTTGGGGTAGAATGAGTTAAGGCCCACTACCGCCGTAACAGTTCAAATATACATCTCTGTTACAGAGGGTTGCGACAAAATGCTACACACAGGTCTAGTTGTTCATTTAAACACAGGAGAATCCAGTTCAGCACACGTAGTCTTTATATCACTTAACCTGACAATGACTCCACTCCGTTCTAGAAATACAACGCTATCAGTACAAGAAACAGCTAAAAAAAAATATTAAAAAAATGGATTGGTACACTAACGGCTGCGGAATAAACAAGTGTCATTATGTAGGCCTAGGTGTTTTTGCTGTGTGTCCAGTCTGCTGTTAAAGTTCATTAGGTGTGTCGACTTGGCATAACAAACACAAATGGTGCTGAAATGTGTCTTCAAATTTAACTGAGCGTAATGGTACTTTAATTTTTTTTGGTCTTTTCGTAATGACTCTTGACTCGCCCCCGCTCCACCCCCACCCCCCTACCCGCCCCCCGCCCCCCTTCCGTCTCCCCTTCCCACCCACCCAACTTTTTAAAATTGTGCCTGAGCTATCATGGTCGATCTTTTTTCCGAAGCTATAACTGAGTCAGTACATAATCTTCAGGGCAATCTGGACGGCCGGACTGTGACTTTCGACTGCAGGGTCCAATGTCAGTGTTAACTACCTGAGCTAACCTGAGTTTTGGCCGTGTGTGTGCAGGCCAAAGAGCTGCTCGTGAACGAGTCTAACGTGCGTGACGTAAGGTGTCCGGTCACCGTGTGCGGCGACATACATGGACAGTTGTATGACCTGCTGGAGCTCTTCAGGATCGGGGGGCATCTGCCCGATACCAACTACCTCTTCATGGGCGACTATGTCGACAGGGGATACTACTCCGTGGAGGTCATCTCCCTTCTGATCGCTTTAAAGGTAAGCTGGATCAGTCACTGACCTTAAGAGGCTATGCGAGTTAGGTTCCCTGACAGCGGCTCCTCAAAGAACCGCTGTCAGGGAACCTAACTCGTTTAGATTACCTCACCCTGTGGCTTATACTGACTTATCTTGTATTAGTACAGCAAACGACGGCGGAGGGCGGTGGGTGACTGGAGATTTCTAACTAGAAATTATAAAGTGGCAAGACACGTTTCACGTTTCAAGCCGGGCTGAAATAACCAGGTCGTTTTATGGATCACGAAGATTTTACTGATTTTCTCTTTCACGTTTCACGACGAACCCTTCTTTTACGGATCACGAGGATATAAAAAAAAAAAATCGCAATCATGAACTGACTGAACCGAAACTGAAAAAGCTGGTCACGAATCAAGCTTTTATGGCAATCCCCCCCCCCCCCCCCCCCCCCTTTTACTGAACCTAGAGAGTCAAAGGAGCTGAAAAATATCCACTGCACTCCCACCCCCACCCCCTTCTTCACGTCCCCTCCACCTCACCTATAGCCGAGGTCATTGATCAGTCTCTGCAGTCCTCTGTCTTTCTTTTTTATCCGTGTCCACGGTTTGCGACTCTCACTGACAGTAAATGGTTTGTGACTCTCACTTACAGTACATGGTTTTGTGAGTCTCACTGACAGCCTCGTAAATGGTTTTGTGACTCTCACTGACAGGTGCGCTACCCAGACAGAGTAACCATCCTGCGCGGGAACCACGAGAGCCGCATGACGTCACAGGTGTATGGGTTTTACGATGAGGTCATGTGCAAGTACGGCAACCCCAACGTCTGGAAGATGTTCACCGAGGTCTTTGATTACCTGCCCGTCACGGCGCTTGTCGACGGAAAGGTCAGTATACTTTTAAACTGCCGCTGCCAGTGGGCGCAAAAGTGGCAAAATCAGCGCCAAACAGGCTCCGCCCAGGTAAACGCGAATTGAACTGGGGCCAGCAAGATGCTAAGAATTTCATAAGCCCCCACAGATGCGGGGGCTTATGAAGTTCTTTGGCTTGCGCTTGGATAGGCATTTTTTTCCCAATCATAAATGGGGTCTAACGTCGTTGACATAAATTGTGATTGTTGTTGTTTTAATTTTTTTAACTTCATAGCGGTTCACATTAAATAACAAAATGAGGACAGTGGATAACTGACTGATTTTATCTGACATTTCAACTGGCATTGCCAGTACATCTTTTCTTTGTCAGATCAATAACACATATTTTAATTTCTTCAGTGACTCGAAATGTGTTTCACACACAAGTACTGTGATACGGAAAGAATCGTTGATGTTTCTTTTCTCACAACTATTTAATGTAATACTAGACTTATGCATGCGAGGCGACGGTCAGTAGCCTTCCGCGAACTCGGTACAACAGTGAGTGAACGCACTAAGACAGACCATCCGCCCACAGGCTACTTTATCATCATTATATGTTATCATTATCATTATATCATCATTATTATGTATGTGACTTTCAGTCTCATGACCAACAGCCATAAAGTACCAAGTCACAGACCAGTCAGTAAACACATGGCCACGGTCATATGGCCAGATAAAGTGTCTAACCCATTCAGCCCTGACGCACTAAAGCAGGAGATGGGTCGACCATGATAATTCAAGGGTAGTGCCAGATTAGCTTGGCGCCGACAGGCGCCAAGCTAATCAGGCACTACCCTTGAATTATCATGGTCGATCCATCTCGTGCAACAGGTGCATAGTCGTTGGATGACGCCTCCCAAATTTGGGAAATAGGTGCGTCGGGCTGAATGAGGTAATCCATTTTCAGTTTATGCTATAATCCGTTCGTCTGTTTTATTCAGGTGTTCTGTTTGCATGGTGGCTTATCGCCTTCCATAGACACTCTGGACCACATACGGGCACTCGACAGAATACAGGAGGCACCCATTGAGGTCAGTGTACACATGTCACTCAAAGTGCAAGTTCCACTTCATGCTTCTCGTAACCCTTTTAATCCTGATACACTGCTGCTTGAAATCAACTTGACTATTGCATTTCAAGGGTGGTGCCAGAATAGCTTGGCACCACCCTTGAAATAAAATTGTTGATCATCTATCTCCTAATCTGTAATGTAGCGTTCAAATGACAATAAACAATTTTTTTTTAAATCATTCTCAGGAGGTGATGGGTGAACACAGCAGTACAAGTAATATATTAAGTACCGTGCACACACAACTGTGGACTCGGTACCACAGCAGTGACAAACTAGTAAACGACTGACCTAGAGGGCAATGGCTGAGGGGGGATGGGCATGGGTGGGGGTGGGCAGGGCCGAACCCGGCTATAACCCGAAACATTTACCGAAGCATGTTTCACCGTGTTTGATCATATGCAATATAATTAGTTCTCCGTTAAGGCGAGTACAAGCATAAAAATGAGTGTGAGGTTTGCGCTGGGATATTCTGCTGCATAACCCTTATCATTCGGAATACACCAGTGTGTGAAATAAGTTTGACTAAAATAGTTCAAGGGTAGTGCCAGAATAGCTTGGCGCCTCTAGGCGCCAAGCTATTCTGGCACCACCCTTGAACTAAAGCCATTGCTCTATATCCTTATCTGTACTGAGTACTATAAGTATAATGTAGCTTGCATATGGCAGTGTACAAATTTGAAGCTTTTAGCCCCAGTATGTGGCTTAAAAACTTTAGGGGTAAACGGGGTGGGATATCAAGTGGCGGGTCATCTGGACACTACCGCCTCAGAGGAAAACAAACAATATACCTTTGGCCATATGACGTTCAGAGGAGGTATGGCAAGGCGGCCATAGCATCTCCGAGTCTGAACATTGTAGGCCATATTACGGCCAGAGGCCGTTTTGCTTAGTTTTGTTCTCCGTGTCGCCCTTCCTTGACTTTGGACAACCCTGTATAAACGTACAATCCAGACCAAAAAGGTGACTGCCAAGCGTGTAATATGCAAAGAAGTACCCAAAGGATAAAGAAACACGCTTAGAAAAGACGGGTACAACACAATTTATTAATATTTCGGGTAAATACCCTTTGTCAAAATAGACAAACAAACAAACAGAGAGATTAGCCGCTACTTATCTTCATTGGCAGAAGGAATGTGGCAACTGAAGGAGGTGACGTAAAATAAAAGAAAAGGAAGAACAAAAGTGCGGAAAAAGTAAAAATGACGTCAACGAAAAATCATAAGAGAGAGACTCTGAGAGAACCTGAACACGAGAGACAAGGGTGTGTGCAAGCACGTGCAGGAGCGAGCAAAAGTAAATGCGTGTAGGTGAGGCCAGAGAAAGAGAGAGAGAGATAGAGAGAGAGAGAGATGATGATGATGAAACGTTTTTATTCAGGATAAAAAGTTTTAGGCATAGCAATGCCTATCTTCCAAACTGTCCTGCTACTCTACACATATAAAAATACATGAGACGATACAGCAAAAGATAAAAGATAAAAGAGAGAGAGAGAGAGAGAGAGAGAGAGAGAGAGAGAGAACGAACGGGGAGTACCCTTGGGCACGAAGTAGGCTGAGTGTCTAATACACAAAGCCTGCTAAACACCAACCCGAAGTTGAGGACTACCTCGGGGAAAAACGGGAGGGCCCCGGGAAAAAAAACCCAGCATTTAGCACGGTACACAACAAGTAATAAGTCATTGAAACAAAGCAAATAATCAAATTCAGTAAGAGAATATTGGTATAAGTGGAGAGTAGGCAGTTGTGAAACCGTCTTAAGGGTAACTCAAAAAATAAGGGGGCGGGGGGGGGGGGAGAGAGAGAGAGAGGGAGGCGGGGGGGGGGGATGGAGGAAGGAGGGAAAAGGAAAAAACGTAAAGAGAGAAAGAGGGCTAGAGAGAAGTGTTAAGGGGGTAGGGGGGGGGGGGGGGCTGGCTGATAGTGACAGGCCTATCGTAACCATGATCTACCATCCCCACACCAATCCGGTTCGTAAAATCCTTCTTTATAACTGGGGTCTTTTGTCATCCAGTCAAGAATCTGCTGCTATCTTTTCTGAACCTCCATTGGTAGCTTTCAAGAGGGATATTAATTTGCGGGACATGCTTGTTCGCTCTACTCTCAAGCCTCGTCATACCACCAGACCCTCCGGCTCCACTCCGTGCAATGTTCCTAATTGCAAGACGTGTCCTTTTATTTGTCCTACTACCGTGGTGAATGGTCCACGTTACAAATTCAACATAGACAGATACTTCACGTGTCAAACCACCAACGTGATTTATGTCATCTCCTGTGTGAAATGCGGCCAACTCTATCATGTGTTGGAGAGACGGAAAGAACCATCAACGACCGTTTCAAAGAACATCTTCAGTCTGTCAAGTACCAATACAACAGACCGGTCGGACGACATTTCAATCAGTCCGACCACTCCCGTCTCGGACATTCGGGTTAAAGGCCTCTGGCTTATGCAAGCCAGTAATGTCTGGGCCAGGAAAGACCGTGAAAATTTTCTGATTAATAAACTGGGCACTGTGGCGCCACTCGGGATGAATATGAAAGATTAACATTTTTTACCTTGCTTGTGTCTGCTAACTGTACCTTTACCTTACTGTGTCGCTTCTGTTTTACTACTCACTAACCAGATTGGTGTTGGTTGATATGTACACTTCCCTTGGGGACTTTCTCAGCGCTGGCCGAACGTTTAGTTGGATCCCTTGCCCTTCCCTGTCGGGCGCCCGGTCTCCGGCCTACGGAGTGATACGCGGTTTTGGGGCGGGGCGATCGTGTGCATCCCTTGGGGATGTATGTGGTCGTCTTGTTGCGTGCCTGTGTGTTTTTCTGTGGGCTGGTGGGTGCCTGTTGGGTGGGGCTAGTGGCTCTGGCTGGTTGTCTTCCGCCATTTTTTTTTTTTTTTTAAATCTCTCTCCCTCTTTTTCTCTCCCCCCCCCCCCCCACCCCCTTAACACTTCTCTCTAGCCCTCTTTCTCTCTTTACGCTTTTTCCTTTTCCCTTCTTCCCCTTCCTCCTTCCTCCTTCCCCCTTCCCCCCCCCCCCCCCCCCCCCCCCCCGCCTCTCTCTCTCTCTCTCTCTCTCTCTCTCTCTCTCTCTCTCTCTCTCTCTCTCTCTCTCTCTCTCTCTCTCTCTCTCTCTCTCTCTCTCTCTCTCTCTTTCTCACACCGATTACTTGGTGTAGTTGTTGATGACCAGATGAAGTGGCAATCGCACATAAATGCTGTATGTAAAACTGTTGCCAGAAATGTTTTTATGCTTTCAAAGTTGAAGTACTTTATCAATGTTGATGCCCGCAAGTTATTTTACAATGCACATGTCAAATCCCACATCGATTATGCGTCCACGATATGGGATGGCAGTGGTGACATACACTTGAAGAGGCTTAACTCTCTGCATCGGAGAGCAGCGAAACATATCCTGCCTGATTCAGCCCTGACAACTGACGAAAGACTTACAAAACTGAAAATGCTACCTCTTAGCAAGCATCACCTCTTAAACAAGGGTGTGTTTATGTATAAAATCTGGAATGAGATTCACCCAGAATATCTTTGTAAGCTCTTTACCAAGGCAAGTTCAGGTTATTCTACTTCAAGACGAAACTTTATTACACCTCGCCCCAGGATAGATCTATTTAAAACCAGTGTATCTTTCTCAGGCGCATCTTTCTGGAACAAACTGCCTACATGTATAACACACGCTAGCTCCCTCTCCTCTTTCAAGGAATGCCTCCTCAAGTACTTGTCTGCTGATACATAATCTACCACAAGTATCCGTATCGTATAATCAGTGCATGCTGCCGTATGGTTTGTCCATACTAATAATAATCGCCTAATTACATAATTCAAGTTTCTATTATAATCCAAATAATTTTTGCTGTCTGAAGTGAATTTTTACTATGATACAAATGATTTGCTTCGTATATAGGTCAAGTTATCATTAGCGCGTGTCTGTGTGTGCGCGCGTTTCATGTACTTTATGTTTTTCGTTTGTTTTTGTATGACCGAATGAATGAATGAATTTTGTTTAATGTCTTTTCATGTTTAATGTCTCCTAATTTTTCTTTGTGTAATTTGGTACTATTAGTATTACAATTATTATCCTGTGTTTGTAGAGTAGCAACTGCAAGTATGAAAAATGGCACACGTGCTAATTACTTCATCCGTTGAGAAATAAAGTTTGATTTCATTTCATCTCTCTCTCTCTCTCTCTCTCTCTCTCTCTCTCTCTCTCTCTCTCTCTCTCTCTCTCTCTCTCTCTCTCTCTCTCTCTCTCTCTCTCTCTCTCTCTCTCTCTCTCTCTCTAGATTGTAACACTCCCAGACACACCTCCCAGGACCTCAAACGAGCCAGAACCTGAGTGCTCAGCAACCGCTTCAGATCTCCTCCTACAGCTGTTTCCCATAAGTGCATCACAAGTGGGTGACTGTAACCCTGTGTCCCCGTCAGCCCTTCAGCGCTCTAACACTGAGCCCCCCACCACTAATCCCATGCCCGAGGCACTGACTGTTTCCATTGGCAATATCTCTCCAGCTCACAGTGCTACGACCAGCGGTCAGACCTCCTCCCTTCTCTTTACCCCACCTCCTCCCCCGTCCCCTGGCGAGACACTTCAACGGGATTATCGCCTCTCATCCAACCTCACTAATGTGCTTCTGGGCCAGTCATCCGTTACCCTCGTAGCCAGTCCTGTCGTCTTGTACACAGCATCCGTCAGTGACCTCACCCAAGAGGGCGTGTCCTCGGCCCGGGCTCCGGTCGCCTGCACTGAGGAGGGCACTGCTAGCTGTGAACTAGCTACTGGGTGCAGCGATTCAAAGCCTACCATCAGCCTGCTAATGCCCCGACTTGCTGCTGTCGAGTCCCTGCAACAGGAGTTGTATCATCTCCAATCTATAACGCAGGAAAGACTGGACCAGTTAGAAAACCGAGTGCGTGAAATCTCAGTGACGGTAGCCAGTGATCTGCAGATGTCTGAGTCCTTTGTACGCAACAAACTTTCTCAGTTACAGGACCAGCTGACCGAGCTGTCTGACTCTCACTGCCACCTACACGACACACTGCAGGGCCTTAACTCTGCGCATGACAGTGACATCAACTTCATCCATGACGTGCGCGGTCACGTGGAAAGATTGGAAGCTGTAGTCCCTAGCCACAAACTTGCTCAGCCCAACAATCAGCTCAACGAGTCAGTACTTGAGGAAACGCCTGCCCCTCACCCTCTCACTGACGGCGCTAAGGGGATTACCGACGGTGGTGGTGTAAACCCTGCTACCGCAGGTGGTGAAGTGATCCCGGTAAGGATTACCCCTCCGAAAAACGTCAGCTCGTCACTGAAGTACCCGGAAGGATCAGGCCTCTGGCGGTCTGCTGATAACGGTCCACGCGCCCCCGAAAGAGGCTGAGAAGCAAGCGGAGATCAGCGGTGCAGGTGAACGTGACCATGCTGAGAGGAACGGTAATCGGATTAAAGGCGTAAAACCACAAACCCTCATCCGCCCTCCTCCAAGCGAAGACTGAGATCCTCACACATCATGTCATGGCGGATACCACAACACTCGTTATAGGATGCTCTGTCCTGCGTAACGTGAAGGGAGAAAAAATGACAATGTGCCAGGGTGAGAGGGTGCAGGTCATTTCTGTGTCGGGCCTGCAAACCTCCCACCTGACTGACTGGTGCATAAAGCAGGCGCCGTCACCCCGCGTCCAACTGGTCACCTTCCACGTGGGGGTGAACGACTGCAAGCAGCGGGAGATCACCAGCCAGCAGTGGGAAAAGCTGGTTACAGCCTGCATAACGGCGTTCCCCAAAGCACGAGTCCAGGCCTCTTCCATCATGCCTGCTGGGCAGGGAAGAAATTCGCGTTTAAATCAGCGTATCTTCCCGTCCAACGCCAACCTGTGCCACGTGGCGAAGAAGCTGGGCGCTACCTTTATAGACAACACCGGCATCTTTCGCACGGCAAATGGTCTACCTCGCAAGGCGCTGTACCGGGTGGACAACAATGGCCGGCTTGACCCTATCCACCCGTCCCACGTGGGCACGCGGAGGCTGGCCGGTAACATCAAATACGGCGGCGACGATGGCCACCGAACAACCTCTCAACGGGACGCTACATCTCCTAATGTAACAACCGCTAAGCAGCTTTACTCAGACATTACTGCGGGGCGGGCACCGGTGGGCTTGTCATCCGCTGTTCAGAAGCACCATCAGCAACAGCAGCCAAAACAGCGATGCCCACAACAGGAGCAAAATGAGCTACAGCAGCAGCAACTGCAACTAGAACAGCGTCAACCTCCGCAACAGCAACAACAGGAACCACAAGAGCAGCGGCACGACCTACAACTACAGCCCATTCAGGAGCATCAAGATACATCAGTTGTTGCCCCCGACTGGCTGCAGCAACAGCAACTGATGTTTCCGCCTGTGACACCGTGGCAGTACCAACCTCTCCCTAACGGTGCTCATTGGACTAATCACCCACCATCTTCCGTTTACCAGCAACCAGGAAATGGAACGTATGTCCCGTACTACCCGAGCTACCCAGCGTCCATTATCGGTGGCGCCCAGTGGGCGCAGTTTGTGAATGGTGTGCGTGCGTACTAGGCTGTGCAGTCGTACATTATTCCCTACTCACTACTCACTAACAAGTGTGTTGGAGTGTGCATTTATCTCCTGTGCCCACCTGTGAGTACACTAGGTAATCTCGTTGGGCCTATCTGCATTCTTTGTTGATCAACAGTGTGTTGTTGCCGCTATAGTTACAACTTCGTGGAGTTCGGGATTCTTCTTCTTTTTTTTTTTTTTTTTTTTTTTTTTTTTTTTTTTTTTTTTGTTTGTTTGTTGTTTTATTTTTGTTGGTTTTTTTTTTGTTTTGTTTTTTTTTTTTGGTTGCAATTTTGACAGTTGTTGTTGCCGCTACAACGGAAAATACAAGGAGTTCTCCGCTGCAGCGGTAAACAAAATCAACTGAATAACTATATACTTTGTGGATCGGATATTACCGCATTGTGCCAGCAGTGTGTTGCTTGCTGCTACAACAGAGAATACAAGGTGTTCTCCGCTGTAACGGTAGACAATTAACCATTTACTTCCTTATGGAAATCATTCTACATGTGCCAGCAGCGGAAAATTCAAGGTGTTGTCCGTGTAACGGTTAACAATTACGGCCTCTCATCCATATCTTTGGATTAGTCGTGAGGAAATCGTGTGATAGCATTCAGATCCACACCCACTGTGTGCCTGGTCTTATCAACGCATTTCACTTTCAGGGCTTTTTTTTTTTTTTTTTTTTTTTCCCCTAGTGTTCTGCTGACCAGAACACTCTTTTCACGTGTGACGTCTGATAAGTGCGCTACACCACAGTCACTGTTTAGACAGCTTGCGCAGCATTAATACGTGGATACACTATTAATCAAAAGCGATCTTCATTTGATAACGCTGTGTTGGACACCATTTGTGACGTTTGATACGAGGTGCTATAACTTCAGCCGCGCTTTACTGCATTGAGACTTTATTCCTTATTCCCTCTGTTTATATTTTTTGTATTGTGTTGCACTTCATTTGTGAGAGTTAGAATTCAACATGACCCATAATGCTCAGACACACGGAAGCCTTCAAACTGGTCACTTGAACATCTACCATCTTTTTAACAAGGGGGCCGATTTGAATGTTTTTCTAAACTCGTCTGAACCATTCCACCTGTTTGATCTTAGTGAGACGCGACTTAACTCCGACATAAGCGATGAAGCCGTTCACATACCTAACTTTAGCATCACTCGACGTGACCCTCGTGTACTTGGTCAGACTGGGCTTGCCGTTTACATCCATAACTCAGTCCAACATTTAGTAAAAAGGCGGGAGGACATAGAAACTCCGGAAGTTGAGTGCATTTGGTTGGAAAGTTTAGGGCTCCAAAAACTAAACCCGTCTTCATCGGCTTTTGTTATCGTAACCTATCAGCCAAGTTTGAATGGTACGACGATTTCTTGCATGCAGTAGAAAAAGTTGGCTTACCTAACTGTGATGCGTTGCTACTAGGCGACTTTAACATAGATATGTTGAAGCCCCATACCGCGTGGGATTGCATCACCACACAAACCGGCTTAGAACAATTAGTTTCGGCCCCTACTAGGATCACAAAAACAACCGCAACACTCATTGATCACATTTACACCAACCGTCCCCTTAGTGTGTTTAATGTTAGTGTTCCTGACCTCAGCATCAGTGATCACTTTCCTACTGTGTGTTCCTGGTCAACAAAACTGCCAGTGCATCGTAAGAACGGGCACACAACTATAACGTACCGCTCATTTAAACAGTTTAATCAGTCTGCTTTTCTAGCAGACCTTGATCAAACACCATTTAATGTCGTTAATAACGAAACTGACCCTGAAAAGGCTCTGACTGTTTGGTATCAACTCTTTACAAGAGTACTTAACAAACACGCCCCTTTACGGCAAAAGCGGGTAAAAAAAACCACACGTTACCGCCTTGGCTAACGCAAGGAATAATTGAAGCTATGAAATTGAGAAATGACTTGAAGACACAAGCTATTTAACGAATACAAAAAACAACGTAACCGTGTCAAATCTATGGTACGCAGGGCTCAAAAGTCTCTCTTTGAACGAATGATTAAAGAAGACAGAGATACTGCCGCACTCTGGCGCGCGGTTAATCTCGTCACCCGAGGTAACAGCAAGAAATCGTCAGCCATTCCTTCTAGTATTACTGCAGACACCTTTAACAAACATTTCTTGTCTGTTGCCGAGTCAATCATACCCTCAAGCGGAAACGCGTCTTACACATGCCCGGAGGCCCTGCTTAACTTCTGTAAGCAGAAGACTAAGGACACCCCCCCCCCCCCCTTCTCTATACCGCCTCTAGCTGTGTATGAAGTAGGAAAACTGATCGGGTCACTGAAAAACAAAAAAATCATCGGGACCTGACGAGATCAGTCGGAAAATCCTGAAACTGTCTCTTCCCTATACAGTAGAATCGTTAACGTATATTTATAACTTATGCATCCAACAAAATATATTTCCATCAGAACTGAAGCAAGCCAAGGTTATCCCTTTGCCTAAATCAAAAGATCTCTCTGATGTTAATAACTATAGACCCATCTCAATATTATCCAGCCTTTCCAAACCTCTTGAAAGACACGTGCACAAACACCTTTATCAATATTTGGAGAGTCGCAGTCTATTGCACGTATTTCAGTCCGGCTTTCGCCCCAAGCATTCTTGCCACACGGCACTAACAAGACTTATTGATGCGTGGCTAGCATCCATAAATAACTCCCAAATAACTGGGTCGATCTTTATTGATTTTAAGAAAGCTTTTGACCTTGTAAATCATAACATTCTTTTGTCAAAACTTCAAGCATATCTCTGCAATGCAGATGCTGTCTCATTGTTCACTTCATATTTAAGCGGAAGGAAGCAAAGAGTACTGGTAAATGGATCCTACTCCTCGTATGGTCTCGTCAAAAGCGGTGTGCCTCAGGGCTCTGTCCTCGGGCCATTGCTGTTCTGCATATTTATCAATGACCTTCCACTGCATATTAGTTGCAGCGATATTTCTTGTGACATGTTTGCTGACGACTGCACACTACACACTCCTCACAAAAATGTAGCTGCAATTAACACGCATCTGCAGGAAAGCCTGCGTGAGGTCACCGACTGGTGTCATTCCAACTCCATGTCCCTGAATCCGTCAAAAACAGAATGCATGGTTATAACCACACGTCATGCCCGCTCTCTCTTAGTCTGTCTATAAACGGCAGCCCAATTGAGCAAGTATCACACCACCGCCTCTTGGGGGTCACTATAGATGATCAGCTTAAATGGCAACTGCATATTAATAATGTGTGCAAAAGGGTTTCCAGAAGCCTGTATATGTTGTCAAAATTGAAAACAATTACTGACACAGATACGCGTCTTCTTTTCTACAATGCTCATGTCAAGTCGCACATAGACTATGCATCAACAGTGTGGGATGGTTCTAGTGATGTACATTTGAAGAGGCTGAACTCCCTACATAGGAGAGCTGCTAAGCTTATATTTCCCGATCCCGAACTCTCAACTGACGAAAAGCTTAAAACTTTAAAAATTCTCCCTCTATCCCATCACTTTCAGTTCAACAAAGGTGTATTGATGTACAAGCTGTACACGCAATCATGTCCACTGTACTTGAGTTCTTTTTTTCTCAGAACGGACATCTGTAGCTTCTAGACATGGACAACAATTCAAAGTACCCCTGCCGCGTATTGATTTATTCAAAACCAGCTTGTCATTCTCTGGAAGTTCATTCTGGAATTCTATTCCTGCAGAAATCAGAAACGCAAAGACGCTCACCTCATATAGGGACAGCCTCTTCAAACACCTAGAATCTCTGACGTAATCTAATCATTACAGTATTTGGATAACTTGCACGTGTGTTCAGATGTGTACATGTGCGTGTGTGAGAGTTTGTGTGTGTATGTGTGTGTGTATGTGTGTGTATGTGTGCGAGAGAGAGAGAGAGAGAGAGAGAGAGAGAGAGAGAGAGAGAGAGAGAGAGAGAGAGAGAGAGAGAGAGAGAGAGAGAGAGAGTCCCTTTTTCCCATAGCCGTACCATAATATTTGAATGCCAAAGAGTACATTGAATACTGCATGTACTGTTTATAATGTTTTTGCCTTCATATGTGTGTGCTCGATATGTTGGGCGCGCACTCGCGTATGTGTGTGTGTGTGTGTGTGTGTGTGTGTACTGTATGTGTGACTCTGTGTGTGTGTGTGTGTGTGTGTGTGCGCGCGCGCGTGCGTGCATGCTGTGTGTGTGTGTATGTGTGTGTGTGTCGGCGTGAGAGAGAGAGAGAGAGAGAGAGAGGGGGGTGGGGAGAGAGAGATAGCACCTGCATACATATTTGCCCTTGCTGTATGAACTTTAATGTACTTAATGATTTTTTGTTTATTGCTTTACTTTGCATTTTTACTCATTTTATATTTTTGTGCGTACGCGTATGCGGGTAGGTATGTCTGGAGTGCGTGTCCGAGAGCGTGCGTTTGTTTTTGTGCGTATGTGCCTGAGTGCGTGCGTGTGTAAGTGTGTGTGTGTGTGTGTGTGTGTGTGTGAGAGTGTTCGTGCGTGTGTGCATGCGTACTGAATTGCGGTGTACATGAGTGTGTGTGTCAGTGTGTGTGTGTGTGTGTGTGTGTGTGTGTGTGTGTGTGTGTGTGTGTGTGTGTGTGTGTGTGTGTGTGCGCGTGCGTGCATGCGCGAGTTGTGATGTGCATGCGTGCGTACCTGAGTGCGTGTGTGGGTATGTGTGTGTGTATGTGCGTGGTGCGTGCGTGCGTGAGCAAATGCATGCATGCAGCAGTGTGTGGTATGTGTATGTTTACATGTCTATGTCACTTATGTAGTAGATGTAGCAACGGCAAGTTTGAAAACTGGTCCTGTTACCAATAACTTCTACCGTTGGAAAATAAAGGTTCATTGTTCATTGTTCTCTCTCTCCCCTTATTTTTTTTAGTTACCCTTGAAGACGGTTTCACAACTACCTACTCTCCACTTAAACCAATATTCTCTTACTGAATTTGATTATTTGCTTTGTTTCAATGACTTATTACTTGTTGTGTATCGTGCTAAATGCTGGGTTTTTTTTCCCGTGGTCCTCCCGTTTTTCCCCCGAGGTAGTCCTCAACTTGAAGGTGATATAAAGCATATGGTTTGCCTTCAGGTTGGTGTTTTGCAGGCTTTGTGTATTAGACACTCAGCCTACTTCGTGCCCAAGGGTACTCCCCGTTCGTTCTCTCTCTCTCTCTCTCTTTCTCTGGCCTCACCTACACGCATTTACTTTTGCTCGCTCCTGCACGTGCTTGCACACACCCTTGTCTCTCGTCTTCAGGTTCTCTCCGAGTCTCTCTCTCTCTTATGATTTTTCGTTGACGTCATTTTTACTTTTTCCGCACTTTGTTGTTCTTCCTTTTCTTTTATTTTACGTCACCTCCTTCAGTTGCCACATTCCTTCTGCCAATGAAGATAAGTTGCGGCTAATCTCTCTGTTTGTTTGTTTGTCTATTTTGACAAAGGGTATTTACCCGAAATATTAATAGTGTTGTACCCGTCTTTTCTAAGCGTGTTTCTTTCTCCGTTGGGTACTTCTTTGTATAAACGTACACTTGGGCCCTCTATCATAGTAGTACCATGTCTTCAGTGTTTGGCAAGAGAGGGCAGCAACGAATCCGTCGTTTGACTGAGTTCAAGTCTGGCAGTTGGCTATGATGTGTCCGACCTCTGAAACATTTCCGTCGGCCACTGGCGACTGTTGGCATCTCTGCGGCTTCGTATTAACAACTTCCCTGCCACTGATACGTACTTCATTCAACGACCAAAAGCCAACGCCGTCCAAGAAACAGGGATACAAACTGGTCTCAGCAAGAGACATAGATCCTCATGAGCCCCCGCGCTCGCGGGGGCTCATGAGGATCTATGTCTCTTGTAGTTGGACTGTGGGTGTGTTCACTCTTTTCTCTCGGCAGTGAAGTGTCAGTTCTCGGTTTTCTGTTACGAGAGCGATGTTTACGTCAATTTCGTCAAATGTCACTTCACGATTTCCTAATGTCCTATGATTTACATGTAGCGATACAGTTCGATCTGATCTTATCATTTTTGACTGACTGTTTTAGGGTCCAATGAACGACCTGCTGTGGTCAGACCCCGAGGACATATTGGGGTGGCGCCCGTCTCCACGGGGCGCGGGTCACGTGTTCGGGCCGGACATCTCTGAGGCCTTCAACCACACCAACCACCTCACGCTGGTGGCCAGAGCTCACCAGGCAGTGCACGAAGTACGTCTTAAAAATGCTTTTTACTATTTATTTATACTGAAGGATGCGTTTCACTACAAATTATGTATTTATGCTGTTAGATGCTTTTCACTACAAATTATGTATTTATGCTGTTACGATGGACTTTTCACTATATTCCTTTATATTATGCTGTTAGATGCCTTTCACTGTATGTGTTAATGCTTTTCACTCTATGTACTGTATGTATTTATGCTGAATGCTTTTCACTCTATGTATGTATGCTGTTAGATGCTTTTCATTATATTGATTGATGTTTTACAATGCTTTTCACTCATATATTCTTTTGGATGCTTCAGTTTCACTATATTTATTTATGCTTTTTATGTGCTTTTCACTGTATGTATTTATGCTGCTAGATGCTTTTTACTCTGTGTATTCATGCTGTTAATGCTTTTCACTCTATGTATTCATGCTGTTAGATGCTTTTCACTCTGTGTATTCAAGTTAGCTGTTAGATGCTTTTCACAATATTTTTTTATGCTGTTAGATGCTGTTTATTATTCATACGATGTCCCTCCCACAACAAGAGGAGTCCTACGCCCGTTGAAAATCCCAAATGTTTGAAGACTAAATGACATTTCAGGAGACTGGCACACCAAGAGTGGTACCAGAATGGCGCTTAAATGTTTCTGTTATCTACGTAGCGTGAAGCATTGTGATTATTTTTATTGTAAATCAGGAAGAGATCTATAGTCATTGTTTAACCCCTTCATTGCCGAGAAAAATTGAACGACACCCAAATGCAAGAGGTATAGATCCTCATGAGCTCCCGCAGTTGCGGGCGCTCATGTGGCCGGATCTATGCCTCTTGCTGAAACCACTTTTCATCAATGTTCCTTTGATGTCTGGCGTTCTTTGAAGTTAAATTTACGATGGTTTCAAAACGCAGTCAGTGTTCACTGGCGGTGAAGGGGTGTTAACCCATATAACCGATATCATACTGAGGCTAAAAGCTTCACATTTGTACACTGCCATATGCACGCTACATTATAGTACCTACAGATAAGGATATAGACCAATTTGGTGCCAGCTTGGCGCATAGAGGCGCCAAGCTATTCTGGCACGGTATTTTAGTCAAACTTATTTCACACACTGGTGTACTGATTCCGAATGATAAGGGTTAACCCGGCCACGGGCGCATTTCCCAGATTTTGGATGTATCACCCAAAGAGCATGTCAGAACCAGTTGCAAGTGATGAATCAACGGATGATAATTCAAGGGTAGTCGGCTAGACTAGCTTAGTGGCGCCAAGCTAATCTTGTACTACCGCCCTTGAATTGTCGTGGTCGATTCATATTCTGCTGTAGGGCGCGGTGCTAAATGGATTAAAGCAAAAAAGATCAGTATAAGTACCCTTTCGCTGTCGGTAGCGTTTGTGTGATCAGTTCCTGCGGTGATCACAAAAACAAATTGTGACAGCCTCACCGACAGCCAATTAACCCTTATCATTCGGAATACACCAGTGTGTGAAATAAGTTTGACCAAAATAGTTCAAGGGTAGTGCCAGACGCCAAGCTATTCTGGCACCACCCTTGAACTAAAGCCATTGGTTTATCTATAATGTAGCTTGCATATGGCGGTCAGTAGACAAATTTGAAGCTTTTATCCTCAGTATGATATGGGTTAAAGGGTTAAATGTGGATGTCCAGTAGGTCGACCACGCACCCTGCAGTCCCTGCCACGGTAATCAAGCACGAGTAGAGCTGTCATGATTGATCCCATAGGTTATAACTTTCACACAGTATTTTTGTGTATTGACATCAGCCATCCCCCCGTGTTTCCTTGAAATGCTTTGGACAGCGATCATTCGCTTTTTGAGGCCCCCGAAGTCTGGAATAATCTCCCATTTCACCTGCGTCATTGTCCTTCCCTCCAGTCTTTCAAAATCCAGCTGAAAACACTTTCGATTTTGATTTTCGACTTGAGTGTGGGATTAACCCATAGTTCAGTCCTCACGCACTACAACAGGAGATGAGTCGACCATGATAATTCAGGGGTAGTGCCAGATTAGCTTGAGGCCTGTCGTCGCCGAGCTAATCTGGCACTGCCCTTGAATTATCATGGTCGATCCATCTCCTGCAACTGGTGCATAGTCATTAGATGACGCCTCCAAAATCTGGTAATTACGTACGGTCGTCGGGCTGAAGGAGTTAAACAGACCTCGTTCCAGCAGACGCTGATGCACTCTTTTTATGAGTCCTTTTCATCTGCTGTTAGACAGGACATTTTCTGTTTATTTCTTTTTAATTTTTACTGAATGGTTTATTTGTGTTGTGTTTGTGTAGTTGTGTATGTGAGTTTGTAAAGTGCTTTGAGCCCAGGCTACTTTGTGGAGACTCACAAACCAGATAGGTGAGGCTAGCGCTGGCAGAATTGTATACAAACCAAGGGGAATCACAGCGCTGGACAAACAAACAGTTAGATCCCCTGCCCCCGCCTATCAGGCACCCAATCGCCAGCCCACAGAGAAATACGCAGGTGATTCGCTGCGATTCCCCTTGGTTTCTATACATATACTTTGTGGAAATCCTGCGCTATATAAGAACTCATTATTATTGTCATTATTATTAATGCAGGGTTACCAGTGGTGCCACAACAAGAACGTAGTGACGACCTTCAGTGCACCCAACTACATGTACCGCCTGGGGAACCGTGCCGCCATCATGCAGATAGACGAAAATATGCACACCACTTTGTAAGTATTTTTTAGGAATAACACCAGGGTCCGTACAGAAAAGCATGGACGAAGTTCACAAACTTTTCATAAATGTTTCATAAACCCAAACTAAAGCCTGAAGGTTTACATACTTTAATTAGATCACTCTGTATCAGCAGTTCATTTGAAGCTTTCATGCCTAATGCATGAAGAGATACCAAAATAAAAGAACGCTTAGCGAATGGCGGAGCTCGGTAGAAGCGTAAACAACCAATCAGAATGTTCGGCAGAAAGGCCATGCAGTCACTTTATAACCAGAGCTAAATATCGATCACTTGCAACAAGTGTCAGCATGATCGTTCGCAATGGAATAGTCACAAATTGGGGGACTGAGAAAGAAAAAAAGAAGTAGACAAAAGTTTGCCAGCACTTTGTCATTTTTTACAAACTTTCACAGACTTTAGGGAAAAGGACTGAAATTGACAGACTTTCCAGGGCCCTGAAAAAGCCTTGTCATTTTTTAACAACTTTCACAAATGTTCACAGACCGTACGGACCCTGAACACATAATGCCCTTCAATGCCAGTGGACGCAGCTAAAATTGTTTTTCAAATGCTTGTAAACTCGGTGCCAAAGGTTTCCAGGCATCAAAGGAATATGGACACAAAGTGGTTTCAGCAAGAGGCATAGCAACTGCGGGGGCTCATGAGGATCTAGACCTCTTGCAGCTGGCAGGCTTGCAAATTTTCTCGGCACTTAAAGGATTAATTTTTGCTATCCACAGTTAGAGACTGTTTTGTCCTGGCTGATGGACCCAAAGATCTGGAATATAGGATCTTTGGTGGACAGTTCAAGCTGAAATTTCAACACCATCATGTGTGTTGTTTGCTTAAAGAGACAGTCAAAGATTTCAGTAGTCCATGGACGCCTTTTCCCCCATTTCTCTGGTGCCATATCATATTGGTACACTTGTGTATTTTGTTCATGCTGTATTGCACAGTGGTACTCGAGTATTTTATATTTAATATTGCGCTTATGACATATCTCCATCAAAAGTGTCCTCGTTACCTAGGCAAGTGTGCTTTTATCATAAGTAGTTTGACCATAAAAGTTCTGCTCGTTTTCCGTAAACAAGTTTTCTTAGCCGATATTTTTTCTTTACACAAAATGTGTCTACATAAATACATTCAGATAAAACTTAACCCGTTTCATCCTGATACACTATTTCTTGAGATAAATTTGACTATGATAGCTCAAGGCTGGTGCCAGAATAGCTTGGCACCAAGCTATTCTGGCACTACCATTGAACTAAAATGATTGATCTATCTCCTAATCTGTAATGTAGCCTTCATAGGACAATAGGCATTTTCAGGATGTTATGGGTTAACTCATTCAAGGCCAGCCGCATCCAGATACGCAGCATAAAGCCACGTATCCGGATGCAGCTGGCCTTGAATGAGTTAACCAGTGTGCCCCTCTGGAGCATACTTCATCAGCTTTTGTTTTCTGTTTTTCAGCATCCAGTTTGATGCAGCGCCCAGGAAACCAAACGAAGGCAGGCCGCAGTGCTTTCCAGACCACATGTATTTTTAATACCTCACCGAACCAAAGTATTGTTATTTATTTGAAACGTGTACATATTCCAATGAAATGTTACATAATACAGTAAACTTCGGTTAGAACAGACCAGAAGACCCTGAATTGTTTGTTATATAGACAAAGTTTGTTATAAGCGAATTGATTACACAGAAAGAGTGTAGCTGGCACCTCTGTCTGCGCCAGCCACTAAGCAAGGTGCTCCGCTATTGCGGAGCACCTTGCTTAGTGGCTGCCGCAGGAATTGATTACACAGAAAGAGTGTAGCTGGCACCTCTGTCTGCGCCAGCCACTAAGCAAGGTGCTCCGCTATTGCGGAGCACCTTGCTTAGTGGCTGGCGCAGGAATTGATTACACAGAAAGAGTGTAGCTGGCACCTCTGGAATAGTGTTGTTATATCCAACTGCTGTTATGTCCGACCATGTTATACGCGTATAAGCCAAGTTTACTGTGCACATTATTTTGACGAGTCTGACTATTCAGATGATAAATATACAGTATCACATAAAATGCTGTGTTTGTACTGTGTCTCTGACATGTATTGCATGACATACTGACTACAGATATGTAGAAAATAAATAAATGTTTTGAACATTCTCAAGGCTCACTACATACTCGTCCTTAGAAGAATTTTGAAAATCCACTGGCCAGAGAAGATCAGCAACGTCAGACTCTGGGAGAGAACAGAGCAGATAACAGCAGAGAATGAAATTGGGCGAAGAAGATGGGGATGGATCGGTCACAGTCTGAGAAAGCCAGCTTCCAGTATCACTAGGCAGGCATTGTCATGGAACCCCCAGGGAAAGAGGAAAAGAGGTAGGCCGAGAAACTCCTGGCGTCGAGACCTCCAAGCAGACATCAAGAGACTGGGAACCACCTGGAGTAGAATCGAAGGAGAAGCACAGGACAGGAGTTGCTGGAGGTCTCTCGTCGACGGCCTATACCCGGGTAGGGGTGACAGGCGTAAGTAAGTAAGTAACTACATACTCGTAGTTAACGTAGTACAGTTCATTCTTTCAGGAGTTTATTGATCATTTCTAAAACAAACATCACAGTGAAAAACGCATCATGGTTTAAAATCAAGAATAACCCTGTGCAAAATGAGTAAAAATGAGCTTACATGCCAAAGCCCAGCTCTTTGGACTCGAGGTCAGTCTGAAAAAGACAGAGGTCCTCCATCAGCCGGCACCCAAGACAGTGTATCGCCCTCCTCACATCACCATCGGCGAGTCTGAACTAAAGTCAGTGCACCAGTTTACTTACCTTGGCTGCATTATCACGTCGGACGCCAAGCTGGACAAGGAGCTTGACAGCAGGCTGGCAAAAGCGAACAGCGCTTTCGGGCGACTTTTCAAGCGGGTGTGGCACAATCAACAGCTGAAAACAGGCACCAAGATCAGCGTGTACAGAGCTGTGGTCCTCACCACCCTGCTGTATGGTTCCGAGTCCTGGGCCCTCTACCGCAGCCAACTACGACTCCTCGAACGCTTCCACCAGCGCTGCCTGCGTACCATCCTGGGCATTCACTGGAGTGACTATGTCACCAATGTCGAGGTCCTTGAACAGGCTGAAACCGTGAGCATCGAGGCTTTGCTGCTGCGGACACAGCTCCGCTGGGCGGGGCATGTCTCCAGGATGGAGGATCATCGCCTACCAAAGATCACCCTGTTCGGCGAGCTTGCTACTGGACACCGTGACAGAGGGGCACCAAAGAAGAGATACAAAGACTGTCTCAAGAAGTCACTTAGTGCCTGCCAAATCGACCACCACCAGTGGTCTTCGCTTGCTGTGGACCGTGACACCTGGCGCTCCACTATTTACAAGGCAGCTGTCTCCTTTGAGGACTCTCGCAGAGCTAGCCTTAAGGACAAGCGGCTCAGGAGAAAGAACAGAGATGCCGCAACTCAGAACTCTGGCCATACCTTCCCCTGCAGCCACTGCGGTCGAACCTGCCTGTCCCGGATTGGCCTCCGCAGCCACGAACAAGCCTGCAGACGTCGTGGGCAACTCCTATAAAATCTTCGTTCGCGAAGTCCAGCCAAGAGAGAGACATGCCAAAACAATGCATTGCACATCCTTTACCGTCCACCTGTAGGAAAAATACATCAGCGCGTTCACAGTCAAACATCTCATCAAAATCCTTACTGACCCTGACAGAGCTAGACAGTTAGCTCACATCCAACAATCATCTTCTACGTATCAGTTGCAGTGGGTGGATTGACCATAATAGCTCAAGGGTACAGAATGGTTAGTTCGGTGCCTAAAGGCACCAAGCTAATAAGGCAGTAACCTTGAGCTAGCTGTTAAGGCTAAACCCATCTCCCAAAGCTGGTCCAGTATGTGAAAGAAATTACACCTCGCCTTTCTCTCTGACTATTCAGACCAACAACATTGTGCAAGGATAGCAAGCGCAATCGATAAATATGGTATATACTGTATAGGGAATGAACAAAGTGCATACCCTGCTTCTATCTTCTTATTCCCCACATGCATTGTACTTTTACATTAAAACTATCATCACAGAATCACCATGCCGAAGGATACCACTTCACGTTATGTGTATAAAAGTGTGATAAACCAAACAGGAATATTTCATAATGAATTCTTTGACTATCAAACATTCACTGGGTGAAATACAACCTGAAACCAAAACATGCTCCTTTAACCCATTTCCTATATTTTGGATGCGTCACCTAATAACTGTGTACCAGCGGCAAGAGATGGATCGATCAAGATAATTTCAAGGGTAGTGCCAGATTAGCTTGGCGACTGACAGCATTCACTTATTTATTTAACCCCAAGGCTGCATTTCCTAACTTTTGGAGGTGTCACCTAACAACTATGTACCAGCTGCCACCAGCTACAAGAGATGGATCATGATAATTTCAAGGGTATTACCAGATTAGCCTGGCACCTGGTGGCGCCAAGATAATCTGGCACTACCATTGAATTATCATGGTCAAACCATTTCTGCTGTAGTGTGCCGAGGCTGAATAGGTTAAAACAGTAGGACCTGTTCATCTGCACATGCACTTCCTGCGCTACAGCAGAGAATAAATGCGAATGAAACATTATGGTGATATGCAACTCCAAATAACAAAATGAAGAAATTGTTGGAGTCTGTGGAATCTGAACCCATGACCTCCGTATCTGAAGTTCAATGCTCTAATCAGCACACCACAAGCACAGCTGATACAGAAGTGTGCTTTATGGTATAACGATTCAAATATTGTACTGTTCGCAAAGTGCGGCATGTTATTTCCCATGTTGAACACAGGTTTTCCGCTAGGATTTAAAATCATCCATCATTATGACTGACAGCATGACAAAACAATCCGTCCCAAGGCGCTTTACAGTCTGTGGCTATTTGAAACACAGCCAAGTAAAGTAACTTTTTTCTCAAGATCTGTCCGTCCTGGTGACAGTTGGCCTTCTATTTTATCCATCCCTGTCAAAATTTGTCCATCAAATATGGATAATTTTCCATTAAAGAAGGCATGTGAACATGAAAAGAAATACCGTCACTCATTCGGTCTGGTACTAGATACATTGTGGCCAACCAGTGGTTTAGACAAGAGCTACAGTGTAGGTTTATCAGTTAAAAAGGGCCTGAACATATATACAAAAAAAATGCAAACACCGTCAATATGTTGATCTCCACCATGGACCCCCATCATAACTTACATTAACTCATTCAGCCCCGACGCACGTATTTCCCAAATTTTGGAGGCATCATCCAACGATTATGCACCTGTTGCAGGAGATGGATCGACCATGATAATTCAAGGGTAGTGCCAGATCAGCTTGGCATCATGTCAGCGCCAAGCTAATCTGGTACTACCCTTGAATTATCATGGTCGATCCATCTGCTGCTTTAGTGCGTCAGGGCTGAATGGGTTAACATCTATCATACTTCCCACTCAACGACTGGTAAATATGTTAGAGACTTCGTTGTGCTATTTTACCAGTAGTATGTAGCAGAGATGTACCGCAGCAGTGCAGAGAATTTCATCAAGTCAAATGTACCTCAATCATTACAAACAATCTAATTGCACACATGATATGGTCTATTGTTATTGTAACTATGATGCTCTGTGTAAATAAATTTATTATCAAGTTCTGTTTGAGAAAAAAAGAATGGATGAACCATAACCCACAAAGTCCCTTATCTACGAGAGCTGTTCTCACCGTCAATGGTCTCTAGCTGTTGTGTTTGACCTGATTTTGATGATGAAATAATTTCTACTGAAAAAGATTCGCAGATTTGCCAATGCCTCAGTGAGCTTTATAAGGGGTAGAGCGCATACACATCATTGGTTTGAGAAACATCATTTGTCATGACGTAATTATAGTTTTTATGCAAGATTTGACATGATACAAGTTTCACTTTGGCTTTTAGACTTGAGACAAATGGTGAAAAAAATATGAACTACACTGTACAATTTCAATCTTGCTAGAATTTTTGTGAAGTGAGGTTGACATAGATAGGTGATATAGTATTATACACGTGCATACTCTTCTGACAGTGCATTGATGTGTGTGCGTGTTTTGTGTGAGGGAACGAGAGAAAAGAGTTTTATGTCATATCTAGATTATTGCGTCAATGTTTGCGTGGTGACGAAGTTGCTGTTTTTACATCAGTGTCACTGTCTGATTTCCTACAGAAGTCGAGGATTTTGTGAAAATTTTACTGAAAAAGTTCAAAAGGTACAAAGCTGGCGAACGAACTCATCCAATGTCTTATATCCAAAATTTCAAGTGAAAATGACAAAAATTGTGGACTCTAATGTAGACTTTCTATAAATGGTCATTTAACTGTTCAATGAGCCATTCAGTTTTAATATATACTGACTTCCATTAAAAACGCGAAAAGTGTCTGTAACTAGTATAAGTGTACCCGCAAACAAAGAGCCACCCTGACAGCAAAACAAGAACATTTTATTTGTTGCTTACTTCAGATGTTCAGCCTACTGTCCGAGCTACCTTCACACAAAAATTGGATGAGTTACTGCCCATGGCTACCTTAGAGGACACAGGGTTTCATTAGTGGTGAAAATAAGCAAAACTGGACACACTCTGTGAATTAAGTTTTCTGTGATATGTTTTAACACACAAGTTGTGTGGATTGCTTATGATGTTATTAACTGCCTCAAATGAAATTTGACTCTAAAAATTCATTAGAGAACCAGAACTTCGGTGCACATAATTTTCTTAATAAATCTTATTTGATTTAATGTGAATTACTTTCAAACCATTTCAAACCAGTGACTGATGCAGAGATAAAGAACACACCCATATCCATTTGATTAGGTAAATATGGCCACTAACCTAAAAATAAAGAACTTTTTGATTTTTTGTTTGTAGGTCATGTTGATTATTTAGGTAGGTGCCTTTGACAAACAAAAAGTAGGTCAAGACCAAACAGACCTGATTTTCATGCACACGGACTTTAGTGACACTGCACATAGGTTGGATTTCAGCTGTGTCCTCTGCAGATGCTCCCCATTTCACTTTCAATATCCTGTGACGGTAGTGGCACTGATGACGTCATAACTCATCAATGTGGGATTTTTAAGACTAAACATTCTATTTGCACACGACATAACACACTCTTCATAACATTTTCTAATAAATGACATCA